>VZRW01012087.1:473984-503106 GCA_013398125.1 Aegotheles bennettii
GGGGGTGAGTTAGCGTGGCCTGATCTTGCATGCTGTACCCTGTGCGGTGGGGCAGGGACCCCCTGGGTAGCTGGTGGGCTGGGGGTCCTCAGAGAGGGGGCAGCCGGTGCACTCACCTACCCATCAGCTCCAAAGGTGAGCGCAGCGGGGCGATGGCTGGATGCGCGCCAGGGAACCGCTCTCGCCTGCCCTGGTCCGGGAAGGAGCCTTTTTTGTGTGTGTGCAGGGTGCTCAGCTCTCCACTCCTACCCCTCTGACCCTGGGTGAGGGGTAAAAACGCGGTGAGGCTTTGCGCAGTGCCAGGGTGTGCCCCTGCCACCCCCAAACAGCAAGGGTTAACGAAGACGGACAGCGGGCAGGAGGGAGGGCTGGGCTGCTTGCAAGAACTGTGTTAGATTCCTCTTTGGAAAAGTTCGCTGTTGCTTAGGGCATGCCAGAGAACAAGGGGAATTTTGCCATGTGAAGTCCAATTTGCACGTTTTAGCTCATACTTCTTCTGCCTCTTGCCCTGCACGGCGTGGGGAGGGAGCAGAAGTGAAAAAAAAAACCAAAACCACTTTGCAATGCTCATCCTCTGCCCTGGACAGCTTGGGGTTTGTTGTCTTTTGTTCCACCGCTGCATTCCTAAGGGTTACAGCTCTCTGGGCCGTGGTCCTTCGCACTTGCCTCCCTCAGTGCTCATTCATTGCTGGGAGCGGGGAAGCTGGAAGCAAGGCGAAGGGAATCTCCGAAATTGCGGTGTGCAGCCCCGTGGCCCGCCCAGGCAGCTGTGAACAGGGATGTTACACCTGGAGCAGGAGGACGAGCTGAACCCAGCCGGGAGCAATGGCTGGGCGAAGGGGTGGGAGTCTGCTCACCAGCACGGGGTTATCTACCAGGGGAGTGGGACGTTAAAAGGGATCAGCCAACTCTGGATGAGGTTTATGTGCAATTCAAGTCAACCCCCCCTTCCACATATGCACGCACTCCTCCAAAGCCTCATATTCCCCAGGTTTCTTTTTAGATCAGTCATCTGTGCAGCTGCATTGCATGGATTTTGCCACTAGAATGCACCCTTATCTATGGTAAGAGGACGGATGGTTGCTTAAAAGCATTAACTCCTTCTTCTCCAAAATTTCCAAGCTTAAGGCTTTTTTTGCACCTCTCAGGTGTTCCTTGTTTTATTGCCGTCCCACCCCGTGTGGATTCTGAAGTAAAGATCAGCTGCCTCCTGTCCCTCTCCGGCCTTTTCAAAAAAGAAATCCACATTTCTAAGCTTTTTTGTTTCCTTTTCTTTCTACCAAGAGTTTTTCCAGAGTTTTTATTTAATACTACCTGAATTTATGCTTAGATCACAGTTAACTGCCAAGAAATAGGCACCCTTAAGGTAAGAAAAGCCACCCCTAGGATTTTATCTAGAAGTGTTTTTAAATGGTTTTAAATGGCAGTTGACACTTATGACTTTTACAGCAGATTAATTGCATCCTGGTGCTCATTTTTATGAGAATCTGCCACCAGTCTGAATGGGTGCTTTGCAGAAAATAGCACTGGGCAAAGAGCGAGCACTGTTCACCTGGAGATCTGGAAGCACTTTGTGAGAGGGCTTAGGGCAGGAGAGAATTTGCTTTCCTCATTCTGTCCTCCACCTCTTGAGAAACAGTGTGCCCCCTGTATTAGTACCTGGTATGGAGACAGCAGGAGTATCTAGGGGGGTGGAGGGAAGGTTTCACTCCTACTCCAACCTGTGAGGCACTAAATGGTGAGGTGTGTGGAGAACTGCCTCCATCAAGCCCAGCTGCAAGCCCTGGCATAGGAGGCTTGGGCACTGCTGGATCACCATGGGGCAGAGATTCTGCGAGGGATCCTTGGGGAAGCTGCTCTGATTTAGGTCTGCCCGGGAACTATCCCCTGGGCTTTCAGGAGAGCACAAAATCCAGGTGGTGTAAAGTTGTCTAGCAGCCACCCTCTTTTCACTCCTACACTGTGCTTCAAGGACCTTCATCCATGAAAGCTCACCTGGAAACTGAGTCATATCCTTACCAGGAGGCAATAAGCTTTCAGCCATGAGATGAGCCCTGTTGGTGAAGGTATGAAGTGTCAGCCATGGGGTTCTTGGCTACCACCTGCATTGAACCACTGAGCCCAGCAGTCAGGATGGTGTTGAAGATGAATGCCAGGTCCATCTCCTCATGAGGTCTATCTTTTTGGCATCTTTTCCTGACAGTCTGAAAAATACCACTACCCTGGGAAAGCAACAGGGCAGTGTGCAGCATACGGCTGGTCGTGAGCTGTAGGAGTTCTTCCAAGGGAGATCACAATCATGTTTTATAAGACATGCTTTCTTATTTTGGGGGAGTGAACAGAGAGCGTTCAGAGGAAACCAAGGTTTGTATTAAACGTCTGCTATCATACTTAATTGCTATAGGCTCCATGTGTTACATATGGCTCTGTTGCAAAAAAAAAAAGAAGAAACAATTATTTGGAAAGCAGTTCTCTACATCTCAGATACGTCACACTTCATTACGATACTCTCTGTGATGTGCAAAAGCACTGACTTTCCTGGGTATGATAAAGAGAATGGAACATATGCTTTAATCAGTTTGGGCTAATCTGTGTGTTTCGGAGGCACTTAGAACATCAAACAAGTTCAGGCAATCTAGAAAGATTAAAAGCTGAATCATAGATACAAGAGTGAGTTTCTTTTTTCTTCTCCCTCCAAAACCACTGTCCAGTTTGTGTAGATCTGAAACTCATTAGCAAAGTAATGCTTATACAGGAGAATATGTATTTTTTTTCATGTGCAAGTATTAAAAAACACCAACAGGTGGTGAAATCAGGTACCTGAAGCATTGTTATGGAAAAAAAGCGAGTATTTCATCATTGGAGGGAAAAATGACAGGTGACAAAAGTGGAACTGATGGGCAGGTCTGAGCAGTGCAGAAAGGGAAGATGGGCAACAGCAGGCGGTGCAGATATCGACAGGACATTTCACTCTGTATGGAGACCGGGTTGAGTGTCAGAAGTAAAATGTGATTTCTTCCCACGACACTGGTCCTCCCCATGGACAGTGCCTTCTTATTTGCGACGATAACCCTAACAAGCATTCACAGCTTCGTGCTGGGAGCCCCTTTCCAGGAGTCACAAGCAGCCTGTCCTGCAGCGGTGGGTGTAGTAGAGCTAGCGAGGGCTAGGTGGCATACTGGATACGTTGGAGAGTCACCTCCAAGGGCTTCCTTCCACATCCAGCAAGGACTAGGCTGAATGAAATTATCTCTTTGCAAGCAGCTTTCTGTGTCATTAAAAAAACAAAGCAACCGATGCTTCCAGTGAAGACAGCATCAATATTTTGCTTTCTAACATGCCTCATGGGGGTATCAATTTTAAACCACATGTAGGAATGGAGTCTCCCCTCACCAGATCAGCACCTGGGTGTTCTGTGGGACTGTGCTGGCTCTGTTTCATGTTATCAAGGTTCAGCTGCCAAGATTTCCAGCGGTGACTGGTGACTGGGGTGCCTCCATCTCCCCATGGCCCACCCGAGGCAGCTTGCGAGGTGAGGGGATTCAGTAAGTAAGGGACATCAGATCCTGATCATCAGGAGGTCCTCGGAGTCTTTCAAAAGGACCAAAGCACAAAGGCTGTACTGGATGATTAAATGATAGAGGCAGAAATGGCTCAGGGGACAAATTCCTCTTGCCTGAGCACAGACAAAATTAGTTTCTTCTGCTAACGGGGAAGAGACAGATATTTCATCATGAGCAGACAACAGAGGTTCCCCTTTGCACCTTCCCAGATGGAGCAGAGAGCAGAGGTCATAGCTTTGCTGGTGGCTCTCGAAGGACCTGAGTGGCTTGGTGTCCCTCCCAGCACACATGGCATGGCCCAGCAATGAGTGGGTGCTGTGACTCTCCCACCCCCCGGCCACACTTGCCACGGGCATGGGTCTGCGTACGGGGCTGTGCTTCCCTGGGGCATTGGGAAAGTGCAGCCTGGCTCTGGGGAGCAGGCTGGCCCTCTCCCAGGGGCTCTGGATGACCAGGGATGAGTTGCAAAAGCAGCTTCAGTTTCCCCGATCTTCACAACAGGGCTGAGGAGGCTTCTGTGTCTTGGAGGGGACTGGGTGGGTTTAAAGGGATGTCTTTGAAAGCTGCTGGAGATCCTGCCAAGGTGCTCTGCAAGCTGGAGATATCCCTGTGATTTGCCTGCTTTCCACCTCCACCTTCCCCCGCTCCCTACTGCCCACATTCTTTTTTTGTTATTAATTGTTTGAGATTCAGACAATGCCTCTCCTTTGGCCTCAGGCAGAGGCACTGGCTGAATCACTGAAACACTTTAACACACATCTGCTGAGGCAGCAAAAACCAGTATCTTTCTCTTTTTTTTTTTCTCCCTCTTTCTCTGCCTCTCCAGTATCACAGTCAAAAGGTGACCGAGACACAAAGTAGATCTGGAATTGGCTGAAAAGGGAAAGTGCTCCCAGCTGAAGTGCAGAAAACACCTGCATCTAATAAAAACAAATGAGAAACATCATCAATAACCAGGAGACAAAAATCATATAAATAAAAGGACGAGTATAAATTCAGATGATCTCTGGGAAGCTTTTTGAACAGATGCCCCAGCCTGCTGTCTTCTGGAGATATTGTCTAATTATTTACCTTGTAGTGCAATAAAATACGGGGGGTTGTCGTGTTTCTTTGGCATAGACTAAGGAGCTTTAGAAACCTTGCTGTGCAGATGGATGCCATGGTGATGGGTGACCCAGAAATACAATAGATTGTTGCTGTGGTGGGAGAGGGGCATCTCCTGGAAGGAGCAGTTGTGCTCAGAAGGATGCTACTTTCTACCCTGTAAGGCTTTGCGGGTTCTGCTGTGAGCATTAGGATAATGTTTTAATGTAGAAAATATTCTTGGAGTTGACTTCTGGAGAATCCAGAAGTCCCTTACAAGGTGTGCTGGGTGTGATAGAGAATGCCTTTTGCCTCTGTGATCACATACCTGCTGCCTGGCCCTGTAAGCAGTGCTTTACCTGGGAGAGATGACTCCTGACTGTGACCATCAGCTCCCTCCAAGATGCTGTGCACGTTCATTCCTGAACCTTTGCATAGTGCCTGAGGAGCTGGCATGAAAATAACCTCTTTGGCCCTGCTGATTATTTTTTTCTTTTTTCATCTTTCAACCACTCTGGATTCCCTCCTGCTCTGTGCATGAGCCAAGATGGATTTGGGATTTTAATTTCCTTTTACATTGCCAGTTGTCTGGAAATGTTCTTGTCTGAATTGGTATCACCACCAAGAACACACCAAAACCCCTCTCTGAAGGGCAGGGAGGTGTAATTTTCATGGAGAGCCCCATGAGTGGGTGTCAGGCTCCAACACTGACAGCAGTGAGTATGGGTGGTTTGGAGGCTTTCTGGAGATGAGGAGACTGACTCTGAGCAGCGCTCAGAGCAGTGCCACAGAAGTTCCCAGGGGCATCCATATTACTCTGGGATGTGGGGATGGGGAAAACTGGCTGTTCCCATTTATAGCCCTTTCGACTAGGGAAAACTCTCCTTTCTCTTCCCTTTGGCTATCACACCTCGATTTCTTGCAGAGTTTTCTGTGGTGGGATGCCTGTGTACAGCCTCCTTCATTAAATACCTGCAATGAGTAGAGCAGTTGTGCCATTCAGAGGACAATTAAGATCCTCACCGATCTAATCCAGGCTGCATCTTAGACCCTCAGCTTCCCCGTTGTGAAAGGAAAATACCCTGTCTCCATCCCATCCCAGACACATGCATGAAGCCTCATCCCTGAAGGGCTGTGGAGCACTCTAAGGTCAGGAATGCGTGTAGCATTTCAGGGTCCTGCTGAGACACTGGGGACAACAGCTTCTGTGATGGGGATGCAGGCTCATGCAAGACTGAATGGAGATGGACCCAAACCAGAGGGGCCCTCAAACACAGCTTGGATACATCCTCTTCTTAGCCGCCAGTAACTGGCCTGGATGTGGGCTCATGATTATATCCCTGAAGTAATTCCCTGGACTTCCCCTTACCCTCACTCTATAATTATTCATAGTTACTTTCTAATGGCTGTCCTGCCACTTGTTTTCTTTCTGGCTTTCTTCTTGTTCCGAGTAATGAAAACACATCAATGGCCTTTCTCCAAGAACAGTCATGAATAAGGCAATCACCCCTGCCTATCCCCCCTCCCCTCGTTTAAAGCCTATCAAGCTCCATTGGATTTGTGGCCAGAGTTTGCATCAAATTACTGTTTTGGGGTTGCCAAAAAAAGCACAACCAGAAAGCATGGAGGGGAGGTGGGAAGAAGAAGAGAGAGAGAAAGTTATAATCTTCCCAGATCACTATTAATTACATTTACAATAATTACACTGTTCTGAACAGTTATGCTGCTGACAAGCAGGAGGATCAGCTCTTGCAGGGGAACCTGCGTGTGCACATCAGCCTTTGCTTTTCCTTTAGAACAAATCCCTTGTGACTCGCAGCAGCTGCTGGGACAACTCTGTCCCCAGTGGGATGGAGAGGACTACGTGCATGTGCAGGGAGAAAGGATGGCTTCACCCCTTGACAGCAGAGCTTGCTCCTGTGAATGTGTGCTAGCTTGGCTTGCCAGTTTGCCACCCCCTCCGAGGCTGAATTTCAGTGCCATGTTTCATTAACCTGATCTGCTGACAGTCTGGACCACGGCAGAGGCGGGGTGCAGGATGCAGGGCTGGGGGTGACTATCTAAAGCTGTTACTCAAGGCAAAGAAAAACTAAGGGATGCCATCTCCTGGTTATGGGCTGGGCTGTGCCTCATTCAGATCTCCCGGGAATGTGCCCTTGTGTGGATGGGTCTGATGGATAAACACAGTGAGCAGACCCTGCCAGTCAGATTGTTCCTGATTTATCCAGAGGGGTGTAGCAATTAGGGAAAAGAGTAGAGATGCCAAAAGGCACTTGGCTGTCCTCCACCAGCCCCTTCTTCTGGTACCTCTTTCTAGGCCACCATCCTCCCCAGTCTCCCACAGTGCTGAGATCCCTGACAAGTCTTTCCCTTGCACCATGGCCCAAGTTATTATCTCCTCTCATTGCCTGTGCTTGACATTATCTTCTTGAAACCCCCTCTTCTGTCCTAAGACAGGGGTGTGGGGACACAAATATTCATCAGAAGCAAAACCCCAAAGGCATTAAAATAACACATTTTGTCATTGACCCAGTTATCTGCATTTTTAGAGCTGTCTCACTTCAGACACATCAAAAGCTTTGGATCCCACATATTCTCACCTGTAATGTGATATTTTCTATTCTTTAAACTAAATGCCCTCCCTAAAACTGCATATCATGTAGACCGCTCAGTGAAGAACAGAAACACCCACTTACCAGTGGGGAAACTTTTTTATACAACATTCACTTCATCTCTAGCCTGTGAATCCTGATCCTCAAGGGTAAGCTAAAATAATACCGACTCTTGAACTAAAATTCATAACTCTCCTGGCTGTGACAAATCACAGCCTCACCAAGAGGTATTCGTTTTATGGCATATTACAGCTTCCCTTACAATTTACCTGTCCCCCAGGATCCTAAAGGCAATAATTATCCATCTGTCTGTCCACCCAGGACAAACAGCCTTCCTGCCTCCCCTTTTCCATCATCCTCCTCTGCTCTCCTGTTGCTGGCTCCCTTAACATAGTCAGGCATAGTGATCACAGCAGAGAGCCACGGGTGGTGTTTGTAAGCCAGGAACACATCTCCCTGGCACTCTTGACAAATGGCTTGCAGCAGCGGTCCCCCTTGTCCCATTTGTGCTGTAGCAGCATAAGTAGATAGAGCAAGAGCCGTAGGGCCCTGCTACCAATCTGCTACCCTAACACCCTTGCCTCGTTGGTGAGGGGAGGCCTTTTCACCCCATGAACAAGACATCTTTATCCTTGCACTTTGTTTTCCCTAGGAAGAATCCTGACTCCCGTTTCTGCCCTGCCAGCCCTCCTGGCAGAGTGGAGCATCGCTCATTGATGACCCAGCAAGAGTCCTTGCCGCCCTCTGATGAACAGCCCTGGGACACACTGCTCCATGAGGTTGAGACTGGCCCATAACATCTATATATTAAAAGAAATAATAAAAAAAGTGCTATTAAATTATATGCATAAAAAAGGTAGTTGAAATAAAATCAGATGCAATCCAGGAGGCGGTGAGGGAAAACAGACTGTGCCCAGTACAGAAATAGCAGGGCATTAAATGTACAACTGTCTCTTTCTTGGGCTCCCAACTCAGAGTACACATCAAAGGCCTGAACTTGGTCCAAGCCATCATTTCTTTTTTTTTTCCCTTTTTCCCTCCCTCTTTTTTTTTTTTTTTAAATTTTTAAATTTTTTAAAAAAATTTTTTTAAGGGGAAAATCTCCTGAGCCTGATATGAACCAAGTTTCACAACTTGGGGCAGGCACGTAGCTTTCTCTGGACTCTTCCTATTTTCCATTCACAGCCACACCGTGGTAGACTGAGAGAGAGGTAGAGGGAAAGGCAGACCCGCTTTGCCTTGCGTTGGTGGTAACTTCTGGGAAAAGTTGTTGGGAGGTCGAGTGGAGCACATGGCTCTCTCGGCAGGAGCCAGCACCCTCATGGGTCTGTGCTGGGAAACGGTTATGACTCTTGTGCTTTTGCAGCCTGGGGAAATGTAGTGACTCAACACGCTCATGCCAGTGGGTGACATCTTTGTGTTGTGATGCATGTAATGGCATCAGGAATTAATTCAGCATTCCCCCTGCACTCCAGGCTGACAGGAACTCGCTCAGACTGGAGGTATGCTCCAGCACATGTGATGTCGCGTCTTTGAAGGCAACCGTTGCGAGAAGTGTTATAGTCTCATGAAAATGCCAGCCAACTGTGTGCTGTGTGGCAAGAGGAGGGTAATGGGAACAGGGCAAGGAAGCCAAGCCCCCCTACAAAATGACCCCATAGCTGTGGGTCTCACGTTCCACTGGGATCCATGAACCTTTGGTCACCATTCTTCTGTCTGGAGCAAGTCTGGTGTAAATGATGCCTTAAGATATTTGGCTTCCTTCAGGGTAGTTAATTTTTACATTTCAGATGGGAGCGTTGGATTGAACCAGTGTGTGCAAAATGGGCAACAGAGGGTTAGGAGCTCAAGAGAAATGTAGACCAACTTGACAGGATAGACTTAGAGGAAACAGTGCCATGAAGAGCAAGAAATTTACAATGGAGTTAGGAAGAGGAGCGGGGACCTCCCTCTCCTGCAGCGTAAAAAGGCTGGAGAGCCTTTTCTTGGTGTTGAAATGTCATATTAGGAAGTAGCACAGTAAACAAGCATCCTGGCAATGATGCCAACTCTGACAACATTCATCTACCAGAGAGATGGATTCTTCCACAGGACAAAAAGCCTGTGCACAAATTTAGGCCAAAGGAAAAAAATCATGCCTCCCACTTGCCTTCATTTTTATGGCCCATTTGCACTCTTTTTCCGGAGTTTTCAGCAGCCTCTTCAATCTTCCTGCAGAAATCCCTCAGGACAGCCTGATCCAACATAAACTTTACTGTAGCAGCTTTCCCAGGTGACTGGCTTCCGTAGCTATTCTCTCCACTCTAGCTCTGCCTGAAGTCACTACTTGTTGCCAGATCCTTGATGCTTTTCTGAGGTCTCCAAGTCTGTGAATAGCATGTTGCCCGATTTCCCATCTCTTCCTTGAAGACCTTCTTCTCTGCCTCCTAAAATCTCATCTTTTCAAAGAGCAGGCAAAGTTTTCAGTCCTTGTACTGTGTGTCTCACTGTCCACTGAAACCTTCCTAAATCTGAGCATATTTCATTAGTGCAGTGGTGTAAGATGTTAGAGGGGTCAGAGCGAGAGTCCTGTAAGACCTTCACCTCCATCCTTCCATCATCTCATCCTCAACTTTACTCACACTCTTCCAAATCAAGGTAGTAGCCTGTACACCCTAACTAGCTGTGCTTGCAGACCCCATCCCACCTGTCTTTACACATCTAAAAGTTGGTTATCTGGTTGAAGGTAGTTGTTGAGCTCTTTCATGGTTAAAGATAGGTGTGGGGGATCTGAGATGTCCTCAGACTTGAGAGTTTTGGTGGATGTTGAGAAATCCTGCCCTTTCTAGGGTCGCTTAACTGAGTGGTGACTGCTTCAGTGCTCACAGGGCTAATGCTTCAGTCCTTTCTCCAAAACAGCCTGATTTTCATGCCTTGGACTCCGCTGCTTTTCCATCAGGCTTGGGAGCCCTTTGGCTGACAGCCGCTCAGCTTCCAGGACCAGGCAGGGGCGGATGGCTGCAGTCACCCTGGTACAGCTGCAGCTTGCACGGGATGCCTTAGGCTCAGTCATGCCTGCATCCGTTCCAGCTGGTGGACGAGCCAGGAAGGCTGCTGTTTTAGCTGAAAGGGTAGCTGGAGAGTGGCCTTAGACAAAGTTTGGACTCGGGACTTCTGTTCCTAGAGCTGCCTGGATACAGTTTTAACTGAGCATGATGTATGTGGCTGCTGAGTTACCATCCCTAATCTTTTTTTCCTCTACCATACCCAGCTTCCAATAAACATTGTGAGGCCAGCTCTGGGAAAAAAAGAAAAGAAAAAAAAAGAAAAGAAAACCAACAACCAAAAAAACCCCAACCCTCTGTTGAGGGAAAAGATTAGTGACTACATTTCCTGTACATCAAATGGCTGAAGACATACAGGTTTCCCAGTTTCCAGGGCACCGTAAAATGAAACACAATAGGGAGGGGGAATGAGATTAATGGGAAAAACGTCACGGTCTGCTTGCAGCCAGAACAGTCGTACCAAAAGTGATGGGACCACGCCAGTGGAGGTATGAGCAGGATTTGGCCTTGAATCTGTTAAATGAGGACATTACCAGAGTACCAGGTTACACAGCCTACTTCTCTGAAACAAATCCTTCTAAAGTAGAAAGGATTTGTTAGGAGGCTGCAAGGTCAGGAAAGCAAGATTATTGGTTTAGCAGCCTTCTGCTGCTCTGGGGACCCCAGGCGATGGCAAGCACAGCTCTGCCCAGCATTTCACATCTTTCACTTTGTCATTTAAAAACTTGTAAAAAAGAGAATGAGGCATTCTCCTTTCTTTCTCTTCAATATTTGCACAGTTGGAGTAATTCTTACTCTACGCTTTTTTTTTTCCTCCCTCAGAAAACAAGTGCTTCAATGCCCTTATTTTCTAAATAAACTGAACATGCCCACACAAGTGCACCCACGAATATTAGCAGCCCAGAGCGCATGACCACAACAACGAACCATTTTGTAGCTCAGTCTTCATGAATATCCTGTTCAGACCAGCCGAGCCCCCTGTTCATAAACAGCTCTATAGTTTCTGTTAACCAGCAGCCCTCCAGTAATGATCCCTTCTGTTCAGCCCCGTACCCTCCAGTGACCCCACAATAAAAGACCCCACTATCACTGTGCGACTTGGCCACAATTAATCAATGTAGCGCAGGGCTTGCAAATTACTTTCACCCTTGCCAGCCATTACTTTCAGTTGACCCTACAATAACAAATCAAGATCCACTGCTGAAAAAATAGTCAGATATTTTTATTTTTTTGCAAATACTTCAAAACAGCACCCTAATTTTTTTTTATCTTTTTTTAGCCATTTCAGAAATTAAAACTTATGGCCAGAACTTTGATTAACTTGAGCACAATGAAATATTAATTTGAGATAAAAGGCAGAAATCACTTTTAATAGGTTAATTGTCCAATCAGGCAAAAGAAGGAACACCCAATGTCAGTCTGGAGGATCCAAGTCCTGCGGCACAGAACAGCACAGAACACATCTCTGGGACTTCATGTCTCTTGCCTGAGTGATACCCGTCCCAGGGCTTAGAAGATGTTATGACAGCTGTGATGAGGAGTGTGCTAGCAATTACATAGCACAGAGAATCACACACTGGTGTTTGAGCCCCTGTCCTCTTTAACTTGCTTGTGTAAGTGCAGCCACAGCCTCTGGTTTGTGTGCTTCCCTCCTCCCCTCTCCCCTTTCTCAATTGGATGTGCTGGTGGCTGATGCTGTGGCTGAGTCACCCTTTCCTATAGCAGGTACCTAATTTCCAGGTCTCTCTGGTTGCCAGTTTTCATGAAAAATTTAGAAATGTTACATCTTGGAGGACCCCACAGTGCTGTCAGGTTGGGTCAAAATGGCCCAGTAGGTTGAAAAGCTGTTGCAAAGTCACGGGGACATAGAAATGCCCATACCTCTAAACATAAATATGACTGAGCACCATTCAGTCTGTGGTGTCTGGTGTCACAGCATTGTGGTGGCATTTTTGCCGTGTCCTTTGTAAGCCTCTGCCAAAGTCACAGTCTGGAATTTGTCCTGTTTCACCTTGTTTTAGCACCTGGGGTTGAAATGAATTTTAAAACCAGAGGGAAGCACAAAGAGCTGGCACACAGTGGGGTCCTGGCTCTGATCTCTCCAGAGCCACTGACTCACTCTGTGATCTTCGGCAGGGCTGTTGACCTGCCTGTGCTTTGTGCTACACAGCTGGAAAATGGAGTAAAAGAAAAAGCAATGGGAACTTCACTCAAAAGAGCAGATGCAAAGATTTTCTAGATAAACAAAGCACCCAAGCCCTTCCACTCCAGCCCCCCCAATCCTCCTCTCTTCTTTGCACCTTATAGTTCAAGCAAGAAGCAGTTTCAAGTGGAAAGTTTGGGGCTGTGTTTTCTTACATGTTCTGGATCCTCCTTTAACTGTGAAAATGTTCAAAGTGAAAACTTGACCTGGCAACAGTTTCTGAATGACCTCGCTTTGGCTGTGAAATCCACTTCAGCTTTGCAGGAGCAGATTTTTATAGTCTTCTCTGGTAGAGGAACACAAAGATTTTTTATTATTATTATTATTATTTTTCTTCAAGAGGAAACTTTATATAGTCTGCGTGTTATGCTTTCTCCCAGTGTTCAAGGTCAAATCAGCAGTTCTTTTCTCACTGTTCCCCACTCGCTTTATATCACCCAAAAAAATAAATGCCTTCCCTGCTCTCTCACTGCAGATACTCCACAGCAGCAGAGAGGAAGGACAGAAGCACAAGCAGACAGCGTGACATTTCTGCCATTGCAGCCATGCACAGTAAAGCCTCATGTCTAGGCAATGTGATCTTGCAGCTTAAAGTTGCTAATTATAATTGCTTAACAGAGGTATGACAAATGCTACCTCCTAAATCAAAGGAGCAGTGATTCACAGGAACCCTGTGCTATCCAACACTCCTAGATCCAAGTTCCTTATACTACAAGCCATGGCACTGAAGATAAACACCTCCAGTGGATTAACTTGAAACCATAGCTCAGAAGTGTCTGAAGACACCACTGGTGAAGATTTGATAATGACTGCTCTCCAGCTCGGTGGTGAGTGCAGGATCAGAAGCTGTGGCTGAACATCTGGGGCTCAGCTGGAGCTAACTTGGTCCTCCTCGAGCACCCTACAGCAGAAGGGTGAACACTGCAATAACTTGCAGTGGGTGAATAACTTGCAGAAGGGTGAACTCTGCTGAACACTGCAATAACTTGCTGTAGGCCACTTTTGCCCAGGCATTATATGCAGCACCAATCATGTACTGGTTGAGAAAGAGCATTTGTGTTTGCTGGACAGGCTTTGCTGTATGTGACAGTGGTTGTTTGCCTGTGCTGCCAGTTTGCATGCAGCACACTCTTACGAAATTGAGCCTTAGATGACAACTAATTCTGAATGATATATTAAAAAAAGCAATAGATATGCAATAAGGGCTAATCCTGACCTGAAAAATGGCTTCTCTTCGTCTCTTGGGCTGACCTTTGGAAAGGAAAACCTGGTCTCCGACTTTCCCCATAGACATAGGCAAGTTTTAGCCCCAACTTCTGTCTTACACACTGGGCAGAATAAACATTTCCTTTTAGTTGGCCAGCTCATACCTGTGTTTCCTAGGCTTGGCCTGGGGAATAGCATGTCCCAGGGCCATTCTCAGTAAGGATTGTGGAGGTGGTCACCACAGCGTGGAAGAGGGAAGGGAATTTAGTTATGAGCCAAGCTGAGCTGACTTGTGCCAGGCAGACTCGAGAGTGCAGTCCCTGATCTCTTAGTTACAAGGATATATATGGCCTTCATTTCCAGAACTGTAAATGAGACATCACATCATCAGGGTTGAGAGAGTAACACACTGAGGAAAAGGAGATGGGCCAAGGACATATTACAGTATTATCTTAATATTCCTTTACACTCTCTCTCAATCAAACTGTGTTCCCCATCCAGCATTTTGCACATGATTACGGGCTCTTTGGGGGCAAAGACCTCCTTTTAGCTGCATTTGTGCAGCCGCTGAAACAATGAGGTCATGTCCTTGATGAGGATTTCCGCACGCTAGGGATGCTAATGATGCTTGGATGCTTGCAGGAAGGGCAAAGGAGTGCTCCCCTGCTGAGATGCTGCTCGACAGCAGTCGAAGGTCTCCCTGCTTATATCGCTCGTTCCAAGTTGGTGTGGGTTTGATCACGGCCATCTGAGGGATGCCTGCATGATATTTTGCAACCAGACATTTCATTCCTCTGCCAAAGGTGTTCCCACATTGGGAATTTCTCACCAATAGCCTCACCTGCATAAGAATTGCCCCTGCCACCAAAAGGTTTTGTGCCTACGTGTAACTGAAATGTGAGGTCTAGGGAAAATTGTCAGAAGTCTCTTTAAGGTGATTTTTATTAGGTGTTGGATGTCCTAGTTGAGGGTTATTTTCCCTCTTAAAGGCTAATGTAGGAAAGAATCACACCATCAGCTGAGCCCTCCCGTGAACTGCCGGCAGGCTGTGTCCACAAGGGGAATGGAGGTGGTGGGATGAGCCACTAAGCATGGCCAGATGTGCTGAGGAGTTTGTGAAGCCTGTTCCTTGCTATGGGCTTGACACATGTAAGGGGACTGCTGTAGCTGATCCTCCTGTGGAGCTGGAGCTCCTCATCATTGCTTTGAAATCTTCCCCTCTGCCTCCCTGCTCCCTTGCTGTGGGAGATGCTGCTCCATCACTGTGACACTGATGGCTTCTGGGGCACTCTCTTTGTTCTGCCCACACTTGCATGCAAGCTTTTCTTCTGCAACATCTCCAGTGTCCACATTTGTCTTTCTGCCCATCTGGATGATGGACAGTATTAGCTTTTCCTTCTGCCCACCATTTGTGCTGTCACTGTGCTCCATGCTGCCTTAATCAGAGGGGCTAAGGTGGGCTAGGGAGGGAGAGAAGCAGAGCGGGGAGACAGGAGTTGTATTGGCCAGAAAAGGCACCCAGAAGGAGTCACTTCTCTGCGTGCAACATCCTGGCCCGTGCTTTACAGCCACGGGCAGGTGGTGATGGAGAGGTGCCTGTGGGGAGGCATAGGCTGCTCTGAGCTGAAGCTTTCCTGTGTATCACCCCCAAAAGAGCAGAATGGTGTATGGATGTTGTGTAGCTTTGAGAAGAGGGTGATAAAAGTGACTTATTACACACTGGCCTGTGGCACATGCTGCACTTATTCATCCCTGATACTCAGGGACTTGAGAGAGGGAGTGAGGCAAGAGAAACATAGCCATCTCTACACTTAATCCACCTCCTCCAGTCCTGGAGATTGGGGACTTGTTGGGTCACATTTCTGTACAGCCTGCGTAACCCTGCTGCCTGGTGCAGATAGGGTAAGATCCTTGAAAAGCCACTGGTGTGTTTGGCTGCACAGCTACAGACTGCCCAGCAAGCTACACAAATCAGGGCATTCATGAAGGCCTCATCCACCAGCCCTTCAGTTCTGCCTGGTAACTTCTTACAAAACCTTCTGAAATCAAAAAGAAAGAAACCAGGCAGCCCCTGCCCAGGACAAGCCCCAGTGACCTGATAAAAAGGAACAATCCCCAATTAGCAGACAGTGCAGAGCCATCTGTGCTCACATAATCCGCTGGGTGTGGACCACATGAGGAGAAGAGAGCCTGGTGTCAGCTCCTTGTGAAACCTACTGCAATGGCAGGACAGCAGGATAAGTGTTTGGGATGCTTGTGGCAGGATGAGGATGAGCAGTCCCATGTGGGCAATATCGTGTCAGGCAAAGCAGGAAGGGTGGTGGGGAAGGAGGTGGTGGGGAAGCTTAGGAGGGGTATCAGTGCAGTTACAACTGTGGCCCGTGTATTGGCTCAGCTGAGAACTGGAAAAGCTGTCACATATGTTACATCACAGGTGACCAGGATGGGAGAGTAGGGAATAGCAAGTCCATTGAAACTATATGAGACAGTAACCCTCAGGGTTATATCCAGGAGGGAGCAGCTGGGTGTGATCTCCATCATGAGCAGTCCTGCAGTTCAGTGCTTCTCTTTTCCTTCCCCTGGGGAGAGGAAAACCTGGTTGAAGGGGCCTTTGGCTTCTGTTTTGGACAGAGCTGAATACTTCACCAGTTTTATCTAAACCAGTCCACATTTTGCAAGGTCTCCTCCTGTAGCAGCATTTCCACATCACTAATCACAGGTTTGTTTTGTTTTTTGTTGTTGTTGCACAGATCTGAACTGGTTTTGCTTTTTCCAGAGGGAGAAATAAATGCATACTATTATATTGACGAAGAGGTGAGGTTTACACTGCATCCAGATGTGCCTGGTAGACAGTTGTACAGTCTGTTAGGTTTCTGTCTTGCATTATCACTCAGGTTTTGACCCCAGTGGTACAAAGCAGAGCTCCTCAGCAAACAGCACACTTAGACAGAGGGACAGAGAGGGAGCAGCAGTCTTGGAAAAGGATGATTTCCTCCATCAGGTGCTGGGTGAATGCGTGAGACAACCCCAGATTTTGATAGTTTTGTGCCCAGTAGTACCTGGAGTTTTGGCCCATCGCAGCTGTCCCCACACACACTGATCTTGCACGCAACGCTGATGTTGGTGCTGGCTCCCAAGTCTTCCATCCAGCAACCAGACCTCCTCCTGCTAGAGGTCATGCTCAGGCCTGAGCAATAATACCATACTCACATGTTTTTCAAAGGCTGGATCGAACTGTAGAGGTGGCTGAAGCTGGGAACAGATGTCCTGTTAAGCACAAAACCACTGTTGTGCTGGTTTTTGGTACACCCAGTTTGTGCAGCCGAGGTGCTGGCAGGCAGTCCATGTTTAGTGACCTGTGGAGTGACAGGGTGCTTCTCGGGACAACAGAAGAGTACACAAAGCTGTGGGAGGTTGGGTTCTCTTGTTGAGAGCACCATTTGTGATTAAAGCCTGTAAGTGACCAAAGGTGACCTCTCTTCAGTCTGAGATACACAACCAGCCAGGACAAAACTGCCAACTTTGCCATTTTACTGGGCTGTTTGGAGTCTTCCAGCTGGATGTTAGTTCTCACAGTCATGTTGTTCTCCAAGCTGAGCTGTATTAATTGTCTCGAGAGACCCAACATCAACTGCTTCATTGTAATCCAGACTTGCAAGGAGCAATTAATTTTGTCTTGCTGTAATTATTAGTAATAAAACAATAATTCCACCCATCAGAAGGTCTCAGTGGAAGAGACAGGTTGCTCTCGGGCACAGTTGTGGCAGCCCATCGGAGCAGAACCTAGGGCTGGAGACTTGAAGTGCGTCTGGATTTTGGTGGTGCCAAAACCAGCATATGATAACATAGGAAGATGGGAGTTGACATCTCTCTAACAAAGACTTATAGGGAAATGGGCCACAGCTCATACCTGAGGCAATTTCAAACAGATTTCTAGCTGTACAGGGGCCAACCCCCCCAGACTGTCAATCCTCTTTTCATACATCACCTGATGTCCATTTTTCTGCTGGGTTTCTGTGCTGTGCTTGGGCTTGGTGGCTTCCCCCAACCCTGCCGAGCTGAGTGATTTAGCAGCATGTGTGTGTGGTTTGTAGTTTTTAAGCTGCAAGATTTGTAAGCTATTACAAACAGAAAGGCCCAGCCAAATCTTGCTGCCTGACTGAGCTATCAGCATCTCTAGATGTGTAGGAGAGGCCACCCTTCCCGCATGTTTATTTGTAACACAAGGGAAAAGAAGGAAGCACAGTAAAGCTTCGTACCACATAATTTACTGAAGAGTGACAGCTAATTTGCATTCTAGCTAAGACATCCAACAGCAAAATGCAGTCGCTTTCACACACACTTCAGGATTCCTACTACGTGATCTTGGACACAGGGATTTGATGGACAATGAGTTTTGCTGAAGTCTATTACAAATAAGGAAGAAATGTGATGAGGCTCCAAGTAAGTGTTTGTGTGAGGAGGTTTGTATTACAAGACTCCTGCAAAAGGTATCCCTGTGTGAGCTCAGTATTTCTCCACTGAAAGGTCTCTCTGTGCCCCACCTGTGAGGTGGCCAGTTGAACAGGTCCATAGAGGATGCTGAGAGATGGACAGGAGGGAGCTGGCTGAGAGGAAGGCTCCTGAAGAAAGAACTGACTCTGGGATGAAGGATCAGGCAATCGGGACAAGGACTGTGCTCATTTCACTCTGGTGTTCCCACTTAGAAATACTCCACTTGCTGGTCATTTTAAACCTTGCTAGTCAAAAGTAAGGTGTTTTTTAAAAAATGTGTCTTTCCATATTATCTAGAGGAGCTGGCATAGTACTGTCTGCTTCTTTTCTGGGGACAGAAAAACTATTCTAACATGGAGACCTATTTCTGGCATGTTACTAGCCAAGCAGTGGAAATCTCTATATTTCATTATCTACTTTATTCCCTCCCCACAAGGAACAGTCTGTGATCTGAGTGTGCAACTGCCAGACCAGGGGCTCAGTGCCTCTTGTTGCTGGTAGCCAGCGTGACACTCAACCATTACTCATGACAGCTCCTTGGGCTGAGGTTCAGGCTCAAGATCCTTCTGCTGGAAAAGAGCCTTGGGTCTCACTCCAAAGAGCATCACTTGATTTCCCTCACCACCAGCTAACTCAAAAACATCCTCGTATTTCCTCCCTCTGGGCTCTCGTGAGTGCTGGGGTGTGCAGCTCTGTGCCACCTCTCCAAAACAGCTGCAGCAAGGACACCTGGGTCCAAAAGCTGAGCCCTACTGGAGGAGAAAAGCAACATGGACAGGTAACGGGACCAGCATCTCAGCACTGCCATCCACACAAGCACTGCAGGTGAGCTGAAAAATGCTGCTACAGGCTGCGAGTTCAGATCCAGGCTGCTCTTTCATGCATGCTCTTTCATCTTTCCTTCTCTTTTGCCAGATAATATAGAGCAATATCAGGACTCGCACACCTTGTGTGGGGTGGTAGCATCTCCTTTCAGCTGCCATTCCCAGGGTGGGTTTGTGTTCAGGGTGTCTGTCCTGGCTGGAGGTGGAGGCACACCCTGCTGAAGACATGATATGACCAACGGGCTGCACCTGGGACCATAACTAGTCACAGTTGGATGGGTTTCTGCATTCAGACCAGCTTGCTCCAGCCAGCTACATGCATCCTCCAGGCAATTTTAATGTTCCTGGAAAGTCCTCCCAAAAACAATCACATCATCCAGATCAGCCGAACATGTGGCCCACTGAACAGCTGCCAAAATCAAATTCATGCGCCTTTGAGAGGTGCAGGGGGAATTGCAGAGACCAAAAGGCATCACGTTAAACTCAGTGAGCGAGACACGCTGTCTTTGGACCAGCTTCTTGATGAGTCTGCCCTTGGCAGAAGCCACTGAGCCCGTTTGGAGAGCAGCACCGCTCCGTGGTGTGGGCGAGTGCCTTGGGCAGCTACTCTGCCTGCTTGCTTTGCCTTTTGCCTCCACTTTTAGGACTCAGCTGCTTGGAGAAACGCTGCCCACTAAAGCCCAGTCTCCCCAGAAAAGCACAGGCTCTGCTGAGACCACCCAGCAGAGAGGCTGGGTGCGGAGGAGCCCTTTCCTGCTGGGTTTGGTTACCAGAGCTCGTCTCACCCTTGTTCTGTTAATATAGTGCTGAGAACAATGGGACCTCAACCCCTGCTCTGGGTCTTAAAATAATGAATAACAGCATCATTAGCTGAGGCAATCAGGCCATATTTGGGGACGATGCACTCTTTCCTTCCAGGAAACGAGCCTGTGGAGCTGCTCCGTCCCCGTCGGCAGGCTGAATGTGAAACCTGTGTGACAACAACGTGTGGAAGACCTTCATCCCCCTTCTGCCTTCTCTCTGCACTACACAGGCTGCATTGCTCTTGACACTCTTGAGAGGTTTTTTAATAACCAAGAATATCAGCAACCCTCAAGGATATTTTGCAGGATGTGTCATTCCTACCTCTTATGAACAACAAAACTAAACCCAGAGGTTCCCCTAGTTGCTTTACTGAACAGACTTTTCCTTTCTGTCTCCTGGGAAATGTGCTTGTTTGTTGCCATTGAAGTCTTAAAAGAAATGGATGAAAAACTTGTGACCCTGTGTCCTTGCAAAGAACTCACCTGATAACAATCTTCTCTCCTTGCTGGTTTGTCAGACTTACAAGCCAAAGGAATGTTAGTGAAGAGGAGAAGGGACGAGATGTCAAATCTCTGGTCTCCCCCCACCAACCTCTCTTTCCACCTAACATCTGCCAGCAGGGCTGGATGCAGAAAAAACAGAGACTACGCCTGCCAGATGGCTGGTGGATAATGGCACCATTGTAAAAATTGGCCAGAGCAGCTCAGACAGCAGCCCTGCCACCCATCACAGCATGGGGCAAGGGCTCAGATGGCTGTCATTCATCTCCAGCCTAAAGCAGCATCTTCCCTCCAAGACCCAAAAGATCTCAACCTGCCAGGTGCAAAGCTCTCTGCAATCTCCTGATTTAAATAGGAGTGGAGGGTTGCTTGTCATCTCTCAGGAACAAACATTAATGCTTTTGGGCTTGTTGTGGGGTGTCAGGAAAGGGACGGCTCTGATTTTGCCAGGGCAGGCTGTTGCAGAGAGAAAGTGCTGAAATACCTCCTGTAGGACCTTCTTCAGGGCCATCAGCCTTGATACATTCCTAGCTTTTTTTTTTCTTCCATCTCTTCAGCTCGTTTGTGCTTTTTGGATTGCTGTCAAGGAGGAAGGTTTTTATATTGGTAGAATTTATACCTCAGTGACTCAGCATTGGGCTTAACCAGAAACTCACTTGCCCTGAGGAGATATGGGTGGAAGAAACGACTGTGTGTGTGTGTGTTGGCAGGGGGCAACTTCTTCCCCAACCTCAGATATTCACACTCTTTGATTTAGGAAAGCCTGAAGAAAGCTTTCTTGCTTCCTCCTTACTCGTGCCAAGCAGCAGCAGGACCAGGCATCATGCTCTGACATGTTGAGCCTTCTCCTTCCTTCGTGCTCAGCGGCTTTTGTCCTGGTGCACACGAGGAGGTCTCGGAGAACAGCACTTCCAGCCTGTTTGTGACTCCAAAGTGCGTCAGCTGATCACTATCTTGTCTCACATGCTTGTCTAGTACAGACCATGTGTGGAGAAAAGCTTCCAGGGGAGACTGGATGAGTTCATGAAGAAATAATTAATTGGGGATGAATAAATATGCAGAGATTAAACAGGTTTAGCTAGACCTGGAGGAAACATCATATATACTTGTTCCATTCTTGCTTTCCCCAGGCTGTAGGGCTAGATGTACGTGTCGTTAGACCCAGATCAGCTGCCCTCATGTCCTTATGCAATCTTCTAGCTCCTTGGCATTTGCCTTAAGCTGAACATTGTCTGCGATGCGCCACAGATCCCAAGTATGCCCTTCCTGGAACTACCATGAATGTTCATAGAGAATACCAAATACTTCCCCTTTGGTCACAATGAACAGAATGAGGGGAGACATGTTACTTGATGATAAATGAAGCTGTTTACACACAGCCACTGATCCACAAAACAATGTTGCTTAAACACATTGGGGGGAAATTCCCACACTGACCATGAGAGGTAAATGCTCTCCCTTGGTTCCACACGTGTAAAGTGTGTGCAGCAAAGCCAGCTTTCCTACTATAGGTTCTATGGTGCTGGGTGACCACACAGCCTCACTATCTGCTTGGCATTTTGCTCCCACCAGACTAGCTGTGTCCAGTGTCCAGCCACCTGCATCTAATCCAGAGCCTCCTGCTCCACAGTAGGTGTGGAGCAAGACACAAATTAATAAGCTTATCCTGGCTTATTTACTGAACCTGGTACTGCCACGCAGAGGAATTGTCAGAAATACAGGGAGAAGAGCCAGAGAACACAGCTAGGGTTTTAGGTGTTGGATGATGGGAAGCATGGCCTGCCTCAATCAAGGGTCAGGAGCTACTCATCTGTGAGGTTGTTGGAGTGGTAGCTAGAAGATATGTCTGGCAGTACCCCCAGGCATATCCTGGCTGTTAGCTGGGCGGTTAGTACTAAAATGATCTCCTTTTAGTACTTTCAGGGATTTCTGAGCATCTTCCTCCCATTCTGTAATCCCACTTAAGGTTAAGCTCTGTAATTACTTGGAAACGAAGAGGCCAAAGCCCCCTTCTAGTGCACCCTGAGAGAACAGGCTGGTGTTTCTGCTTCCACAGGGGAACTTTGTTGTCTCCTCACTCCAGAGGAAACCCACAAGGCTGAGCCTTATGAAAAATGTTTGGCAAGTGAGGCTGTGGTGGGATTGTGGCTTTGTGACCAGATGAAGTGACACAGGGTAGGAAAGTCCCCAGTACTCTCACCAAGAGCAAAAGGGACAGATGTAGAAAGGAGAGAAGACTGCTGTTGTGATGGGATGAAACAAGAAGTTCTACCAACCCAGTGATAGGGTTGAGGGGGAAAATATTACATCAGGGAACAGCAAAATCACTCTGCTGTCCCATAGGGGTCTGGCACAGCTTTACCAGAGAGGGAATGACCCAGCAGGTTGGAGAAACAGGATAAAAAGAAGGAATTCACCCAGTGAATGGTATAGTTAGTGTTACATAGGAGGGAAGTCTCAAGATGAGGTTGAACTCATTCAATTTTAAGCCATCTAGTATTTAGGTATTTGCCAAAGCAAGCTGTATAGATACCAGTTTAGGCAATGGAGGAAGATGTGTATCTCTAAGGAATATTTATCCCAGCCTGTCCCAGAGGTGGAGGGTACTCCTGGTTGGAAATGCCTACTTTTCTTCATCAACTAAATAATCTAAACATCTACTTAATTTAGGCACCTAATTTACAAATGCATAAACTTGGTGGTAGGAACACCAATGTGGATAAGAATGAGTCCTTCCAGCCATCTTCATCTGATTAATTACATACATATTACCCTGTGTGACATTTAAGAAGATACAAAAGTTGTTTTCATCATGTGAGTGACAATAAGAAGTACTTGACAAGACTGCACATGACCCCAAGGCCTTTGTGCTGTATTGTAGACAAAAGAATTACCAATGTGGACTGTTTTCTTCTTTTCTTTGCAACTTACAGAAGAAGAAATAGATTTCCAAGAATTCTGGTTTCAATGTAAATATGTCAGTATTTGTTTTTTGGAGATGACAGAGCTGAAGCTGAGATTTTAAAGGCAGCTTGCATATACAAAGACCTCACCACAAATGATTTTTGTATAACTTCTACAGCATGTATCAGGCTCTTCTGAATACAAACCTGAGGATCACTCAGGAGCAACTGAGGGCTATTAGTTTGCTTAATGTAGCACAGCTAGATAGAACTTTATTAGTTGATCTATAATGCTCTTCAGGGAAAGGCAGAGAGGAAACCCCAAGGGTACACATTCTGGAGCCAATGTCATAGAGATTGAATTCGTCTGAAAGAAGAACAGTTTCTGGTATGAAGAAACTAAGGCTCCAAGAATGAAGGTAAGATGAATCAGTTGCTGGGCTGGGACTGGAAATCACAACTGCTGCTTCACTGTCCATGGAGCCCCACTGCGGTGAATGAGGTAGTCCTGTCCACTGGCTATGCTTGCATTGACTCAGCAACATCCTGAGGCAGGTGCCAAAATTTAGACCT
Organism: Aegotheles bennettii; assembly: GCA_013398125.1. NCBI lineage: Eukaryota > Metazoa > Chordata > Aves > Caprimulgiformes > Aegothelidae > Aegotheles > Aegotheles bennettii. Next base: position 497,794 of record VZRW01012087.1, read on the forward strand.
TATGAGTAATCCAAGGGGTTCCCATGAAGATGTTACAAGAACAGCTCACATATTTAAAACTGGGAATGAGCGTCAGAAAGAGGTGAAAGTTCCTCATTCCAGCAGTATGATGAGGACATTAGAGACTGCCATGTTTCAGTCATAGTTTTATTTTCCTCTCTTGTATTTTATTTCTCAATGATCTACATCAGAGTGCTCCATTCTAAGACTTTTCTATGTGGAAGTCTTTCCATGTTTCTGCTCTAGATCTTTTTTGTTTGTGTTATACATCTTCTGAGGGCTGGTGATTCAAGCTATATTTGAGGCCGGGGAGCAATGCTGTGTATGCAATGGCATTTAGCACTTTCAGTCATGTTTTCTAGCCTCTTCCTGAGAGTGATGTAGTCTCTGTTGGCCACCAAGACCTTGAGGCTACAAAGGAATTTGGCACAAGGCTCGGGGAACAACTCTCTGAATTTCCCTTTAGAGGTGTTCTTTTCTCAGCACACCTCATTTCTGTCTCACTGAGAAGCCAGTTTGCTTTCACTGAGGTCTGCAGAACATTTAACAGTTTCCTTAGGGATTTACATACATAATACACAAAAAGCGTGACTATAGCTAGGACAGAAGGTGGCATGGAACAACACCACTCAGGTATTTCTGATGCAGAAAGAAGGATGCTCTGTCAATCTCAAACCACAGAAGGGACTCAGGAAGAAGAATGCATTTTCTCTGCAGTAATTCAGCCAGAAAACCAAGGCTAATGAGCTTTTCCTACTAAATGCAGGCTGGAATCCTCTACCATCGCAGACTGATGTGGTCTTTGCTTAAGTCCTCTGTCCTCAGGGTGCCATCAGACAGAGGAAGGGTGTTGACATCCTAGCACTTCATGAAAAAATAGATAAGATAAAGGAGTATTTTATGAAGTTCACTGCTCCTTATGGCACCTGATTGTTGTTTGACCATCTCCATTTCAGGTTAGCCAAAGGAATTCAAGAAGACTGATTCTTCCAGTAGGATATTTGAACACTTTTAGACCTCACACATGGAAGAATCTCCTGGGACTTTCTCTTCCGGCAGATGTGGATGTCCTAAGCTCACACTTGGAATGTCACTGGGAAAAAAAGATGCTTCTAATCATCTCCTACTCCAAGACAGTCTGGCTTCAAAGAGGTCCATTGCTCTGTGTAGGGTGGAGTAGAGCTCTAGAGGTGTGGAACAGCCTCTTTTTCCAGCATAGTTTCCAGGGATATATGCAAGTCTCTCAGAAACACTGTGCTCTGACACAGGCGGATTAAGTGGTGGTATCTCTGAGGAGCTGTGATGAGGTATCATCAGGGACAGAAAATACTAACGCAGAATGTTTTAAATGCAATCAATCTGTATGAATTCAGAGAAAAAGCATCATTCACATTTGCACACATCCAGTTGGCAAAGCCTGCCAATACCCACAGAACAGCCCATAGAGTTGGATCCTTTCTCAACCACTAAAAACATACCAAGAAGAAAATAATTTTTCTTCTTCTGTTAGCCTGAAAACACATGAGTTTCTAGAGGGACTGTTAGTATCCCAAACATATGGCAACTCCTTGTATTGCCTGGGGAAGCTCTTGGCTTTCCAGTAGAAAAGCTGTTAAACCAGTAATGGGGATTGGGTGTATCAAGTGTTTATGAGTCTCCCATCTGTGGGCCAGACAGAAACATCTCATACTGAGTGTTTTGCAGTATCATCAACCCATCTGCAGAGCTGTCTGGTTGACCCCAGGTACGTGATGGACTTGGCAAGAAGCAAGAAAGAAACAGGGATGGCAGGGGGAGGGGAAGAGGTGAATATGGGTGCAAAAGGAAAAGATAAGATGAGGCACGTAAATAAGTCTGTTCTAACATCATAGAATTGATATAATTACCCTTCTTCACCCAAGTCCTTCACTCTCAAACTGATAAACTAATTAGTGAGTTGCATTTTAAAAATCCCTCAGCCTACTGCATTAAAAACCATTTTCTCAGCTGGTCTGGCCAAATTCTGAGGAGGACTCCAACCACAGGACTCCAACCTTCCCAGCAAGGGAAGGTGTTAGTGCATGCTATGGTCAGCTACGTGACTGGAGGGACACAATTTTTACTGGTGAAGGAAATAAATAGCAAAGTAATTTTTTTTAGTTTCTCTTGATTTTGGCTTTGGGCAGTGCTGTCAGCCTGAACCATACAGACATCTGGTATGCAAACAAGTTGCAGCCCAGATAAATTCTATCTCGTAAAGTTTGTCAGTGTGCCTGTCTTGCTTGCTTGCTTTCTCTTGCTCTTTCTTCCTTGCTTCTTCTCTTTCTCACTCTTTCTTTCTTTATTTCTTGTTTTCCTCTTTTTTGCTGTCTCCAGCACCTGTCTTCATAATAAATTAGTGGTCCAGCCACCTTCGATTCATCCCAGAGGGAAGGAATTGGAAGGTCACAGTGTGATGACACCCCCACAGCTAACAGCTAGACTCATAAAGCATGTTTGCATTAGAGCATTTAAGTTTTTATGATGGAAGCCAATCCATCACAGTCAGCCATGGGGTCTTAAATACATTTTCATTTCTACTAAAAAAGGCACTGACCGTGAAGGTACATGGTCAATATATTCTCAACACGCTTCTTGATCTTTAAGTGTCAGGGATATTTACAACAGCTCATGAAATCACTGACAACTGTAAATGCCATACAGCAGTCCTCACTCTTTTCTGATTACTGAGACAATGATTCTGGGTCGGAGAGATATGTAGATCCAAAAGGTTTTAATTAGTCCGACAGAACTGGCCTGAAGTTATACAGGAGGAGGACAGTTCAGAATCCCCTTTCTGATTTCATTTTCTTTCACACTTCTGAGTCACAGTTCTACTAAAAAGAGAGGTGACGTGGGCAATCAAAGGCCTCCTTTTATTGAACTGTAGCTCCAGTGCCAACACTAGTGCCTTTTAGAGGCCATTTCCAGGAAAGAAGGAATCACTTGTAACTGTTTCTCAGCCTGCTCTTCCCCATCTTATTCTTTAAAGAACATTTCCCCAACCTCAGCTTTTCCACAGAACAGATTTTCTGTCTTTGAAAGGGAGGAAGAAGATAAATGCATCACATTTAAAATGCATGTTATGAATGGGGTTTATTTATACTCTTTTGGGTTCATGAAGTTCATTCATAAGCCAACACTAGATAAACTGTATAAGCAAAAAGATAGCCCTCTGTAAGAGAGGGGATAGAAAAATGGATACAGAGATACTGAACAAAGAGAACAATGAAACACAATGATCAAGTGTCTCAGGATGTGAGAAATCTGACAAGTGCTGAGACTGCTGTCCATGTTATAAAGAAGGGAAGTTTTGAAGATTGATTTCAAAGAAGATAACATCGTAACTTTGTACATATTCATAGTGGGCTCCTTTAAAGGTTGTGGGAACAAAATATGAAAAGAGTTTTCGGAAAATGTAAAAATGCTTTACGTGGAAGTTGATCCTCTTTCATAATTCATTTTTGAACTTTTAAAAAATTTTATTAATTTTAAGCCTTGATTGCTGTCAGTCTCACTGCTCACCCTCCCACCTGCCCAATGCATCATAACAATCTTGGCTTGGCCATGCATTCCAGCTGAGCTGGGGAATGCATTCCACCAAGAGCTGGGTGGTATGCACAGGGCAACCAAGAGAAATATGGATTCTTATCGGCCTTCCAGATCTTCAAGGTACTGCATGAACTGAGGTTGATATTAGTGATTGGTTTGGAAGCAAGTCTGAATCATTGCTAGCAGGGTTTCTGGCTAGAACTAAGGAAAGTCGGTGAAATGTGAATGTTTGGAACGGATTGTTAATGGAAGAGGAAGAACAGATGGTATCTAATCCAAAGAGGGTAAGCAAGACTTGCCCAGATCTGTCTTTTCTTCAAAACCACCACTTTTATTGATTGCAACAGCAGAAGAGCTAACTTTCAGACATGGAGAGTGAACTTTATTTGCTCTTCTTTTTGCTGAGGTTCCAAGCTGAGGTCTTGTTGCCAGTGGGTGGAGTGTTGAAACTGATATTACATCTACTATGGCTAAGCAAAGGAACTCCATTTCCAGGACTGTCAAATGAACCTTCTTCACACTACAGAGAGCATTTCATAAACACAAGAAAAAAAGTGAAATGTGATTTTGCTGGAATGGGGATGTATCCAAAAGAGCTGTGCTTTGGGTTGTACAGCCTTCACAAGGAGTCAGAACAAATATCCAGACTTCAATGCGAGACCAATCAGAGTTGCTCAGTCCCCGTGGAGTTGAGATGTAGAACTGGAGAATGTAAACAGACGTGGAGACATTTTGATGCATTTCTGAAAAGGCAAATTACTTTTGTGCTGGTATATTTTAGAGTTCACTCCATATCCTTATCAAAAATACAATGCAAAAAACAATAGTCACTTCATTTTCATTTCTCAATCTGTCTGGAGAGGAAAAGGCACAGTCGTGTAGTAGATGAGGTAACAACAGTGTCTAACAACTGTTGGGAAAGACTTGGAGAGATTAAGACATTGAAGAAAAAGGAAAGAATCATCAAGAAAATAAGAGTCTGAAGGAAATCACTATGATAGACTGAGATCTTGAAATAGTGTGTATGTATTTATTATTACAGGCAGGTTGATTAGTACATGAGAGATTCCAGCACTGCCTCATCCAGCTGGAATAGGAAATGCAATGATGAGTATCCAGCTAACCCCGTATGGATAAAAAGATTCCATAGAAACAAGAAAATATAGCATACAAAATAGAATCATAGAATCATAGAATGGTTTGGGTTGGAAGGGACCTTAAATATCATCTAGTTCCAACCCCCCTGCCATAGGCAGGGACACCTCCCACTACAGAATCACAGAATCACAGAATTCTAGGGGTTGGAAGGGACCTCGAAGGATCATCCAGTCCAACCCCCCTGACAGAGCAGGGTCACCTAGAGTACATCACACAGGAACGCATCCAGGCGGGTTTTGAATGTCTCCAGTGAAGGAGACTCCACAACCTCTCTGGGCAGCCTGGTCCAGTGCTCTGGCACTCTCACAGTGAAAAAGTTTCTCCTTATATTCACATGGAACCTCCTATGCTCCAGTTTGCAACTATTGCCCCTTGTCCTATCATTGGTCATCACTGAAAAAAGCTTGGCTCCATTGTCCTGACCCTCACCCTTTACATATTTGTAACCATGGATGAGGTCACCCCTCAGTCTCCTTTTCTCCAAGCTAAAGAGCCCCATCTCCCTCAGCCTTTCCTCAGAAGGGAGATGTTCCACTCCCTTCATCATCTTTGTGGCTCTGCGCTGGACTCTCTCAAGCAGTTCCC
>VZRW01012087.1:503134-727313 GCA_013398125.1 Aegotheles bennettii
GCCTTCTTGGCCACAAGGGCACATTGCTGGCTCATGGTCATCCTCCTGTCCACCAGGACCCCCAGGTCCCTTTCTCCTACACTGCTCTCCAGCAGGTCAGCCCCCAGCCTGTACTGGTGCATGGGGTTGTTCTTCCCCAGATGCAAAACTCTGCACTTGCCCTTGTTGAATTTCATTAAGTTTCTCCCCGCCCAACTCTCCAGCCTATCAAGGTCTCTTTGAATGGCAGCACAACCTTCTGGTGTGTCAGCCACTCCTCCCAGCTTAGTGTCATCAGCAAACTTGCTGAGGATACATTCTGTACCCTCATCCAGGTCGTTGATGAAGATATTGAACAACACCGGTCCCAGTACCGACCCCTGAGGGACTCCACTAGTTACTGACCTCCAACTGGATTCTGTCCCATTAACTACAACTCTCTGACTTCTTCCCTTTAACCAGTTCTTGATCCACCTCACTACCTGATCCCCAAACCCATACTTTATCAGCTTATCTACAAGGATGCTGTGGGAGACAGTGTCAAATGCTTTACTAAAATCAAGATAAACCAGGCTGCTCAAAGCCCCATCCAACCTGGCCTTGAATGCTTCCAGGTAGGGGACAGGCACAACTTCTCTGAGCAACTTCAGGACCTGCAGATATATCTCATCAGGTCCCATGGACTTGTGCAGCATCAGGTTCCTTAGATGGTCTTGAACCTAACCCTTGAACTCTTGCTTCAGGTCATTCTCCATTCTCCCAGTCCCTGCCTTTGTCTTCTGTGACTTGGGTGGTGTGAATTGAGCACTTGTCTGAGAAGACTGAAGCAAAATATCATTGAGTAGCTCAGCCTTCTCCATATTCTGGGTAACCAGGTCTCCTGCTTCCTTCCGGAGAGGGCCCGCATTTTCCCTAGCCTTCTTTTTATCACTGATATAACTACAGAAGTTGTTCTTATTGCCTTTGATGTCCCTGGCCAGAATTATTTCTAGCAGAGCTTTAGCTTTCTTAACCTGATCCCTGGCTGCTCGGACAATTTCTCTACCCGTCCTTGCTTCCACTCTCTGTAGGCCTCCTTTCCTTGTGTTTGAGTTTGTCCAGGAGCTCCTTGTTCATCCATGTAGGCCTCCTGGCATTCCTGCCTGACTTCCTTTTTGTTGGGATGCAGTGCTTGGAGAAGGTGATCCTTGAATATTAACCAGCTTTATTGGGCCCCTTTTCCCTTCAGGGCTTTATCCCATGGTACTCTACCAAGCAGGTCCCTGAAGAGGCCAAAATCAGCTCTCCTGAAGTTCAGGGTAGTGAGCTTGCTGTGTGCCCTCCTCACTGCCCTAAGGATCTTGAACTTCACCATCTCATGGTCACTGCAGCCAAGGCTTCCCTTGAGCTTCATGTTCCCCACCAGCCCATCCTGTTGGCAAGAACAAGGTCCAGCATAGAACCTCTCTGCATTGGTCCTCCATCACTTGGAGAAGGAAGTTATAATCAATGCATTCCAGGAATGCATTGATTATATAGGTGAAACTTTGGCTTACTAGTCTCATCCCCCTTTTTCTGCAGGGGAGAACCACCCTGTGAAAAAGGCAAGGCTGCAGCAGTAAAAGGTTGGAGTATTCTCAGCATCTGTGGAGCTGACTTCTGCGGGTGGACAGAGGATGTGCCAACAGGCAAGAGCATCTCTATAGCTAAGAGTATTGAAATGGCAAGGCCTGTTGTTCAAGGATATTTCAACCAATTTCAACTAACCAATGTGGCCTGCTCAGGGCAATATTACGGACAGCAATAAACAAGAGGACGCTGTGTCTCATCAGTCTCATGGATATAACTTTCTGCTTACAGCTGTATTTGGCAAAGGCCTGTAGGTGGTTATGGACTTTGAGTCAGTGGCTGGGCTTGGATGGGAGCCTTCTGGCTTACAGTCCTGCACTCCAACCATCTAATCTCAGCCCAAAGGAAATTGTGGTGTCCCTGTGGGCCCTTGGTAAGACACCACAGTTTGTTTGTTGAGTGCTTAGCTTTTGATGGGGATATTTGAAGGTTTCACAAATGGCAGTCAGTGACTCTCTTTCCTTTTTTCTGCCAGGAGGCTGCCAAAGGATGGCAGCAAAGAGGCAAATGTTAGAGGGACACCAGGATGTGGACAGAGAGGGTATGTGCAATAGAAATAGTGCTGGAATTGCATACCATCCTAGAAAACAAAATATCTGGCATACAACATTTTCTGTAGTTTGGTGCTGTTAAAAAATGCTGCACTGGCATCTCTGCAACATGATACTCCAAAGTTAGAATACGGTTTGTTACTACATCTGTGGCCAGTAGGACTTCGTGGTGGTGGAGGAGATGTCCTCAGCTGTGGCTGAGTGTTTAGTTTCCATGTTCCTTCTGTCTTAGGATGGTAGTCAGCAATAATTACTTCAGTGGTTTCTACCCAGCAATTTGCAGCCTCTAGGGACTATACAGAGCTCCACAAATTCGTTCCATGCGGTCCCCTTCCAGCAGGATGATGGCTTCTAGTCCCTGCTGAACTTGATGTAGATTCACATGGGAAAGCTAGAGAAGAAATGCTGGTTCACTGAGTGGCCAGTGCCAGGCCAGCTTTCTGTAATGAGCCTTCTACATTTGGAAACAGTCCTGAATTGACAGGGAAACAAACACAATGATCGATCTGAGACATATGATTTCATGAACTACCAGCCACCAGATCGAGACAGGAGTGGAAAACTGATCACTGATAACAACTGTTGTGCACAGGAGTTTCAAGAATATCTACTGATGGCACAAGAAGATGGGCCTGTGGCCTTTAAATCTGTTGCAAATTCCTGTTATCTAAGCATACTTTTCTGTGGAACAAGAGAAGAGGTGCTTTCTTTTTGTCTTCTTGTTTAAAAGAGCTCCTGTGCCTGACATAATCTTTACACTTGCCTCCCCAGTTAAGTCTCTTTTTGCTTTTCCTTCCCTGGTGTTTGCATGAACTTGGTGAACCCTCATCACGTGTGGCAGTGTTTATATTTGCACAGGCTGTTCTGCGTGTCTCTGTTTGTGTTGCCACCACATCTATATGGCTTGGCAGCAGCCCCATGGCTGTGTTTCAGCTGCATATAAATCAGCTTCCCTCTATCCCCCTGTGTTTCCATCTGTCTGTCTTCCCTGATTGCTCTGAAATGTTACAGGGCATGGGGGTTAGCGCGTGGCTGAAACCCTTCAGAGATGGTACAAAGTAAAACCTGGGCTTCTCCTCATCAAACTCGACTCATCAAGGTGCAGAGGTGTGGGGCATTTATGTTTTGAAGGGGGAGGAAAGGCCTCAAAACAGAGACTAACCTTTGCTAATGTAGCTTTCAAGGCTGCTGTTTCCTCAAAAAAGTTGGTGTGGGAGCTCCAAAGTCACACCTAGATTGTGGAGCTAACCATCCCTTAGACCTTCATTACATGAAGATCTCCCCTTTCTCACATACATTTAATTTCTTCTCTTTCATTACTTATCATCTCGAGTTTCTTTAGTCATAGTGTCATTAGTTCACTTCTTTCATTGGAGAAAGAGACGTGAAATGGATCCAAAGACTGGTGGCACAGAGAACTGGAGGTGCCTGCTCATCCAGGGAAAAGAGTTTTCAAGCAGAAACCATAGACCTTGATACTGTCCATGTATAAAGACATTTCTCCAGAGATCTCCTCCCAGAGTTCATAACGGGGTTGATCACATCTGCAGCTGATTGGATTGATGTGAACCCTGGAAATAAACTTCTAGGCTACACAGAGTGTCCATGCTTATCTCTTGGCCATGTCTCTTCTCTCAGGGATCAGAAATCCTGAGGGGGGAGCAGAAAATGGAACATATTGCCTTTTGGCCATAGGCACTAACTGACCAATCCGGTAGAGATGACAAGGACTAAATGGGGACTCTAGACCTCTCTCAAATATTAGACTTGCCTCTTCCAAGAAAACTGAAAAACATTGATTGGACAAAATAGATGGGAGAGGAACAAGACCCTCCCTGTTGTCTTGGTGTGCTTCAGTCAGGTGTCAAATATAAAGAGCAATGTTTTCTCACCATATTTGTATTGCTTTGGCATTCTGGCTTCCTTCTCAGCATAAAACTGAAAAGAGGCTCTTCCCTTTTACACATGTTTTAAGTGCTAGGAGTTCTTTGCGTGGATGATCTAGCTCTATAAGGAGGAAAATGCCAACAACCTAATCTCAGAAACATTGTAGAATATGGGAGAAAAATAATGGATAAACTTGAATTGGCCTCCCAAACCACCCAGATTCTACTTCACGAAGGAGACAATGTATTCTTCCTGAGGACAAATTGATTAAAAATCATCTGTGACTGTGGGTTCATCTCTCTTACCAACCTTCTCAAACTGGGAGACGTTTGCTCTTGGTGGTCTAGTTTTGCTTAGCTCTGTGGCTCTAAATTAGAAATCTAAAGTTCTGTAAAATTACATCTAATGCTTAATTTTAATAGATTCCAGACAATGATGGGTAAGACACAGATAAATACTTAGTAATAGGATTCATCTGTCTAGTAATGTTTTGTTACTAAACCTTTGTCGGAGTGTGGAGGTGGCTGTAATCTCATTTTTGGTGGGAGTCACTGATTCAGAAATTCAGAAAAGGCAGATAGCCCTCTGACATTATCGTCCCTTCCTGTTGCACCTCTAGCTGAAAGATAGAATCTCTTGATTGTTTTTCAATATTGTTGATGTCCCAGCCTCGTGTCTGACTAGATGTCATTAAAAATAAGACTTGTAAGAAACCTTGGACAGTATCTATCTGCGGAAATCTCATAGAACCAGAGTGGTTTTAATGTTCACCAGAGTATTTCCATGAAAGTTCCTAGGATGCCAGGAAAAGCATCGACTGACCACAGAAAACAGATGAGACACAAGTGCATGACAGCATTTATATTTATTTTCTTTTAGGGAAAAAGTATTAAAGATCCAACCGAGAGCTATATTGACATATCTATATTTACATTTATTTTTTTTGTTTAAAGCTGGATGGTAAATGTTAAGTCTGTGTTGTTCGGTCTGCAAAACAGTGCAAGAACAGGGCATGACTGGCAGTACAGGGCTGGATCCATTTGGATTCAGCGCTTAGAGAGTGAAAGAGAAACAATCAGGTGTCAAAAGACAACAAGAGGTTAGATCACAATGAGGAGACATCTTTCCCACCCACTGGGGACTTCTTTGGTCCTTACAATGAGATGCAGATGTTCAGAATTTGGGATAAAAAAAAAATGCAAGAAAAGGTTGATCTGGACACAAATCCCTGGCAGGGACTGGTGAGGATAGAAGTCTGGAAAGTAACAGAACTGCACTACAGCCAAGTTGGGGGCTGGGGGAAACATCCCCTACAAAAGAGATCCAGAGATCGCTACTGAGGTGATGAGATTGAACATTTTGCCAGGGGTGGAAATAAAAGACTAACTCCAGGAGCCTCATTCATGCCTGAGAGCATTAGTCTGTGTGCTGAGCTATTTCGGCTGGAGATGCATTTATGGCTTTGACTTTTTCATGTTTGTGCACTTTATAAAGCCACGATCATACTTTATTTGCCTTTTATAAAAAGGCCTCTTAGGTCTAGCAAAATTCCAGCTCAACAGAAGAGGCTGAGATGGACATGCAAGAAGGGAGAGGTAGGAGAAGGAGCTTGAGAGATACAAGTAAATACAGCAGGGCAAGATGAGGGTAAAACAGAAATGACCCCCCATAAAGAACTTCTGGGGCAAAGCTGAAGATGAGACAGAGCTGTGTCAAAGCAAGTATCTGACACTTTAAATTTATCCATCAGATCAAAGGCAAATTAATAGCTTGATTAACATCTTCACCCCTCCAGATCCTACCCAGCTAGCCTCTACTTGGTTCTGGAGCAGGATGTTATACTGATCCACCACACCAGCCATCCCTCCAGAGGCATCTTGTTAGTGTTGCTGTGGCTAAGAAACTGGGGGGGAAATGCAATGCAATTGAAGGTGACTGGGAAGGAGATGCATTTCCCTTTCTATCCAACCTAGGGAATCCAGTACTGCAGATAGTTACTGAAACACTTTCCAAAACAGGAGAGGCTATTCCTCTGCATTGAAATATTACCAATGGCATAGGTAGTGTCCCAGATGGGATACACTATTGTAGGGGAGGGAGTATACATTAATATCCACTTAATATCCACTGTGCTTAGAGAGGAGTTTTCCCTCTCTTGCAGAGTTTGGCAGCAGATACTAGATTCCTTCATTTTGAGGTCCTATAGTCCACATTTAGGGAAGCTGGGCAGTTCTCTAAAACATACCTTGTAGTCTGCAGTGACTCTGAAAGTATTCTTCAGTGCACGTTGAGACTGCTGGTGGGGCATGGGTGCATTCCACATCAGCAGGAGGTGACCTCGAGCCCAGGGACAGGAAGACCAGGGCAGCGTGGTCACTGAAGCCAAACCCTGCAAAACTAAACTTGCTCTCACAACTGTCCATACAGCATTCACACCATTGCATATACCAGCCCTGAACTCTTCCCAAGCCCCTGGAAAAAATGTGACTCCTTTACAAAAGAACAAACAGACAAACAAACAAACAAAACCAAACAAATCTAAATGCTACAACTTGCAACATGTCAAAAACAAGGAGAGATCTGGCATGTAATTTTTGTCCTATGTCCTTCCTATAGCAGGAAATGTTAGATGAAATGTTCTGGTCCTCCAAAGAAGTGAGCCATGCTCCATGAAGCACGGAAGGGCAGCCCCCCCCACCCCCTTCATGATCCCCAAGCCTTCAGTGGTGGGATCAGCACAAGGAAGGATGCCAGAGAAAAAGTATGAGATTACCTCTCAGCAGAACCCTTTGGCCTGAATCACTGACATCTTTGATTTAAACAGTAATTTAAAACACGCATGATGAGAAGTCAGGGACGGGATCCAGGAAGGCCTGGGGTCCAGCCAACCTAACGTGTCTGCCAATTTGCTATTCAGAAGGTAGGTTTGCTTGGAAGGGGCAGGATCATGGCTGAAGCCTGTCATTGCCTCGGCTAAGACACAAAGACTCTTATTCAGCAATGTCTAGTGATTGCCTGCCTGCACCAGCACCGCTTTGCTGGATGCCTGCAGCTCCGGTCTTTTGCTTAGCTGCTCTAAAGTAGTGCATAGAAGGTTCTGGGGAAAATCCTATCATACTCTCTCTAGCTGATCATAAAGCTCTGCTAATGTGTGCCCCCACAGGTTCCTCTCTGTGCTGCTAAGCCAATGATCATTTCAGTGATGTAGTTTGAGGGTGAGGAAGGCATGCAGTGGCAGAAGGAAACAGAACAAAAATGGATGAAGGAAAGGATGAAAGGGACACACATATGTATCTCAGGCAGTTTCTTTCCACTCTTCTGTCTCTCCCAAACTGCTGGCTTTCCTGGGTGACACTGCTGGCACTTGCCTCTTGCCATGAGGCGACAAGAGAGAGCAGGGTAAATCCATTCTAACTGACAAATCCTAATTTCTTGATCTCAAAGGAAGAAGTATATGACTTTAGATAAAGGTTTCCCAGGCTGAAGACTACTGCAAAATGGACTCAGACCCATTGCCATCGAGAGTCCAGATTTAGAAATACCAGTAGTTTCAGTAGTTTCATTTTGGTGAAGAGAGAGGTGAGTTTTGATTCAGTTCTGAGTCCAGACTCTGTGGCTCTGGTCCACCATGATTCTCTGGTGACTAACAGCCTGTTGGGGTTAGATGCCAATAGATTATTCTCACACAAATTATCTTCTTCCCTGCTAGGCAATTTCAGATTCTGTCCTGATACTGATTGTGTCACTTTTCCTCTCTCACCTGGGTCAGGTTCAGGTTGGAAAATCATTTCTTGGAAAGGACAGATAGAAGAAGAGGTCTCTCTGACTTTGAATTAGATTCTGTATGATCATGACTCAATGATCATAAATCCTCCAGGGCCTGAAACCTAACAAGAGAATAAAGGAGGAAGCTCTGTCTCTCTTAGATCAAAGGGGGGGTGGAAAAAAAGTTGAGATGTAAAGGAGACAAAACGTGCTGCAGGGTATGTGAAAATCAGAGCTCCCATACAGCTTGCTGAAGACTGCCAAAATAGGGTTCTCCATAGCCATCCCATACCTACGCAATACAGCGATGGGAGCGTTTTTAGATAAGATCAGGCCCAGAAAGAGCATGCCCGGCTCTGTTTCTTCCAGCAGAGCAATATGGAAACCCAGTGCTGGGAAACCATTTTTCCATGCCAGGAAGGAGGCAGGGAGTTGTGTGCAACCATTCGGGAGCCTCCGCTCCCACGCATCCTCCCGCTCACTGAAACCCTGCCAAGAGAGCAAAAGAGGAATTGATTTATGTGCAGTAAGTAAAATAAATAGATAAATAAATAATAAAATAAAACAAAGAAATTATGTTCTTCCTATACCTTGCTTAGCTAAAGAAAGAGAGAGGAATTGGAATCAAATTCAGGAGGAAGACATCTTCAGATGTGCAGGGCTGGGCACTGGGTGCTGACAGCTCTAGTAAACATGATATTTATTTCCTAGGAGAGAATTTTGGACTGCTCTTTGTGAGACCTGTCACTCACTGTCTCCTGTTCTCCCTACTGAAATCTCTCTGCTGCATGGGCTCACCAGTGTCTGACAGCACTGGGTGGGTCCGTCTTGAGTTTCCCTGGTGTTTTAGCTCTCATTTTGCTGAATTGGTTCCTGGAAGTGTTCAGATTCACTACAGAATGTAGTGGATGAATGTAACCCACTGGCAGTCATTTTGCTTCCCTGTTTGCCTGTGTCTCTGGCACTCCACTTTCCAAGCGTTTTGTCAAATGTCTTCTGCAAATGTCAGATTGAACATCCACCCAGCTGAGCAGGCTCTTCTGCCGTGGTCAGTGGCTCATTGTCTGGGGAAAGAGCAAAAGAAAGAAAGTTATAGTGCTATCTATTCTCTAGCTGGGACCTCCCAACTCCTATTAATCAGCCCCTTAAAGGACTTGCTGAGAAGGCTGCTCTATAGACTGTTTTGCTTAATAGGCATCATCCTCAGTGAATCCTCTTTCCTGCTTCTAGCATCCTCAGCATTCAGTGGCAAAGGAACTTCTCATGGAAAGTGCACGTAATGTGAAAAAATACCACTGTGCTTTCAAGCAGCTCCTTTGAGCTTCCGCAGATTGACCCTCCTGTTTGGCAGCTGGTCTCCCACAACCATGCACCATTCCTTCCTCCTTTGTCATGTCCTCAGCTGCCCACACACCTGCACAAACGCAGAGAACAGGTCTGTAATCTGTGGTTTGTTCTCATGAATTCTCCCTCAATAAAATAGGCAGAGATCTAGCGATTGCATTAGCCCATCTGCTCCTGGGAATTCAGGAGGGAGCTCAGTGTCCAGATTGCCTGGGAACCCAAATGAATGACAGCAAAGAGAGTTTTTCTTTTCCCCAGGCATTCATCTCCCTCTCTATTTAAGTACAAATGCCCTTTCCCCCTGTGCACCACCAGTAACAGAACTAAGCCATCCAAGTGGGGATGGGGCTTTGGGCAGCCTGGTCTAAGCGAACAGGTTTGTTTCACTTCGTCATGTAAGTTGCATGAGTGATGTTTCAATCCTCATCCTGATACCAGGATCCCATAGAAGGTAAGACAAGGGTTGGGAATGGAGAAAAGTCAGGGTCAGGAGATTTCCATGTACCAGCTAGTTCAGTTTAATGCAATGGCTAACAGCAAACCAGAGCTGGAATAAAACTGAGGGTAGCTCTAGTTGCTTTAACACCTCTGTGGGGGCCACACAGGCTTCCCTAGCCTTCAGAGAAAGGAGAAAAATATTCCCTGATGTCTGTTTTTATGCCAGCATTTTCCTGCCTTCTCCCAGAGCAGCAGACTTGATGTTCTTTATTCCCAGTGTAGGATAGAGTGAAAGCCCAGGGTTTCTGAATGCTCCAGAATTGCCACAAGAGCAAAATGGAAAAAAAAAGGAAAAAAAACCTGGATATTGAAACTGGAGATAAAAAGTATGGATTAAAGAGAGACATACAGCTTCAGCTACCTGTGCCACCTTTGTCTCACAGTTACATTGACCCCTCTCTCTTTGCTAATATCTCTTCCCCTCGTTCCCTAAAGGCTCTTTCTTCAAATTGTCTAAACAGCTGACATGGAGACATTAAACTGAGAGCAAGTGTTTCCCACCCGTGTGCAGCTGAAAACGGAGCAAGTTTCAGACCTGAATAGGAGCTGGTGAGCCTGAAAGTGCATGTTTTTCTAACTCTCCTGGTTAGACTAAGGAGAGATATTCCCTCTCTTTGAAAAACCCACTTCTAATAAAAATAATTCATTCCACCTCTGAGTGAAACCTCAAAATGTCCAAATTTGCTGGAAGTGGGTTTCTGACCTTTTGACGTGAAAGATGAGCTGGCACATTTCCCTGGGAAAGCTTGCTTTCAGGCAAACGGTTTGACAAAGTCAACCTGTTCCCGCAGAACCTCTCCAATCTGGCTGATGGTGTTTCCAGCCAAAACCCCCCTCCTGCCCTGCTCCAGCCCTCTCCATTACAGCCAGAGAAGAAAGCGTTAGTGAAACAGAAGGATCCCTTCTTGCTTTCAGAGTGGAAATGAAACCAACATTAGCCTATTTACAGAGGATCTTCATATGAAGGCTCAGGCCAAGAGCAAATGCCAAACACGCCTGGGGTAAGCTTTTCCAAGCAGCTAAGAAACTATAAATGTGGCCCTAAAAGAGAAAAAAAAAAAGGAAAAAAAGCAGAAAAAAAAGAAAAAAAAAGTAAAATAAAAGAGAGAGAAAGAAAAGAAGGGAGGTTTAAAAAAAGGCAGGTGCTATTTCAGCAGAGTTCTCGACTCAGCAACTTTCTTTCAAAGCTTTCCAGTACCACTGTTTGCTGAGTTGCTCTGGGCTCAGCTGCAAGGCAGGCCAGAAAGTACATGTACGGGCCATTATTGCTGGGCTGGCTCTGAATGGCTTCTAACCATGTTTGGATGCTGTTGCATTGTCTGAGCCTCCTGGCACACTCCCAAGGGGGCTTCTTGTTTGCACTGCCACATCTGTTTGAAATTCTGGCACATCTCAGCCTGAGAAATATGGTTTGTGGTGTCATAGCAACCACTTTTTCTTGATCTGACAGGCAAGGCAAGGTTATGGAGGCCTGGAAGTGCTCCTTGCACGTCTGGTTGCAATGGATAGAAAGCTCCTGAGGCTACTAATCACGCATATAACCTGGGATTTTTTATTTTATTTTTTTTTCTGGCTTGCTATCCTCCACCCTACTGTGTTTGTGGCAGTGGGTTAGTTCAGAAGTCTGGATGAGACCATCAGACCTCATCTTGAAACTTCAGAGGTGTCCAGCTTGGACCTCTGTCGCTGAGCGGTAAAATGCAAAGGCACCGCAGCTCCCTGAACAAAATCAACTTGGGTACTAGGGGATCCAGACAGAACTTTGCCTTTCTGTTTCCATGGTAAGAACATTGTTATCTAATGGAGACCTGATGAGCACATCTGTCCTTTCTCCTGAGGAGGGGTGCAAGGCTGAAGGTTCTGTGTGTGCTTTTCCAGCAACCCTTTCTCAGAGCAATATGGACAGAGCCACCAAATTTATTTCAGAGTGTCTTCAGTGCAATCTGCAGTGAAGCAAAGATCCCAAAGCTCTGACTGGAAGATAGATGGGGAATTTAATTCATCACTACCATTGCTAATGAGTCAAAGAATTTTCTACCTTTGGGCTGGGCAGTGTTGCTAATTAGCAGGCAGTCATCAGTACAAAATGTGCTTGCTGGTTCTCCTGGCGGAAGCCACACAAATTGGTCGTTTCTCAGTGGCTCAATGCCCTGTGCCATGTAACTACAGCCAGGGAGCAGAGGCCAGGCTCTCCTGCCAGTGCTCCCTCCTGTGACACTGCTGTCCTGCGGCATCAGCAGGAATGTAAACGTTTGGCAGAGACAAAGGGAACGAAGCCACCTGAATCTTTTCCCCTGGAAAGGTGCCTGGCAGGAACCACAGGAATGTTCCTCGAAGCAAACGGCACCGGCGAGAAACTGAAAAGGATGAAATCCTTGACACCAGTGCCTGGCTTCAGGCTTGAGTCGCTGCAAAAGGGGCATCGCAGGGGGGGTATGAAAGGAGAGCTGAGCACCAACAAGAGACATCTCTGAATGTCGGTACTGTTGGGATGGGTGAGTGATTTCCCCCAGGGAAAGCACCCAGCCTTCCTGAAAAGACCAGCTGCCAAGTGTGACTTTCCTTTGCTCTCCTGCAGGTGTACAAATAACGGCTGAGCAGTATGAACTGGAACAGTAGTAGGCTGATCTGAAAGCAGAGCATTTGTTGTATAACTGACAAGTAGGTCAGAGCCAGGTTATCCCCAAGAAATGGACTTGGCTTGGCAAAGAGGAGTGAGTATGTGCAGGGCTGTTAAAAACTTGTGCTTCCCCAAAGAAAAGCATCAGCAAGCGGGGGGAGAACGGCAGTGGATCCAATTAAAAACACACGCCAAGGCAAAAAAGAGAGAAAAAAGAAAACATTTTTTTTCAAAATGTCTTAAAAATATACAGTGGGAGAATCCAGACTTGTTTGCCATAAACGAGGAGGCAATCATGGTGCAACACAGGTGTCCAGGCCCGCAGGGAAGTCAGGGGAGAGGGCAGCCAGGCAGCAAAGAGAATAATTAAACTCCATTGAGGGTATCGGCACTTATTTTGGGATATGAGTCCAGCTTTGCTATGAGGACTCCATTTGGAGCCATGCCATGGAGGAAACTGAGGAAATATTGGCTATCACTACCCACAAGGGTGGGAGGAGCTGGAGTATCTTCCCAGCTCTGACACCAACCTGCGGGGTAGAGCATACCCTGGTAAGCCTGTGCCTCAGTTTCCCCACTGAGATTCTCCCCTGACAATAATGCTCTTGATCAACTTTGTCAGATGTTCTGAGAGCTCTGTAGGGAAAACAAATGTAAAAGTAGGAAAGATATAATTTTGAATATGCTATAATAACTAACTAGTGTTTGGATATTTCTTTATAAAATTCTTTGCTTGAGAGGCATCACCCTCTGATCTGATCATCCCAAAGACTTTGCAAAGCCACCGGTCAGTCATGGGCACAAATGTGCCCGTTGGGGAATGATGGTTGTATGCATGTGTTTAAAAATTGCAAAAACTCCCCAAACCAAGTCCAAAACAAATCATTCTCTTGGCGCAATTCAGACCCCACAAATTTTATGGCATGGACTGTTTGCTTTCCCTCCTTTTTCCTATGTTTTATGTCATGCTTCCCTATCAAAATGTTGCTTCAAAATCAAATAAGAGCTATTTGAGAGCAGGGACTCCTGCTGTCCTGGTGTCTCCTGCTGAATCATCACCATAACATACCCCTTGAGGGTTGACTGGGGCTTCTGTAAGTTCTTCTTCCTCCTTCTACCAAGAGTTTCAAAGAAACTGTGACTGGTTACTTAGGTGGGGTTTGTGTCGGACAACCCAATCTAATGGCAAATCTGCTGCTGAGAGGGATGGTCCCATTTCTGCACTTGAGACAGCTTACACAGGTTCTGGAATTTCTTCCAAATTAAGAAAATTAAGATGAAATTGTAGTTGTTCTATGAACAAATATGGCAGTGGCTGTGAGATGAGAGTGAGGAATGGGTAGGTGTTGACTGAGCTCTCCCAGACAGCATAAGATAGAGAAAATCTGAGAGTCTTCATTGCTCGGATGCAATGATGAGGTGAATTCAGACAACGTGGAGAAAGAAGAGGATTTTGCATGGAAAAAAAAAACTATACCCATCCCTCGGTTCAACTGGATGCAATAAAGGACTTACCCAACTTTATTTTAGCTGTCTGTGATGTGGAATTTGCCATCTGAACTAGTATCTCCAGCTACATTTAAGGAGAAATGGGTACTTTCAGATACAATTAATCTGTATGAATATAGACAGTTACTTTTGGGTGTGGTGATTCATGCCCAAGTCTCCACTGACTCCACTGGTTACATTTCAATGGGCTGTAGAGAATGCTTAACCTGATTAATTGAGATGGGACTGTCAGCATCACGTCAGATGAGTCCCATCCAAATTCTGTCAGTCCTTGGGCTGCGAGCCAGTGCCATCACACCACCAGATGGGATTGCTGCTTAGGCCAGAACTCTGATGCAACTGCAGGATGCCCTGCACTGTGATCAGGACAGAGCTGCAGCAAGGATGGAGGGAGAGGGGTAAGACCGAAAAAGGAGGTAAATATGACCCAGACCTCTGTCTGCCAGTGCTCTCATCAGAGAAGAGTTGTCATTCTGAGCCAGAAGGAATTTCTGGGGGCTTGGGGTGGGGCAGTGCTCTAGGGTGAACTGTGAATGAAAGGGGAATCAAGCTGGTTATGTCTTAGGGAATATGTGTCTTGCAAATGAGCTTGTTAAGATAATTTTTTCTTCTGAATTTACCTGACATCAGCCACTCTCATGATACTTGCAAGGTACTTGGCTAGAAAAAGTCCAGGTGTGTTCCAGTGCAGCTGTGCCTATCCTGCTCAGTTAGGGGCTTGGAAGGGTTATTACCTCTTCCAAGAAGAAAGCTGTTTGCTCTAGGATAGAAGAGATTGATGGAAGTGAGGAGGGGTTTGACCTGGAGGGCTTGTATGGTCTATGCTGAGCTGGGAGCCAGCAGGATTGTGGGTTTTCTAAACTCCTGACTCAGCTTTTGACCTTTGGCAAATCATTGACCTGAGCCAGAGCAGCTGGAAAGTTGAATAAAACTTAGTCTGGCAGGAAAAGTAAAGATGCTGCACTGAGCTGATCTGTCATCCTTGTGTATTTGGGCAAATTTTAGTTTAAAGATACACACACCCTGAACTGACATGTCTTCCTTAGGGAATTGTGTGACTTTGGATCAGCCCTTCTAGTACTGCAGTGGAGTAACGTAAGGAAATAATGGGAGATGAAATGAACTGTGATTGGTCCTGTGATCAAGACATATGTAATTTAATAACAGAAATATTGATGGATTTTTTTTTAACTATCCAGCTAGGATTTCTCATGGTGAAGTAGAAGATATTCTAAAGAGAAGTTGCAAAAAAATAATTTAACCGTCTTTCTTTTAATTAGGTTTTAGAAAGGAGTGTTCTGCTAAGGAGGGATGGGGCTGGAGGAGCAGTAATGGAAATAAAACAAGGGCAGGGATTCCATGTCTGGTGTTATTGCTGATTTCTTACGTGGATGGGGGCAGGATGCCCAGCCTCTTCCCATTCCCATACTTTAGCTGTAAAATAAGGCAACCGTATTTGCTTGGAAAAGTTTTGAAACTGTCCATTCACATATACATGGTAATGTAACCCAGCTAATCCAAGAAGTTAAATCATGTGGATGCTCTGAGGCCATTGCAAAGGGAATCAAAAGCTCTAGAGACCTCTGGATAGAATGTAAGTATTTCTTCTCTGCTAATTTTTCTTTTCTCAAAGCACTGCACAAACAAGAATTGATCTTCCTACAGCCATATTTCCCCCACTGTTTTCCAGCTTTAAGTGAAGGTTTGCATCAGCTGTTACTTGATTCACTCTCTTGCCTTGGATTATATGAGAATGTCAGGTACAAAAGAAATCAGTGTACATCATTAAGTGATGCAGTCTTGAACACTGCTGAGTTCTTTCTGCTGCTCCTCACAACAAGTCCAGTGGTGTTAAATGTGAGAAGTTATGTCTGTCTGGAAACCAAGACAACTCCCAGTTGATCATCCACCAGGCTGTGGAATGGGTCTCACAGTTATTCAGTGGAGCTGTAGTGAGCAGTAAAGGTATAGTTTTTCCAATTAAGAGGTCTGATAGTAAAAGAAGATTCATGGAAGAGATGGGAAATTAAGAGAAAAATGCTGGTCCAAGAATTTTGAGGTCAGTAACTCAGAGAGGCAGACATGTCCAGGTTCTCTTGTTTCCCCAGGTTCCCTAAACACATGGCATTCATTAGGAAGCCCTGAAAGCAAGTGTTTGGCCCATAAACGTGGGACTGCCTTCCCTGCTTCACTGACCCTTTAAACAGTTAACAGCACTCTATATCTTCCCCGCAGCAGAAGCAATTCCCAGACGTTGAAGCATTTCCATTGCAAAAACACAGCTTGGGATTCTGGACTCAGTTATTTGTTTGGAAGATGTAGACAAAATGAAAGTGTAGCAAACTCATACCAGATTGGATCCACTTCAGAAGCTGCCAAACAGCTGCCAGTGCTGTCGGGTCAGAAGAGCTTGCCAGGATTTTCCCTGGGGCAGGGGGTAGGTTTTAATGGGGGAACCTGGGTTTGGAAGATGAACTGTACAGCTAGCCTGGAACAGAATATGCTGTCTATTGCATTTTCCCACCCGCAAGTATATAAACATGCCCCCTACCCCCCTTTCCCAGCTGAAATGCAGCTGATCTAGAGCACAACTACAGCAAAAATGCCACTGGGCAACTAGCAGTTGCTGCAGCATCACTTCAGATGAAAGAATATGTGCAAGTAAGGGACTTAAGGAAAAAAATGAGAAAAAAGAAGAGAAAGAAAAGTTCGTGGGATGCTACATAGCTCAATGCCCTGATAAAATATGTCAAATTCTTAACCTCTGTATCACCCCTTTCAGTCCCACCCTGCTTAGAAACATTTGAGAGCAAGTAGAAGAGAAAAAGAAAAAGAAAGAGAAGAAGAAGAAGAAGAAGAAGAAGAAGAAGGAAAAGGAAAAGAAAAAGAAAAAGAAAAAGAAAAAGAAAAAGAAAAAGAAAAAGAAAAAGAAAAAGAAAAAGAAAAAGAAGAATGAGACCTCTAGCTCAAGTCATTTGGCACCTTCCAATGAGGAGAAATGAGTTAAAAAGAAAGAAAAACACAAACAAGTTGAGTGGGATACCGAGGTTCAAAACCCTTTGCAAAGGAATATTAAAACAAAAAATAGGGATCTTTATTGGCTGGATTTAGATCTGAAAGGTTTTTTGTTTTGTTGTTAATGCATACAGACGACAAGGAAACATCTTCCTCTCTTCAGGGACTTATGAGAGCTCACCTTGTAAATCTGTTCATTTGGAAAGGTCCAAACCCTTCCATATATTGTTAGTAACATATGTCAGCTTCTCCTGATCTCATATTTATCTGAAAGGGAGCTCTCTCTCTTATCAGAGGTTAAGCAGAGACAACAGAAAAGAAATCCAACAAAAGTGAGATTAAGTTGGTAAACTATAATGCAAAGGGCGTTGGAAAGAACTTCCTCAGGGGCTGCTTGAAATTTTCCATCAGAATATTTTTCAGTGGAAAATTTGCCTTTCACTAAAAGCAAAACTGTTTTTAGTTAAGTTATGACAATCTCTCAACAAGGCTTCAGAGTGTGGCAGGAGGCCTGGAGATTCAGCTGGGAGATCTTTGGATGGTGTCTCCTAGAAGCTGTCACTGCAGAGCTTTGTGACCCCATCCTGTTCTAGTGGCTGGGGTTGCTGTGTGAAGTGTGTTTCTCACAAAACACCATGGTGACATGACTTCCATGGTGCGTGGCATTGTCTTAGCAAGAGAGGGACCCATGCTGCACCATGAGAGATGTGGGCAAGCCAGGAATGTCAACTCACAGGGAAGGACAGGAACACAAAGCATACCAGCTACAACTCCCATGGGGGAGCATTTCTGAACTGAAATGGAGGGCTCTTGGCCAAATATTTTCATTGTTTGGTGAAATCTCAACATTTTCCACGGGAAAAGAAAACAAAAACACACTAATAAAATAATAAAAAAGGAAAAATTTTCAGCCCAGCTTTATCCAATCAGGGTTTGAGAAACCCCAAAGGCTGAGTTTCTGTTAAGAGAATTCTTCCAGGGACCCACAGAAACTGAGGGTGGGAACCACATATTGCTTGGGACTAATCAGACCATTAGACTAGAGGTCAGGGAAGCCCATCTGTGTGTGGTTCAGGCTTAGACTGGAATTATCAAGCAACGTCAAACCACACAAGGCCAAGGCAGCCAAAAACTTCCAGTGGACAATTCAATGTATTTGTGTTTAAGGCAGAGATGTACGGAGGCTCTGGCAAAGTCCAGCATGAATAATGATAGAGTGAGTGTCTTGATATTAGAATAACTCACAATGAGTTGGATCCTCTTAAATCCTGCTGTCTCTGAGGGACTTTTTCCTCTCTCTTGTCCCAGAAAGTTCTTGTTAAATTCCCTGTTTCAAGGGCTGAGCAGGTCTTGAGCATGAACAGTTAACACTGCAAGTCCTCAGCAAGGAAAGAGTGACCAGGAGAGAAGGGAGAGGGATTTGTATCTGTAAGTTGCAAAGAGATACAATACTGACCTTGCACTTATGCTCAGTTTCAAATTTCTGTTGAACAGAATCTGATACCTCCCATTTTCCATAGGTGAATTAGCTAAACAATAGACAGACAATAGAGACAAGTTGGCTAAGTCAGTGAACATGTTCAACGGGAATGAGCTGGCCTTGTGAGGGAGTGGAAATGTTGAGGAAGGCTTTACTGGTAAGCGATCCTTCCTTGGTTTACTTACCTGTGTTCCAGGTAAGCTTGGGAACTGGCAAATAAAGGCAGAGCCCTCGGAATTCTTCACAAAGGATTATATTTTCTATGACCGTTTACAATTACACCTGTGCTGTGTCGTTTCAGTCTCCTTGGGCTGAGTCTGTATTGTGGTGTATTTTCCTTCGCATCAGTAAGTAATGACCTTCCCTTAGGTTGTTTCTTAGGATGCTGAGGAAAATTCTCTCTCTCTCTTTCTATTCTAAGAAGAGCAATCAAAGAAGCAGCTTGGTTTGTATTGAGTGTCAGTTTGAAGACAAAAGGGTCCCTACCAAAAACCATCACCTGAAACAAAGTTTGCCAAAAGTTGTTTAAGCTCAGGCCTGATTCTAAGACTTAGGAGTTATGCCAAGAGTGATATAAGTGATAATGTTCCCTTTAGCTCTTCCCCCAAAAACAAATGTGTTAAGTGTCTCCTGGAAGGTTATTCTCAAGGGACTTAGTCTCATGACTGACAAAAGAGAAGGTGGGGGTGATGTTAGGCATTCTGAAAGGCTTTCCACCCAATGTGTCAGAAAAAGGAAAAACTGGGGAAAAGGGTGGGAATGGAGCCAAATCATAGGGAAGAGTAAATATATATTTATGCCTTTAGTATACTCCAATTTTTTGGTATGGTATTATTTATTGGATGGTGATGATGAGACTCATTAGTAATGGATATGCTAGATATAACTAAAAGCGAGGGATTCATGTAGGCAAATAGACAATACAGACAAATGTCCATATGAGATACAATCAGAGACCTTGACATCTTGATATTTTTTGTATGAGATAATATTCAGACAGTTCATCATTGCAGAGGTCCCTAGCTGCTCTAAGTCAGGATCTCAAAGACAAAGGGCAGCCAGAAAAAAGTACTGACAGCTACTTAAGCAGAAAGCCCTCCTCTTCACCTCTGGAAGTCCTGAAGCTGCAGATTGGTGGGAGAATGAAACACTCCCTATTCACCCTGTTCATAATCTTTCCCCTTGGCATCTGCTATTAGCCGCTGTCAGCACTGGTGTTATGGAATAGAAGGACCCAGTCTGACATGGGTTGTCTGTTCATATTTTCCTGTGAAACAAAAAAAACACTTCAGAAACACTCTAACCAGCCATGGGTGTAGAAGAAACGTGAAACAGTGAAGACCAATTAGACCTCCCTCTCTGGTCTGTTCTTGAAGGAAAGCAGAAGTTTGTGCCACATGGTTTCTACTTCAGATCTCATCTCCATTGTGCTGTTATCACACTAAAAAAACCCAAAACTGTAGAGTTTTCTTTGTGTCTTTGGGGAGGATCCTCAGTGGAGCAGTTGTCACCATAAGGCACATTTTCTTGGTCATTGACTTTCTCGCCTCTCTCTGCTAGCTCTATGTCCTTTCAGTAGTTCAATGCTTCTCTCTTCTTTGGTTCAACTGTTGAACTTAGAGGGGGCACTTTATCCAGCACAGTTGTCACTGTATGGCACCAAGATCCTCCCTCTCGGAGGATACAACTGCCTTGCAGCTAAAGGCTGGACTGCAGTTTAAGTTGAGCAGACTTGAAACTGAACCAAGCTCACTGGGATCCTGCTTTGACTTTCTGGTCTGCTTTTACAGCTTGAGCGCTCTGCTGAAACTTCTTACATCCGACTGATATTGCCCTCAAGAATAAAACCAATTGAGATATGACTTCCAAACCCACAGCCACCACCAGATTGCAGTGGGGATGTCCTCTCCAAAGTGCAATTCAGCACAAGAAAGCTGAACTGGAGCATCCATCCAATGGAGTGAAATGTCCTTCCTATTCCAGTTCATGCCTAAACAAGCTGACCTAAAACCTTCTGACCCCAGCAGAGATGTAGGGTAGATGCCTTCCAAGCTTCATTAGTTGGCAAGTAGTATAGCCATAGGAGAAAAAGCAATTCAAGTGCCTGTTGCTGTTGCTTGAGCTGACTAAGCTCAATATTGTCTGATTGTTCAGCAGAACTCACCTGCCTCTCCATCTGCATCAACTGGTTGTCTCTTAGCTCACGCCTCAAGAGTCCCAAAACCTTGCAGCTCGTTTGGCTGTGAGGTGGTAACATTTCTTTGGGAGGACTCATCCTTCTTGGAAAGGATCTTCTTCATCCAATTTCCTAAGGAAACTAGGTTTGAGTAATTGCATTGTCTGTATTTGTATGTGCCAATCTGTCCCCCTCCAAACAACTGTCAAACCTCTTGGCTAAGTGATAGAGTCCTAAGAGATTTTCTGAGATACCAGCAAAAATAAGCACCCAGAGAGAGATACAGAGAGATAAGTGGTAGCACAAGTTCATGTGTTTAAATTAGAGTCCTGAGAACAGGAAAAGTTTCAAACAGAGGTCTTCATTAATCATGAGACACAAATCAGTGGGAAACCAGGCATCAGTAATAGTACATGAACAAACAGTTTGTTTATCCAGTGTTTCTTCCTTTCTATTTTATTTTTTAGTCTGAATCTGTACAGCACCTAGCATGGTGGTGTACAGAAGTACACTTGTAATAACACAGCAGGAGAGTTGGCATGCAGGAGGCATCATGAAGAGGGAAGAAATCATCCTAGCAGGCAACTTCTCCGTTTCACGTCAGTTTCTAATGTCAGGCCAATTCGGGCTGGAGGGGTGAGGGAGCAGAAAATGAAAAGAAAGAAAAAATATCCCACAACCCCAACAACAAAAACCTCAGACAAGCCAAGAAAACAGCGGTGTGGCCAGAGACTGCTTGCTTCTCAGCTGAAGAGCCTGTTTTCATACCCAGCTCTGTCTCGTGTCCCAGACTCACGTCGCCTCCGAGGCTGAAATACTGGTTCCTTATTCTGAAGATCAAGTCTCCTGGGCTTTGGTAATATTTTCTGGCCTTTCTAAGGTATCTGCTTTAATGAATAAAGAAGTAAGAAGACAGACTGACTCCATGGGCTGGGAGATTGGTTACCGCTTACTTCATAGTTACTATCCAGAGAGAATGAGAAGAAATTAAACAGGGATTAATTGACCCAGATTGCCTTTGTAAACAAAGGTGAGAGGGATCAGGTGACGATTTCCCAAGCATTGTCCAAGGAGGAGGCATAAGCAGGCAGGCAGTGTGAACAGCTCACGCTAGGGCTTGAAATCCTTCCTTAAAAATCCCTTGCCCTTCTGCTTTTATTCTGCTCTGTTTCAGCAGCTCCATCCTTCCCCTTCTCACCTTCCCTGAGAGCCCCTCAGTTTTAGCTTTCTGTGTTGCTGAAGGATGTCATGCATACCAGGAGGCAAAACAACCCCCTAAGTCTGAACTCCAGAACGCTTCCACAAACCTTGTCTTACACAGATTCATTCAGCTCAGTTACTTTCCACTTATTTTATTTTATTTTTAATCCTGTTTCTCCCTTCTATCCCTTACCCCCCTCCCTCTCCCTCTCACATTTATCCCTTAATAAAATCACTATATGCTCTTCTCAGCAATTCTTCTCCAAATCCCTCAGGCGGGTTAGAAGCCCCCTGAGGAAAGATCTCTTTTTGGCAACTGAGTTGACATAGGAAAGAGGTCCTTGAAAGAAGCATATTCCATCCCAGAAAGATTTTAATCCTTCCAGATGCTTTGTCACAAACTGTGCTTTTATGCCGGTGCACTTTTAAAGGCAGCCAGGATATGTGCAGAGGTCAGATCTCAGAGCTGGGCTGGAAAACTCTAAATTGCTCTCGCCTTTGATTCTTGTGCTTTAAAACCACTCTGAAGTTTAAATAAATGGATTAGAAATGAGTTAAAGAGCAGGATGCTTAATGCTTCTGCTTAAATCTATAGCCTCAAGCCACGGCACTTTGGGTGGTGAGATCCTGTTAAATCTCACCAGCTCAGCAGGCTCAGAACAAGTTGAGGCTTGGATGCAGATATCTGGGGAGAAGTAAGGTGAGAGAGACCAGATAGGTGGCACTGGTCCTTCTGCATCACCACAGAAGCAAGCCCCAGGGTAGTAGAACGGGCAGTGGAGTACACACTGGACCATCTTTTGGAGAAGGCGCCAGCACCACAGCTATTTGCCATTAATACTAAAGCTCCAATGCCATATATTTATTTTATTTTGTTTTGTTTTAGGACTTATGATGTCCAGACTTGTTTCCAGCTGGGAAAAAGGGGGAGCAATGGTAATGTGGTGGGCTAGATCGTCTCAGGAGGTTCAGCTGCCTTGAAAGCCCGTTCTGCTTCCCGTTGTTTATTATTGTTGGATGGTGATAGCACAGCTGCTATGTTATATCCTAGAGGTAGCTGCACTTTCAGGGCTGGATGAAACAGTTGCTGTAAATGCCAGCTTGGCAGCTGTTCCAGCCCTCCTTGGGTCAGGCTCTTACCCCCTGCCTCTCCTATGGCTTTGTTCTGCAAGAGAAGAGCAAAGCATTTTGTAGCTGCTATTGAAAGAAGTTTCTCAACCTTTTAGGATAATCCCTGTTTTAAAGAGGAGGAGTTGAGTCAACGAGAGAGCAAATCACTTTGCACTTCGTGTACAGAGCCACAGGGTGAGCCTGCTTGTTTATTGCTACATTTCTCTGTATCTCTCAACACTGCCCTACCTGAATGCAGCATCCCCACTCATGGCTCTGATTTTTTGCAATATGAGGACAATGATGTCTATTTCCAGCTCATACTGAAACACCAGGAGATGAAAGGAACCCAGCCACAGGGAACCAGGTGAGCCTGCAGAAGGAGGCACTGGTGGTTAAAGTCTTAAATTTTGGGTGTCCAGCATACACCTCACCACATATATAAGAACAGTCCAACTATGGAGGGAGCAAAGAATGGGTTAGCTCAGCTTCCAGAGCTCACGCACTGTTCTCTTACAGCGGGCTATAAATTATGCAGCATTTAAAGATGACTTTCTAAAACCCTGGCTTTAAAGCTTTTATTTATAACTCCCACACTGATATTTTTCAGACTCGTGACAGCTCCCACCTTCGCAAACTGGGGACATGCCAAGCACCTGGCCTTTTCTATAATGGCCCATTCCCCCCAGCAAGCTCCCCCCACCTCTTTTTTAAGCAATGCTTTGGATATCTCAGGGAGCTTTTTATTTATAGGAGAGACATAAAAAGCGAGTGGAAGAGAGCGAGGATAGTCAAAGGGAAAAGTATCAAGCGTCCTGCTGACAAATGCTGCAGGACCACTTTATGCTGGAAAAAATAAGGCTCTGGGAGCAGCCAAGATCTCTTAGAGATAATCAATTTAGGAGCAGTATGAACCCACGTCAAGTAGGTTAAACTCAACCTGGCTGAGGTGGAAACTGATGAATAAAGGGAAATATCTCAAAGAAATTGAGGGATGCGGTGCTCATTCTGCCCAGGAATGACCAGGCTCGACATTGGCAGAATCAGGTATCCATATGTGGTAGAAGATGGCAGCCTCATGTTGGCCAACACCTACCAATGGCAGGACCCTGGTGGGGTCTTGTGTGAAATGCAGCTGCTACCAAGACCATGTTTCTTGTTTATTTAATTATTTAATTAATCTCCCAGTGTTACAGATCTCAGCCACAAGCGAAGGGCCTTGAGCTGTAGCTTAGGTAAAGGTCTCTACGAGCCCCCATGAGGTCTCCTGAAGTGAAATAACTGCAGCCACAGCTCCATCCTTGCTTTGGGATCAGGCTTACATAGTCACAATCGTGCCTGACTTCTGGGAGCCCCTGAATGAAACAGAAGCTGGAGTACTAAATTTTAAATAGAACGTGCAAAGACTATCTAAGGGAAAAAAAACCCCAAAAAGCCCCTTTTTGCTAGGTAAGGTTGTTCTAGACCCATGCTGTTGCTTCCAGCTTCAGGAGCATGCCTAGTTACCACAGTGAAGAGACATCTGGCCAGGCCACCCCACCAGCCTGCAGGAAGAAGATGACTCCTGGAAACTGAATGTAGCAGGGAGTGAGCAGCATCTTATGGCAAACCAATTCTTCAGGACTTGCTTGTAGAAGAGACCCATTTTACCCCACTGATTACCATGTCTTCAAAGCCTTGTAATGTCTTTGGCACTGGGTGTGGTAGTGAGAGACAGAGTCCCACGCTCTCGGTGGGGCTTGTTCCTTCTCCCAGACCAAGGAGCATTTCTGCACCCCAGGGTGGACACACTTGCATTGCCAGAGGAAGACAATTCAGCTTTGCGAAATCTTTCAAGGTTTTGAAATTTGTTTTTTTGGTCTGCTCTGGAGCAGAATCAGCATGGGTTTTTTTTAAACCCAACATGCATGTGAAGCATAATTGTGTCAGAACATCTGTTTTCGGCTCTATGCTTTTATTCAGATGTCTCCTCCTCTCTTGTCTGAAGTGACCAGCAGGTTTCAGAGTTCAGAAATCTGGCCAGAGAAAAAACTTGCTTGAAATCAGTTTGTCCTCCCCCCAAAAATGCCCTGGGCTTTGAGGGAATGACACTTTCCAGCAAAAGTAAATTTAGTTGAAATGCTCTGACCACCTCCAGACTATTCGCTGTGGCACCAGGCATTGCAGGCAAAACAGAGACATCTTGGCAAAATTACACCATTGAAATTGCCGGCAGAAGAGCTCAATTTAACACCCACTAATTGTTGCACAATAGTTACAGGAATAAACGGAATTTGTTAATTAGATGCATGCCAATGAGTAATTCAAGACTGGTATAAATAATTATTCCTATCTTCCCAATAGGCTGTGGTGGTGATTAGCTTGCTGGCTGTTTCTCTTGACTGCTCTGCTTCAACTAGTAAGGAGGTAAGAGACAACCATGCAGTGAGCCATGGCACTCCTTAATGAAATCCTGCTCCTGGGATGCTGAGACCTGCTTGCCCGTGACTGCTGTTGGTTGTTGCTTTTGACCACAGAAACGTCAGAAACACCAAGGTGGGCTGCCAAAATGCTCTTGGATCAACACTGTGCCAGTGAAATGAAATTAATACTTCTTAGTATGTTTAATTTCTGAAGGAAGATATAAGGACGACAAGTGCCACAGATTCAAATCCTCCATTGTAACCACAGAAAAAAAACCAAACCAACCCAAAAAGGGTTGGAGAACAAGCTCCTTGTCCCCCAGTCCTGGAGAAATGCCCCCTACTGGCTCAGAAAGACTTTCTTTTTCTTTTTCTTTTTCTTTTTCTTTTTCTTTTTCTTTTTCTTTTTCTTTTTCTTTTTCTTTTTTTGGCAGTTTTGCCACAAATTTGCCACCTTCAGACCTCCCAATAATGGTATCAAGTAAATCTAAACTTTTGCCAGGCTGGGTGAACTCCTGCTCCCACTGTCCTGTTCCTTTGTCAGGAGTTTCTCACCCTCCTTCGGTTAGCTGGCTATGCCTGTGCTGCTTGGTCATGCCTTTCTGCTGGGCCACATGGCAGAGATACCTCAGGAAGGCATATGGATAGAGTAGTGGAAAAGAATCAGTTTAACTGGTCTTCTGAATGCTAAACAGTAAAAACTGCAGCCCAAACACAACAGTGGGAAAAAAACCCCTGAAAGCAAATCAAGCCAAATTGCATTCCATTGCATGATCTGCTCATCTAAAAGGACTAGACTTGTGAAGTAGGCAAGAGAAATGCCCAAGTATTAGAGAATAAGATGGTTTGTGCAGAGAACATAATTCATTTTCAAGTCATCAGAAGTCACAAATGCTTAATATTCCTGACAGTCAGTCTCCTCATGGACTCAAGGGAACAGTTGCTACTGAAACAGCCACCTGATGGCTGTCTAATGGAAAACAGCAGTAGTACAAACTGTTTCTGGATGGGAAATACTACAATCTGTAGGATTTGCTGAGGGAGTTACGGAAGGCAGCACACAAGCAGGAGCCAGGAAGCAGAAAGACTAATTTTCTTGACAAAAATGTAGGTGAATGGCTGCAATTTCCAAGAACTTGCTTTTACATCTCCCTTCATAAAATATCACCTCTAAGCACTCCAGAAGCTCCTTGTCTACCTTGTACTAAAGCACTTGTTCATTTGGTGGGATGTGGGAACCAGGGAAGTAAAGGACAGAGGTGCAAGAAGACAATATTGAACCTGGGTACACTAATGGTAGAGGCAACCTGGTGGCTTGATATGCAACCCCTCTGTGTAGTGGGCAACTCTGCTGCACCTGCAGAGACTGTAACAGTTCATGAAGAATGTATGAACATGAGTCATTGCTTGGCCTTCATATTCTCATGTTATTGGGATAAATTAGAGCCCCACAAATTACTTTGAAGCTGAGTGCCATCCTCAGCTACTTTTCCTCATTACCTGTTTCCTCTCCTCACATTCTCAGATGGCTCTGTGTCCCATCTTACAGCAAGGGAAACAAAGGATTTGAATATGTCCTCCTTCTTCTTGAGCTCTAAGCAGGGACACAAATCCTTTTCCAATCTCTCCTCAGTGCATCCCATTGCTCTGACAGAAGTACTTCCTCTCTCAGCTACTCCCTGTTAATTTTCACCCCTTACATCATGATTTCCCTAAATTACAGCTGGTAACTGTGCTATCTAGGTTAGGAGCACAGACAAGATGAGCTCCCTGTTCAGTCCATGGAGAGGACCAGAGCCTTCTGGCTGCTCCTCAGGTGACCTGTGTAGTCCTCAAATCGTTTCTCTTTCTGTTAACTGTAGAGGGAGCTGAAAGCTAGCAGGATCCTAATTTATATGCCTGAGGTGAGATAGAGGTGGACCATTGCATGGGCAGGACTGGACACTTCAGGCCAAGCCATTCAGCATAGCAACATTTGAATAACTCACGAGAATTCAGCTATTCCAATCAAGCAGCTTCTCTCCTTACACTTGAAGACAGCCAAGACCATGGAAGGTAGAGGTTCCCCAAAGACAGGGGAACTGAGGTGGTCTCAACTCATGAAGTTTCAGGGGATTTTACTAACTCTGAACTTATCACCATGGGACTCAAACCTCTCCTTTTTTGTTCATCTGTACTACAAGAAAAGTAATATATCTTTCTAGTTGTCTTATGGCTCCTTGGATTGCCTTCTACCGCTCCCTCACTATCACTATCTCACTACAGAAATACACTTGACCAGAACTAACAAACCAAGAAGACATTTAAGGGTTCCCACATGACACTCAAGGTTTAAAGGTTTCCTCCAACCTGGTCTTGGTACCAATCCAAATGAGGTTTTTGCAGAGCCCAAAGACCAAGATTTCTTCCCCACTCTCAGTCAGATGATAAAGTGTATCAACAGCCTGGCCCACCTCTTTTATGGGATGCTGGGGGAAATACCTACTTACTTCAGCTGCTCCAGCCCTGCCCCTGAAGATTCCAGCCATTCCTGGATACAGCTGTGGCCTCGCTGCTGCTCAGCAATAACTTCTTTTCTCCCATCTCCCAGCAGAGATCTCTTTGCCCCATAAGCACAAGGTTGTTCTCAGTTCCTGCCTGCCATAATGCAGAAAGCTTAGAAAACGTGAGGAGCATTGTCAAGGTCTGCCCTTCTTTGCCAGCTGAGAGGATAGATGTATGAATCCTATTAGAAGGAACCCAAGGAGTTTCTAGTCCTACTCTAATTTTTTCATGATCTTATAAAACTGAATGCATGTATGTAGTATGCAAAGAAACTCTCCCTTAAGTGTCCTGCTTTCTCCATCTTCACTCAAAGTTGAAACTAGATGGAATAAAAATTAAAATAAACCAGGCATCAACTATTCACTGGCTAGAAAATGGACAAATGTCTCAGGCATCCTAAGAGGAACGGAAATGATACAGGTGGAAGAGAAAGCTGATTGACAGAAATTGGCTAGCACTGAATGCTCTGAAGATATTTTGTAGATCAACAGGGAACAGGACATTTTTTTTTCCATGAATCAGCATGGAATCTTTTCCATAAATGTCAACACAACATGTGCTTGGTCTAAGTACCCCACAGGCTTCTTTAATTTCTAATTTCCATGATCTAGATGCGTAAACTTCTCCTCTGATCTGAGATAGCCAGCTCTTTCCTGCAATGTGTGATTATCTTGACTTTCCGCGTCTAGTTTAAGTGGCTACAATAACACTGAACACAGCTCTCTACTTTTCAGCAGATACAGGTCATGCAGTAGTGACATTTTTGATAATTGTTTGTAAGGTTGTTACTCTGGGAATCAGGGAATCTCGAGGGATTTTCCACCTGAAATTTCCCCACCTTTCTCCAAATTATTTTGGATGTAAAGGACCAACAACATGCTGCATAAATATAAAGCACATTTTTGGCTAGCGTCTGAAATGTCTTCAGATATCATCTAAAGTTACACACACATGTCCCCAGTGAAGCCTGAAACAAAGCTCTCAGAGAAGACAGGATTAATTCGAGGTCAGAAGGGCTTTGCTTTCTGTCATAACATTGCCATGATGTAGTACCAAACTCATTACTTACCATGACATGAAGCTAAGAGGCTAAGGAATGGTTTAGAGAGTATGTTAGTTCATTCTCCCCTTCCACTGCAATATCTTCTCTTGAGGATGCCAGCAATCACTCTAAACAAGGACTCGTGTGTATGGAACAACTTAGTCCCCATGCAAACAATATGGGGACATCAGGAATTTCTGTGAGATGTTATTTTTTTTTGTTGTATCCAAATTGCCCACAGATTTTTCTACGTAGCAGTACTGGCTCAGAGAGGGCTGTGTTCTGTAGTTAAGCCAGGTTGATTAGACAGTTTCAGAGAAGGGAAACTAGTTCACAATATGTCATCTGACCTTTTCTATCTTTTTCCTCAGCTCTGATCAGTTGTGAAGCAATTTTGCATTTTTCAAAACAATTTGTTCTTCAATTTGGAATAATGACAGTAAACAGTTCTTTAAATAGCCTCATTTGTCAGCAGTCCACTGGGCTTAGTTAATGTTAAAGAGTTGATCTCCTTTAACTGGATACTTAAGATGTCTACTGCTGACCTTCCATATGATCCCAGGTAGATGTTCTTGGAGGGTCTGGGATTCACCAATTATAAAGTTGGAAGGAATATCTCTAATTGTTTAGTTTTGCAATGCTGAGATTTGAGAATTTCCATTAATTCAACCCTGTTTAAGGGTACCAGCTAGAAAAAAAGACCTCATCCTTGGCAAAATATTTCCTGTATTGGAGATTGTACCATCAACTAAAATTTGGTTGCTCCAGGGAAAAGTAATAATTTTGCCTGAACATTTTCCCCCTTTTGGGGGCCTGGCTGTGTGTTACTTCAACTTCTACATATGAGCTGCTCTCATCTATGAATTCTCTGTCCAGTTTTTCCTGTCTAAGTAAAGCTTTAGAGTCAAAGTCATGCTTGTGATCCATGTACGCAGGAGAACACCCTGCTAACAATGGGAGATTAAAAAAAGCTACCAGGTTAAAGTTGTTTTGAGTATAATGCTCATGCACAGTAGCTCCCCAGAAACTTCAGGACTCTGTGACTGTGTCATGCTCACAAAGTCCACACAGATCTCCTCATACACTGTCTAAGCATACATTGCAGATGCTTCTGATATTTCTGGAGATGCAGCATCCTCTGTGGAGCAACAGAGGTCCAACAAAAGACCTCAAAATCCACCTGTGGTAGAAGTCCAAATGAGAAAAGAGAGGGTAGCCAGGAAAAAAACCCTTTTATTTACACATCTCTCTGTAGAGCAACTATATTCTACCAAAGTCACTGGCCCTCAGCAAAGCTGTACGTCTCGAACAATGCCTCAGTATATTGGATACAGGCTCTGCTCTATCCCCGCTTCAGCTATCCTTGATCACACACTTCCAGGTGCTGATTTCCAGATTAAGGGAGTCTTTATTTTAGACTTTTCACACGCTGTCAACGTGGCTTTTGATTACACCAATAGAGGCGAAATATCAGTGCTTAGTGCAAATAAAGAGATTTTGAAGCGGGGAGATCTATTTTTGTCACTTCCTCCTGTGGGGCAGGTTATCAAGATGACCTGCAAACAGCATTGCTGCAAAGAACAGCTCGCTGTTTTGGGAGGCGAGAGGAGGCAGATGGTATTTATGGTGTGTCATAAACAGTGAAGGACTCTTTGGACAATATCCTAATAAATACGCTAAAAAGAAACTGCTAGACTCTCATAACTCAACATACAGACTGTCATTCTTTCCCTCCTGCTTTGTAATCTAGTTAAGCTTTGCCTTTTAGTATGGCCATGGTGAACTCAGATCCGAAGGACAAACTTTGGAGCCGCAGGTGAAAGATACAGCAGGAATCTTTGTGGGCAGGGCCCATGCAGAAATCCGGGGAAGGGATATGCTTCCCTGGTTTTGTTTGACTTCTTAAGTCTGGGATGCCTTACCAGGCCTGCACCTGCCTCTCAGGGACATCTTTTCAATTGTGGTGTCAATCATGGGTCCAGTTGATCTCAAGGGCCCTACCTTAGCATGATGCAGTCTCTAAAAACAGAATTTGGCCATAGCTCTGGTTTTGATGACCTCCCACAGACAGAGATGTACTCTAGTGGTGCAGTGTTCGGCTCCAGGTTCAGACTTCTCTTAGACTGGAATAAGGTCTCCATTCAACTGTGTGTGATGGATGCAAAAGTAAGAGCATTTGGAGGACAGTCCGCACGAGGAAGCCCCCAGTGATCTAGGAGTCTCTCAGAAAAGAGTAAGGCAAGGAGGGAGAAGATGCTGGAGACCTGACTAGGTGAAGACAGCAAGTGCCAACACCTGGAAGACAACCCACACTTTGTCCTGAGAAAATGGTTCCTTTTCCCCAGCACCGGGGACTGCCATCATCTCCCTTCTTATTTTGGGGTTGGCTGGTGCCAATCCAGCCTTCAGGCTGACAAAACCCACTCTGTGTTGTCCTCTAAGTCCCTCAGAGGGAAGGATCAGCATCTTTTTGAAATAGTGGTCACCTTCCTTCCAGACCCGATCAGCTCCAGGATTGGAGCCTTGAGACTGCCTTCCCACTTGGACTTTCTCCAGGGAGACCACTAGGCCAGACAGCGACTGTTGCCATGAGCAGGCTGTTTCTACTGGGAGTGCTAACAGTCTGTTTTCATCAGCTCTGGATGGAAAAATTGTTTGGAAAAAGTCCTGAAATGTTTATCAAAGAACCATGGCATTTAGCGTAAATGATGAAATGACAGCAAATTAATCTAAAACCCCACCATCAGCGCTATCAGGAGACATGGGCTGTGATAGCTGTGCTATGGTCAGTGGGAGTTTCACCCGCAGGGCTGTCTGTATTGGTTCATAGGTAGCTTTTGTCTTGCAGACGAAATGCAGCTCTTCTGGGGTTGGATCACAGGCTCTGCAGTGCACCAGCTCCACTGTGGGGTGGGGAGTTCAAAGGTGACCATTGCATCACA
This sequence comes from Aegotheles bennettii, assembly GCA_013398125.1. Taxonomy (NCBI): domain Eukaryota; kingdom Metazoa; phylum Chordata; class Aves; order Caprimulgiformes; family Aegothelidae; genus Aegotheles; species Aegotheles bennettii. Next base: position 534,807 of record VZRW01012087.1, read on the forward strand.
TTGGCCGTGGCTACTTCATGCTGCTGCATTTGCCCGTGCCCTTCAGAAGCTTTTTGCCTTACACTGTAAAGTTTCTCATGACAGGGACCAGCCTGTTGTTTTGTGCTGTGCTGAGGGTTAATAATCCTCATCATGGTTGATGAGGTAAACATGAGACCGTCTGGGATGTAAGGATTAAAGGACACAAGAATGGCTGTTTGAATGTCTTGTGGTAACCCAAGGGAAATCTTTCCTTCAGCAGGCAGGAGTTCAGGCTCTTCAGGCAGTTCCTCTAACAAATAATACCCCTCAGGCCTTGCTGACTCATTTGAAGAGCAATAATTAGGATAGAAGAGTTTCCTCCACTCAATCAGCATCACCATCACTTGTGACGCCCTTCTGGCAACACGTGCAATTTCTATACGTAGAATAAAGGTTTTAATCCTACGTGGGCTGCAACAATCACATGCAAATCATGTAAAAAAATGCTTGCATTTTTAAAAGTTATGCTCCTAGCTCTCATGGGCCAAGGCCTAACTTCTAAACTGGGAACTGGGTGTAATGTAGTGGGACGTTTTACTTCAGTTTGCGGACATCCTGCGGTCACAGGGCTACACTTTCCACTCACCTTTGGATGTAAGTGTGGTGGGAGGTCTGCACACCCCAGAGACACCACTGACCATTTTCAAGGGCAGAGCAGGTGGAGATGAAATATCTTGCAGTGAAGAAAGGAAGAAGAAAAGGAGATTCACCAAGCCTTTCTTGTACCTGTAATCTTTGGACCACTACAGATGCCTAGGAGGGATCTGACACCCAAATTCATGGGCTGGGGCTAAGCAGGGAATCTATTCTTTTTTTTTCTGGATGCGAAGGAGTCTCACAGTCGAGGCAGACAGAGAGAGCTCAGCATTTTTCTCGGAGATTTCCCCAGTGCCCAGAGCTGACCAGTGCTGTCTCACTATGCCTGGAAAGGAGCCATGTCCAAGCAGAGCACCAGTGGCACGGAGGCATCTCTCACCTCCCCTGCTCAGCCTGTTACATTCCACCCGTCCCGCTGGACCAATCCACCCCAGAGTTCATTATCCTTCACCTTTGCTTTGCTCCTGATGCAAAGCACTTGTCCAGAGAGGAAGATCCTGTGAGATGCTGGGTCTGAGGTCAGAGGGAGGACCAGAGGCAAAGCTATTGTTGTTCTTATCGCACTTAGAGATTTGTTGCATTCCAAGGAAATAATCTGGTACTCGGCTTTCCCTGCTGCCCTGGCCACCGTGAGGCTTTAGGACAATCCCTAATCTGTTCCCTTGTGAACACTGAGGGCCTTTCTTGTGGGAAACAAGTTTGCAAATTCATTTGTTTCTATCAAAGATGAGAGAACATCCAAGCAGTGCCAGACAGTACAAGCTTCCCCCACAGGCACTCTGGCTCTGGCATCCCACACTGATCTATCACCACCAAGACCCACACTACAAGCCAGCCTCCCTGTCCCAAGCAGCCACCTCCTCCACCTCCCCCTCTGCTCATAGCCTGCGTTCCTGACTGCCTACCTCTCCTCCTCCCTGGCAGATCTGCCAGTGAGGAAAGGCACAGTGCAAAGTCTGGGAAAAGCTGGCATTGACTTTCCTCTCCTCTCGCTGCTGCCTGTGCACAAAAGAGCACATGCAGGTACACAAACCCATGGCTTGAACCTGTGATGGGGACCCATGTCCCACTGGTGTGGTGGCAGGAGTGGAGCAAGGAGGTGCTTTGGTGGGCAGGGGGAAGGAAGATGGCATCTGGGGAGCAGCACAAAGCGGAGATGGCAGCAGGGATTGGGGTCCTGATTTCCTCCCCGCCCCAGTCCCCCTTGACCTCTCTTCTTGCCTCCCCCACAACTCTACCCTTCCCCTCCTTATCACACAGCGCTTTGCACTGCTTGTCAGCCCTGGGGAAGTGGCCACCCAGGAAGTGAGGCAGTGGGGAAGCAGGAGGACGGTCTCACTCACTCTTGGTTTTGCCAAAATTGTTATCCATGTTGCTTCTGAAACCTCAGCTTTGGGTGTTGGAGAGTGCCTTTCACCAGCCCTACCTCCCCAGGCACCACTTCTGCCTTCTGCAAGGCCCTTGTCTCTTCTTGCAAGGGTTGCTGATGACAAAACTCAAATCCAAAGACTTGGGACACTTCCCACACCCTCCCTATCTCTCCCCTCACACCTTGGTCATGGCTTTGCATCTCAGCCCCCTGCCAGAGGGCAAGGGGGAGTTTGCTCCCACCAGCCTTCAGGATAAGTCTTACCCTTTTTCCCTCCCACCTCTGGCTTGCTGAGCAAACCTGGCCCTGTCACTCTGCCTGCCTCAGAGATGAAGATCAAAGATACCCCCTTAGTTCTCTCCTCGAGGTCCCTCTGTAACACCACAAGCGCCTCTGATTGTGGTTTCCCTCAGGAAGGCTCCAGGTAGTTGCAGCATTATCATCCTACCTTCCTCAGCCAGCTCCCCCTCTGTCTTTGCTTGTTCCCCTCATCCCTGCCCACCCCTGGCCACAGCATTACCTGATGCTCCTCTCTTCTGCCACCTCCATGCACCGCAGTGGTGGCTCATGGCCAGAGAAGGGGCAGAGAACATGCTGTGACTGCATGCTGAGGAAGGCTGAAATATCATGGGGTCAGGAGGTAAGGAGAACAGCGTGGGTTTCCCTCTGAGGCTCTCATTGGAGGGACTGAGGGACAGCTCCAAACTAAATCCCTTGAAGATCCTCACCATACCAAAGGATCGAGGGGTCTGGCTGGAATGGGGTTGCTCCTTTTTGCATCCCCTGCTTCTCTTCAGTCTGAACCTGAGCAGGCTTTGTTACACAAACATCAGCAAGCCTTCGTGAAGATGCACAGGAGAGAGAAAATGCATGCAGATTCCCTAATGCTGTGGCAGTCAGCAGTGCTGGAAAAGGAAAGGAAAGCAAACCATCAAGAGTATTTGGGAGAAGCCCAAGGCTCAGGAGAGTGGGCAGGAGTTGATTGTTTGCTGGTAATCACACCGGGTTTCATGGTGAAGCACCTAGGGCAGCCTTAAAGCCCACCCATTAGTTCAGCAGGATTTAATGTCTTCCAGTGAGTAAATATTACCACATTTCATTAGCACAAAGTGGTCCTCATCAAAGTATTGGCAAGATTACAACATTTTTTCATAAATCCAGCAAATTGCAGTCTGCCTACAGCCATCCACTGGAGTCTTCCTTGTCTCATGTATAATTGAACTTTGTTGTGGGGGAGGGAAAGGGGATTACATCTTTTATTGCTGGGTGTGTTTTATGGGAGATCTGTCAGCTGGACTTGACAGTGCCAATTAAGATTCCCTGTTTTCATGCAAGGTGAAGAGTCTTAGAAAGCACAAAAAAGAAGCAAGGGGAAAGCAAGCTGATCTATTTACAGTGATATACCTGGGGAAGAACAAGATGGGAAATATCTCAATTGCTACCTGCAGCTGTGAGACTTGCTCTCCATCCTTCTACCCCCCTTGCCAAAACACACACACACACATTCCCTGAGATTTTCTTGGAGAAGACTGGAGGTTTATTTCCCATTGCCCTAATCACACCTTTCCCCAGATACCCATGCAAGGCCCATGACTGAACACAAGTTATTGTGTGGTCTTCTCCTAAGTATTCCTACAGGTGTGAAGCAAATGCCTCCGGAATGGAGCTCCTTAGGGCTGGCCTTTCTTGGGTCACTCTCTGTGATGGAGGTGATTTGAAAAGAGTGTTTTGGGAGGAAAAGCCACAAAAGACTGAAGCAGTCCAGGCTCCTTGGTAGTGTCACATAATAAATTGTCTCTACTTCACCCGGAAAAGGACAAAGAGCATGACAGGAGCTTGGTTTGGGGGCATCTTCATTTTATTAGAGAAGGGACAATGGAAGGAGGAAGGGTGGAAGATACTGTATTCCTAGGCAATCTTACTCCCTGGGATTTGATCTCCTGAGCTGAGTGTCTGATGGCAAAAACAGCAGCAATCTCTTATCATTCAGGGGCAAAGCTTTGCTTTCTGATCTGTGAGCACCCCAGGTGCTCACTGAGACTGCTGACAGACTCTCCCTCCTTTCCTGCTGGGTCTCCACAATCAGCACCTCTGCCTTTCTCCACAAACACTTCCAGAACCCTTTGCATCAGGGCTATCAGCCTACTTTGTGGGCTTGATGGCAAATACAGCCGGCTCAGAGCAGGGGCAGGTGGGATGGAGGGTGGCAGGGTGTGCTGACAGTCAGGCTGCTCCCCTTCAGGGGAGGGATGGGTGCTCAGGATTTATGCTGCTGTACATGAAAAATAAACACTTGGTCTCCACGTGCTCTGCTAGTCGGCGTGTGCTACCCGGCTAATTCAAACATCCATCCATCAACTCTGCTTTGACTCATCACCACAACATTGAAGCACACGAGGGAGTGAGCACTCCCACATGGGGATGAGAGAAACACCCGTTTGCCATGAGATGTTGAAATACCCCTCTGAGTCAGCTTCTAATACAGGCAGTTGGGTACAGCATTGCCTTGCTGCTGTGAACCATCGCTTCCAGCTTTCAGATAAATGTCCATTTTTAATGTCTTTCCCTGTGACACAACCTATCTTCTTCAGCAGGCTCAGCTTCCTATGGGCCAGCGCAGGGTTTTGCCTTTACCAGGCAGATGGAACATTCTCCTTGTCAGGTCTTCAGAGCTGCTGGCTGTTGTGAGTGATGGAGGGGGAATCCCTGTTGGCAAAGTGGGGGTGATGCCAGCTCAGCCATCACCCCTCACTTGGCTAATTCTCTGTGTTTCCATCAGAGCTCTCTATTAATAGCCATGTTTCTAAACAACGCTGGCACTAATAGTGATTTATTGGGACTTAAATGACACATCTGACAATGACACTGACTGCTGGTGTTTGAGCACCGGGCAGGAATTTTAATGAGGAAAGGAGTAGAATGAATAATGTGTTAAAAGGGAGATGGACTTTACTAGGCCTGTGTTTAAACAAGATGATGAAAAGTCTGATGAAAGCTTATCTGTATGTTAAGATAGATGAATTAGCTGATTCCTTTGAAGGCCAGGTGGCCCAAGGTATTCACTCTTGCTTCCTGGGACTGGACAGTTCTGAACCTGTGCCTTTCAGAAAGTAGTAAAATATGAAATGGGAAGGTGGCCTCCATCAAACTGCCCCTATCTTAGGCTGGGTGTTGTTCTTCTGACATAGTGGCTACATTTGTACATGGATTCCCATAAGCACAGCCCTGCCTTGATACTGTCTCCTCAAGGCTGCTGTGTGAACAGTTTTGCAGGGATCCAACTTGGCAAAAGTTGGGATGCAGCAGGTTTGAGGTCATCCTGGTCTAGAGGATGGTGCTGGGACCACAGAGATCACACACAACATAGACATCTCCAGTGGCACTTCTTGAAGCTGTTGTGGAGTAAATGTTCATCTTCTAGGTACAGATGATGAATTGGCAAATGACATAACACCAGAAAAGCTAGGGAATGACTGGAACACAGGGCTGGGACCACCCTTGTTTTCCATGAAGCTGTCTCTGGTGGTGAGGACACAACACCCACAAAGTGTATGGGACTAGGCTGCCTAAACAAAAGAATCAGTGTCATTTTAGGACAGGTGAAGAGTATCACCTGGCCTCTGTTGGATATGCAGAATGGAGTGCGGCATGGGTCTTGCCCCATATCTGGCAGGCCCATGAGGATACTGGGGACACCCTAGAGGGTCTAAAATGGCTTAGGCAATTGGGTCCTGCTTATGTTTCAAGTCAATGTCTCCCTGCTATCTTGTTTCAGGTCCTGCTGGATAACAGAGAGAGGGAAAAAGCTAGAGAACATATCTTTGGCCAGAACCTTGTGACAGGAGTATTAAAGAGGTCAGACAGGAACATGCCAAGGTTCAGCTCAATCAGTATCTTGTCTCTGATTAAAACAGATGATTCAGGAAAGTGTGACCCTTCCCTTGCTCCTAATCCTCTACTGGGACTATTTCCAAACTTTTTTTCATCCCACAAAGACTGTTCTTTGTAAATACGTTGAAGCAGATTCCCCAGAAACAGGGCTTAGTATTTCCCTACCCTTTATATCTATTTCTATTAAAATAAACACACTTTTTTAAAAAAAATATGGTTACCCAGATTTAGCAAATAAATTCATCCAATAAATCAGTCACAACTCCAGAACTGATCTTACAGCAGCTTCTTTGCATTTCGGGGTACAGCTTCACAAATGCATTTATTCTCCCCTCAGAATAACAGCATGTGCACACAGATCCCCCCAGAAAGTATGGAGCATCTCCTTCAAAACTGCCTCTGGTAAAATTTTGCTGGAAACATTCCAGGGGGAAAAGTGCTTGCCATGTGTTTCATGTCCCATGCAGCATGCGAGATGGAGTTATTTGTTTGTTGCTGCTTTGCCTTTGTTTGTGCAAACTGATGCCGCAGGGACTTCTTTTGAGGGCATTTTTCAGCCAAGAAGATTATCCTGTATAAATACAGTGAAATAAATAAATTTAGCACTAGAATGACTCCAGGCTGTTCATTCTATCTATCTATCTATCTATCTATCTATCTATCTATCTATCTATCATATCTGCCTACCTTTGTAGATAGCAGAATGACAGAATTAAGTTTCAATCACTGACTGAAACAGACACACTAGGTTTATCTTATTTTGAGTCTACAATGAAACTGTGAGCAAGAGCTGAGCTAATTAAATTGGGCAGATTTACCTGCTTCATTTACACCTTGCAGTTATTGCCCACAGCCAATCATCTTGCTCCTTTGCCAAAGGGCATTGCTGCTCTAGCGGAGGGACACAGAGGTAGCTGGGACCCATAATTAGCCTTTCAATAACTAACCTCAGTCTGAAGAGCAATGTGATTCAGAGCCTTGAGCTGCTAAGCCCAAATGGGTAACTCCTATCACCTCTGAGGCATTGTAGGGTTTTTGTCACCTTTCCTAAAGTATTTGCAACAGTGAAGCAGAGTCCCTTTATTTGTGTTTTTACCTGTTATCACAAATTATTTCTGAAGTGACCCATGGTTTTTGAGCTGTTTGGAATAGCCAGCATGAAGGTCATCAGAGCAATGATAGGAAAGATTTTTCAGTTCTGAAGATGTTAGTATAACCTCTATCAGAAACTGATGCAGGTGTAGGTCCTGCTGGTATGTGACCCTGGATGAGTCACTTAGAAGAATGTTTGAAAACTGATCCAACAGCAGGTGGCCCCAAAATGACTGGGTCTTAAAACCAAAATGAATACCCTGCTCCCAAGGTTACACGTGCAGTCCTGTGCATTCAAGCGAACAAGCAAAATGGGAGAAAATAGAAGTAGCAGCTGAACACAAAGTCCTGTCTGATCTTTAATGGGCTGTGATGCAAAGCAAAACAGTAAACTACACAAGCAGGTCTACAGATTATTATTTCCCTGGAATTATTATATGTCCCTTCCATTAAAAAGGTTCTTAAACTTTGATATGAGTGTACAGCTACATGTGCTAAGGGAATGAAGTCATTGCCCATCAGTTGATGCACCCAGAAGTGGATGACCTGGTCCTAAGCATGAGTTGAAAGGTGTTACCCTAAACTTCAGAGGAAGAAGTGGTAACTTGCTAAGCTGCCATAATTATGTGCCCATATCTGTGGGCCCTCAGTGTACTTAACAGCTTTGCTTTCATGGAAATCTGTGGGATTTTTCCACTTGAATAAATGTCAGGTACCTAAGAGAGATCTGGACTTGGGGAGAGCCTTAATCTGTTGGACTCTTAGCTAACAAGAGTTTTCCCAGAAGTACTGGGAAAAAAAATAGAGGGAGTACTGTGAGACACTCAGACAATTTGGCAATGAGTCTATGTGAGTATCTCAGACAAAAGACAGTCCTTAGTTCTGTCTGGAAACAGGGACCATAGGAAGTTTCATGAGCATTTTGGGACCAATTGAGGTTGAGGCTGCAGTCTCCTATCTTGAGAGAGCTAGGAAATAAAGGGCAATGCAGGTCTCTGGCTCTAAAATCAATAAAATCTTTTTCATGCCTATTCCTTTGCTACAGCAACTGCAAGTGTAGAAAGAAGCTAATGGGGGGCTTAGATTAGAAGAATGAGCAACTGGATTCCAACTCATAAAAAGATGAAAGGTGCAAGGCAGAGAAAGGATGGTGGCTGGTACAGGTTTCCTGGCTTTCCCCACTACACCATGCATGCACACGGACCTGTATATTAAGTCAGCTGAATCACTGAAATTTAGAAAGTCTCAATTTTTGTTTGTACAAGCACATGAATAAAATTAAAGATTAGGTTATTACACATGTCAGTCATACATTTTTTTTTAAAAATAAATTGGCTGAAAACGAGACAGAGACAAAATGAATAGCTTAGAAGATACAGTGTTACTCTAGTCTATTTTTCCATCACTGTCAGTGCACTTACCAGACAGTCAAAATTGTTCATTTGCTTTTGTTAGACAAATACATGTCTATGAAAGAAACTCTTCTCTGAAGGATTTTTTTGGAGATTTTTGATTTTTTTTTCAGTTTTTTCTCTCTTGAATTGGGTAAAAATGATGTGAAATTAACTAATTAACTAAAAAATGACATCAATGAATCAGGTTTTTTAAATGCTTCTTTTTAGATTTTAACCTTTAAATAAAATTGCTCTACAGTTTATACTTAAAATGGAAATGCATTTTGAATAAAAAGAAAAAGCCTACAACATATACTTTTGACAATTATTACTTTCAAAGCAAAATCTGGTATGATTAACTCTTTCTTTTGAACAGACTAAGCTGAGATGAATTGGCATCTTCTATTTAAAAAAAATAATCCAACTTGCTTTGCTCTATTCTTCTTGTACCAAAATCTTCTATCATTTGTACCCCAACCTCTATGAAAATTATGAAATGAGGGGAAAGGAAAACCAGAAGATCCTTAATTTCTTGAGATGACTAACAGGTGGGTTGTCTAGGTCACCCCCACAGAGGTCACCTCAGTCCTGTTTTTCTTAGACAAGACTGTGCCCCCAGTTCCCACCCCTGACCATAGGTTTCAAGAGAAGGTATCTGGACATGAAAAGATGATAGCTCTAGTTATAATATCCACCCCCATGGATCCCCTGCAAGTGGAGCTTGGTTGGTGATCTCAGAGGAGATTAGCTGTTGCTGATGATGCTGAAGAACAGGAGATGCGCGTGGCTTATCTCGGTCGTTCAGTTTGTGTCTGAGATGAGACACCAGATAAGGATGCAGAATTTGTGCAGACAGAGCTGAGCAACTGCATCATTAATAACAAGAGAGGAGGAGCTGACATTTATTTGCTCAAATATCCATAAACAAAGACTCTCAGAAAATGGATGTTTTCAAATGAGTCATTGAACGGGCATGGTGGCTGGGTCTGCAGCAAATCCTCTGTGAGACACCCAGGTTCTCAGTTAAGAACCTCTTTTTCTAGGGGGAAAGAGAAACTCCAGATTCAACACAGTAATCTCCATATTGACAGGGATTTTATTTCTCCCCACCACGATCAGTGATGCACTATGGGTCAGGGCTAGAACTGTCTCTCTGCTCCCCAGATTCATAGTGCCTATAATATTTTTCAAATTTAAAATGGAAATGTTTAAAAATTGAAATGTTGAGCAGTGCTATCTCCTGACACATTTCCTGTCGTGTTTACATAGCTGCATCAGCAGACATTTGTCATTTAGACTATTCCGGGATTCCACATAGACTTTGTCATCCCACTGGCAAGATGGACACAATCTGCTCTTTAAACCAATCCCCCTCCATTCATTCTTAATACAATTTCTTTCCAGTTTAGCAGATGTCCTCAGGGAAGAAGAGCAGGTTATTGGGCCCAGTTTCATGATGGCTATGTTAGAAGGGACTCTCTCTTGCTCTCTGCATGATTCTTCCTTGCATTGCCATTGCATTTGGAGCTCAACAGTCAAAAGTACTGTGAGAAGTGCAAACGTACTCCTATGGCTTTGCACGGCTGTCCAGAGCATGGAAACAGTTACTCAAGAGCCTGGACCAGACCCAAGATGACTGGCAAAAAAGAAAAAGAAAAGAAAAAAAAAGGCTTTGATTTACTCCTACTCTCTATGTTCCAAGTTTTCCTCTGAAAACAAAGAGAGGTATATATGGGCTCTTGGCTTTGTGCGAAATATAAAAGCATTTTCATTTCTTCAAAACCTCTGTTCTAGAAGTAAAGAAAGGATGCTTTGTGAGCAATTGGTCGGTGCGTGTTCTTAAAAGCCAAACCTTAGAGAAAAGTTGGCTTCCATGAAATATAGGTAGGATGAACAGATCCTGATATGTCCAGCATAGGTGAGGGGGACTGAACTGATCAGAACATCAGTCTGTCTCTTAAATGTCCCTCTGACTGGCAAGCTTCAGCAGGATAGTGTCTAGGTCTTTGAGAAGAGCTCTCAGGACTCAGCTATGATGCCTCAAGGACTGGTGCTGGCAACTCTGATGAAGACAATCTACCCTTTGGGGAACAGGGCCACCATCAAAATGTGTGATCCCACAGGGATTATTGGCTGGTAGAGGAAATATCACAGAAATGTTTGGCATGTGGTGATTATAACTCATAGGGCTGGTCATCTTGCTGGTTTACTAGACAGATCCTTCTCCATAAGGGCTGGTTTTGTAGCCATGAAATTCACAATAGTTTGTTGTTCTCCTTTACAGGAGTGTCTGCAACTTTGTACAACACTAAAACAAGAGATATAAAGAATATATTACTGTACCTACCTCTTTTTGTGAGTGGAGAAAATGTTATTCAAACTTAATGGAGGTTTGGACAAGCTTCAGTGTGATATTGCATGCATTAGTCTGGGTCAGGAAATTTATATGAGCCATGCTCAGTTACCCACTTTTCCACAGGAAAACTTTGGTTTCCATCACAGAGTGGTCTCAGATGAAGCTAAGCAGAAATGAACCTAATGCTCTCCATCCACACCGGAACATTTTTGTCCATGGAGCCAAGCTAGGAGCAGTCAGAGGGAAAACATCAAGAACATTTATAGCCTGGATGTTCAGTAGTGTGGGTGTTGGCTCCTCTGTGTCAACTGTTACATGATACAGATCTGCTCCTATTGCACCACTATACCCAGATGTAAACATAGCCTATATTAGCATTCTTGGGAAAAGCATTGTTTTATTTCCTTAGAAATATACCCATGATCAGAAGTTTTGATCCCAATTCCACATTCCAATTTCTGGGAATACATAAATCCCAGCCTCTTGGTTCAATACATTTTAGTGAGAGGGTAGGAGGGCTTTACAGAAGGATCTGGACAAGCTGGATCGATGGGTCGAGGCCAGTGTTGGATAATAGGAAAAATTTCTTCACATAAGGGGTTGTTAGGCCCTGGAACAGGCTGCCCAGGGCAGTGGTGGAGTCACCATCCCTGGACCTATTTAAAAGATGTGTAAATGTGGTGCTTACAGACATGGTTTAGTGGTGGACTTGGCAGTTAATGGTTGGACTTAGTGATCTTAAAGATCTTTTTCAACCTAAATGTTTCTATGATTCTCTAATAGACTTTATAAGAGCAGTATCAAAACTACATCCACCTTTTTTTCCAGAAATGGAATACTTTAACTACCATGAAAAGATGTTTGAATTCCTTGCCTCAGAATTTTGATGGGAAATTTAATTTTTTATCTGATGCTCTCCTGCTCCAAAACAAGGAAAAAACTGTGGGTCTACAAGACTTCTTCTCCAGAAGAATCTTCCTGATCCTACCTCTTCCTTTAAAACCCCAAAGATAAAAATGTCCTTTCTCAGCAGCCATGGAAACACCATGGTTTAGTACTCAAACAGCAACTGCTGATTCCCTCTTGCAGAAGAAGGATGACATGTTCATGGCCCAGAAGCTTATGGCTGGGCAGAGCATGAGCTGGTTTATGAAATCTTTGACTCACATCACTTAAGAAAAGCCCCAAATATAGCAAAAGGTGTTGATGATACCAAACAAGGATTCTATTTACAGTTGAGCTGCTTGCAGGACATGCAGTGTTTCTTCAAGGAAATGCAGAGTGGAGAAATGGATGCAAATTCTTCAAGAGCGGAAAGAGTTACTCGGTGACACAGACTTGGGCTGGGTCCAAGAGGATTACCAGCAAGAAAAAAGGGCTCTGGTTTAGTCCTGCTATCTTTGTTCCAACTTTTGCTCTGAAAACAAAAAGAGAAAATATACAGGCTCACAGCTATGTGTGACATATAAAGGCATTTTCACGTCTGCAAAGCCCTCACTGCAGAATTCAATAATGAAGGCTTTGTGAGCAATCGGTTGGTACATGTTCTTAAAAATAGCTGCATCACAGACAAATCGGCTTTTGTTCAGAAATTGGACAGGCCACAGGACCGAGTCAGCCAGGACAGGTGATGACAAGCATAGCGGCTGGTTATTGTGTTGTGAAACTTCATGCAATATTGCCATGCTCTGTTCTGGGACCTCAGCAAGTCTTCAGCTAAAGAGAAGCAGGTTTGGTCAGGTGCATCGGGTACATTTTCTCCCAGCACAGGAAGAGAGAGGACCAAGTCATTTCTGCATGTGGTACCTATGCTCCCGCAATAATCATGCTCAAGGACTAAAGTGCTCTTCATTCTCTATACTTCAGCATTACACCTTCCCTCCTGTTCATACACAATCCATTTTAACAGCCTTATTGTCTTGTTTGTAAGAGAGAGCAAAATGAACCTTAAATGCCATGTTCTGCTCAGGTAGTTAATGTGCTAGCAATGACCTTAAAGTCTACAGAACTACAGCTTGGCTCAGAGAGGAAGGATAGTGTTAACTCTTGTGCTCTTAGTAAGCAGGATTTTGAAGGCTCCTCTGCCCATCTTAACACTACACAGGTGGGCTGGGGATTTAATTAACATCTGTCTTCTGATCAACAGAGTCTGTTTTCCATTTGATTTTCTGGTGGGTGAGGTATGTTCTGGCATCTATTCTGATAGTTATTGAGCAGAAGGGATGATGCCTAGCCAAATATCTGCTTTCCAGAAATGCCTGGGAGGGGTTGAATAGAAGTGAGCACAAGCAGCAGGGTCTACATGAGGAGTCTCCCATTGAGGTTCTTCTAATGAGCTTGTAGCTTCTGCTTTAACCCTGTTCTTGGTGTTTGACTGCAGTGAAGGCCATGACCACTAACCAGCCTGTTGCACAAACAAGGATTTATGATTTCCACTGATGTTTCTTCCTTTTTGGAAGCATGATTTATACTGAGGAACTAACTGGATCCTGACTGGGAATTTGTGCTGGAGTCCAAGGTCGAAATTTTGCTTCTTAGTCAGAGACTTCTTTTTCACTGTTATTGGTTTACTCCAGGATCTAACAGAGCTAAGACTAGTAGCACAGAGTACGTATATTACATATGTGTGTATTAACATTAGTGGTTGTGGATGCTATCAAGCCCGCAAGCAGAAATTTGAGAAAAGCTGGCCTAATGTATGTGTTGAGCTTTGCCTGTTCCTGTGAGACTGTGTTACCAATTTAAAAATGTAATTCAGTATAATTTAATTTATTAAAATTAGGAAATTCAGTAACAATACTCTGCTGGAACGTGACCCGAAAGCCATTCCTGGATAAAGTATGAACGTACAGCATGTGAAATGGGACTTCATTGCCTGGTAACTGCTGGCTGAGGTTCTTCATTGTTTTGTTTTGTGATGGGTGCTGCGAGAAGGCCAGGCAGTTTCATCAGTCGTGGATCCTGGCTCCTACTCCACAGCATGCTCTTGAGAAACTCCATGACATTCCAGCTTACACCTCATCTGCGTATTAAGCTACGTAGGGTGTCAGGTCAGCCTGCCTGAAGAGCTCCTCTCTCCAGAGGCAGCCGGGTCTTTGCTCTGGGTGTCTGCTCAGCTTGACAGGAAGACGAATGAGAACATTTGCAAATTTTTGCCTCGTACAATGTATTCCCGGCTTCCTTCCAGCCCTGATTTTGAAACTGGCATGTGACTGGTTCAATTGAGTCTTCCCATGTCCTTCTAACATTCCTTTTCAATTTGGGCATATTGTTCTGCTTGGTGATAGTGGCTCTGATAATTGCATGAGTCAGCCATTTTGCGCAGTTTGGCAATATACTGATCTATTGTTTTTTCAGCTCCTTGGACAACATTCCTGATTGTGTGGGTTTAGAAGCACTTCTAGGATTTTACAGAGTCCTTCCTGCTTTGCTCTTGCCCCTACCAAACACAGTAAATGCATATGGTGGACCTGATGTCAGAGAACTGAAAATACATCTGCTTGCATTTCATTTTCTTCTGCATTTACTGTCAGCTATTTTCAGTTCTATCTTGCAGCCAAAAGGTTGCTCAGCTACTGACCACAGCCCCTTTCACATTTATCTGTCAGATCTGAGACAGTGCTGTGCCCTTGACCTTGCCCTTTTTCCTTGTCCTTCCCTTTCTTTCTCTGACATTGTTAGTTTCTTGTGTTTGCAAGTCCTTTTTCCTCACTCCACCACCCTCTGTGATCCAGCACAAAAGACAGCTGCCCACAGAGAGATGAAAGTGTTGCTCATGACTGTTTAAGTGTGTCCTTAATTATTACAGAAGTGCTCCCTTGAACTAGGTAATTTGTGGTTATTAATTCATCCTATTAAGTTAGCTGTGAAGAAAGGATGGCTCGCTGTTATTTTGCATTCATTTGATTGGCACCTTACTTGACTGCAGGTTTTATCAGTTTTTATCTCTAGCTGAGTGACACAGCTAATAATACCTGTTTTCACAGGCTTCAAGCTCCAGTCTGAAAGAGAGTTAACACATAAAGCACTGGTGTCTTAATTCTTACAGATAAATGTTTGGTTTCACAAAGTGAGCACATGGGTCTGAAATGTGACTTCTGACAGTAAAACTTGTATCATGGGAAGACTCTGTGAGCAGTCAACAGGTTTTTGTGTCTATTACACTTCATAATCCAGAGCGAAAGTGGAAGGGGCAGATCCTCTGGAAGAAGTCCCAGCACAGAGGGAAGAGCTGAGTGTTCATGGGACATTTTGCAGGAGATGCTGTGTTCTTTCTTTCTCTTCCCTCCACGGAGCATGGAGGACCCAGAAATGTGGGATACGTTGGCTGTTGGAAGGGAGATCTAAAGAGTCCAGGTGAAATGTATCCACAGAAGCCAAAATAAGAATAGGTATGAGCCTATGTAGGAAGTTAACTTCTTCCTACACAGCCTGGTCAGGGGTCACTGAAGAATCTGAGGTAGGGAACTGCTCCTTAGAAGATGACCCAGACAAATGTGCCTCCTACATTAGACCACAGCTAGGACTAAACCAATATGTGAATCTACCAAAAAAGCTTAATATCATAAAAGACTGCATTTTTTCTATGCTTGCGTGCCAAGCCATCTAATGGCAGGTGTTAACTAGTAAGAAGGATCATTTTTCAGTCAATGCAGGGATAATTTACCAGCACAGCAGGTCAGAGAGCTAAGGGCTGTAGATGGGCTTTAAGAAGAGCTGAGATAATTTTATGACCTATGAAAGCATTTGCCTGGTTCTTCCTGTATAATCAGTAAGAGAGGTGTAATCAAAGCTCGTTCCTTGGGGCACTAGCTAATAATACTAATTAGCACAGAGACAAGGCTTTGCTGAAAGCATTACACACAGGCATGTGCTAATTAATTAGCTGATTGTCTGGAGGAAGGTGTTCGCCTTGCCTTCTCCTTCTCCCTCTCCTGCAAGATTATGCAGGAGGTTTTATGCTTGCTTGTAAAATAGATGACACTCTGGAGTAGTCCAGCTTGGTGGGTTTGCACAGCTTCCCCAGGAATGTCAATCTGTACTGAGGTTTAAAGAGATCCCTCAAACTACTACTGTAAGTTGTAACTCGGTTCATTGGGTACAAAAATAGAGTTATTAGGTTTTTTGTCTGCTTGTTGTCTAGAAAGAACTGGCACCAAAGCCAGCTATGACCAGTCCCTGGTGTATATTCAGGCAATAGCAATGATGCTCAAGTGAAGTCACAGTCTTGAGCTTCTGGGAAGAGAGGTTTACATGGAAAACATTTCCTGCTAGTTTCTATGGTGCAAGAGCTTCGCTGCTCGTAGTCAAAGCCAGGCAGTGGTACAGGCTGTCGGCACCATAACAAGCTCTCAGGAAGCTTTGAAGATCAAAGATCACCCCCTCTGATGGGCTGTGGGACTGCCTTTCCCAAGCAGGGCTCCTTGTGATGAACTCATATTTGATGAAATCCAATGTCCTGACATTACAAGTGACCGCTTTGGCCCCAAGGAGCTCAGTTCAGACAGAGACACTGGAGTCTTGCAGTGACCAAGTGTTCTCTCTTGTTGGCTTCTTTTCCAGGCTGCTTTTTGTGTGTGTGTGTGAATATAACTAGGCAGAAAATATTCTCTCCATTGTTATATGGGAGAGAATTAAAGAAAGACCAGTTCAAAAGAGCAGTGTAAGGTGGAGTGTATTTTTCTTTTAGCTCTGTATAAATCCCTCAGGTCAGATCTCCATAATGCTCAACATTCTGCCCAACCAAGTCAAAGCCAATTTTTGCAGCTACATTCAGAGTTTCTCACTCCCTTTCCTCTTCCCTGCACTTGCAGAGATTGACTCTGTTGTGTCTGGAAGTGAGTGACACACAGGTTAGCTGGACCTACAGCAGGCAGAGGAAAGAGAGCAAGTTGCTTCTTGTAATTTCATGGGTCCTACATAAAGGCTGCCATGTGGGAAGAGTTCTTGGGATTTATCAGAATGACCTCCTGGTCAGGTTTTGAGGAGGAGCTGTTGGGTGGTCACTCTTTCTAGAGAGGGTTGGTGGTGGGAAACCTCCTCCTCTGTTCCTACAGAGGAGCACTGGTAATTTGCAGCTCTAGACCAGTTCTGTTCAAGCTAGATAAAGCCAGTGTCTTGTGAGCAGACTTAGAAACAAGAGGGAAGCAGCCTTATGCTATTAGTCCCTTGAAGGAGATGATTAAGCGACCTCCTGGGATATGAACGTGCTTTGGAGCAGCCCTTCCTTTCATTTGCTTTAGGTGTGTGGTGCACATGCTTTTGAATTTGACTTGGTACCCAAACCTGCCAGCTCTGTTTCTTGGAGGAAAGTTTAGCCCATAGATCTCTTAGCTAGACTTTGATGAGCTCCTCCATCACCTTCCATAATTGGCCCACTAAGTCAAAGTGTAGCAGTCAGATGCCCAGTGCTTGTTCCACAAATAGGAGCTGCTCCTCCCATCACCTGAGTTTGTATAACCATACCAATCACAAGCAGTCGTAAATGTCCACATGGGCATATGACTCAGTGAGTGCCCATGGGGCTGACTTTTACAGACCTCAAATTACCACGTGAGGGGAGAGTTGTTCTCAAGACCTGAGTCATTTGCTTAATGGGCCCTATTTTTAAATGAAGGAGTCAGAGTTAGCAGTGTTACTAGGAAGGAAGATAACCACCATCTTCTCTGTGACATTGGGGGCATTAAGTGAAGTCCCTTCTTCCTGAGGTGGTTCCCCATGCTCAAGCAAAGGGAAAGCCCACGTTGCTTCTGCCAGTTTAAGGACAGAGAAAAGCACACATAAAGTGGAAGGTCAAACACAAAACACTGCATTTTTGGTTTTGCAGGACCTGTAAAAAAGCTGGTAATGTGTCAAAAAGCCAGGAACTCACTCAAATCTTCTTGGATGTCTAAGTGCCCTGAGTTCCCAAAGTGCTGAGTAACGTATTTCAGAATCCTGCATTTGGGCATGTGCGAGTTACCATGTGTGGCAGAAGTAAAGTGTCTTCCTTTTTCTTATTCATGTTGCATACCGACACAACCGCATCATTCACATAAATCAGGCACAATTACCCAGAGAGCTCAAATTTACAGCCTTTCTGATAAACCAGACGCCTAAGAAATTCTGTGATGGGAAACGGCTGCACTCTGCAAGAGCACAGCAGGTAACAGTAGCCTTGTGAACAATAGCCCAAAGCCTCAGCTTTCGCCCTGGTACCTGAACATCTCACTGTCCTGAGGGAAACATCTGCAGAGCAATTAGTATCTTGGAAAGAGCCATGGGAAAATAAAGCAGTCGGTAACACTTGAAAAGCGTCCCAGATTCCCCCTGAAAGGCTTTGTCAGAGCTGTGAACCTTCACTTTATTTAGCTGTATGCTTTTTTTTTTTTTTTTATTGGAGTGGGTAGTAAACCAAAAAAGTATCCTGTATGTTGCTGCGGTGGGAAATCTCAGCCATGATAACATTCAGCTCAAAGTTGTTATCTAGTGAGTTGTAACCTGGGGAATATGGGAATATTTCTCAAAGGAAAAGCAGGGCTTGTCACTTTGTACTCTTTAGGAGCTTAACTGTTTGTGTCTTGTTAGGTCCTAGCTGAATAAGCCACGTAACACACAGAGGGACAACCACTACTTTGTGCTAACCTGAGGAGGGGTTGGATGTATGTGCTTCCTCTTCACAGGACACAGATTTTATGTCACAGACGCTCTTCTTTATTTTTCCAAAGTTTTTCTTTTTATGCAAGAGGAAAGGGAGATTGAGACTTTCACTCTGCACAGACCTCTCTGCTTCTCT
This sequence comes from Aegotheles bennettii, assembly GCA_013398125.1. Lineage (NCBI taxonomy): Eukaryota > Metazoa > Chordata > Aves > Caprimulgiformes > Aegothelidae > Aegotheles > Aegotheles bennettii. Next base: position 553,301 of record VZRW01012087.1, read on the forward strand.
CTCAGCCGACACATACAAACTTGTATGGCAGGCCATTAAATGTGTCTGTCACAGCAGGAGAAATGACAGGGCTGACACTGAACATGGTGTTTCCTAGCAGGACATGCTGGATTGCACAGCCCCTAGATGTTGCTCCATGCTCTGGTGTCCCTCCTGCTCCCTCTCGCAGCAGGGATGGGGGCACAGCTCTTGTGTTGGGCATGGTCAGTTGTAGCTGTGATGCCAAGAGGTAAGAGAGCCTCATGCAGAGGTGCAACAAGATGTGGGGGAACCTGTGCATGGGCAGGAAAGGTGTGGGGCACACCACCCACCTGCATGCAATCCCAAGTGGGAATGGCATACGAGGCTGAGCAATAGTGCTAGGCACTTGTTTTCAGAGGATATCAAAGGACTTTGGGCAGAAGGCAGTATCACTCCCCCCATTTTCGCAGACGGCAAAATCGAAGCACAGGGCAGGGAAATAACCAAGCTAAGGTCACACAAGGAGGCAGTGGAGGAGCTGGGAATAAAAGCCAGGTTTCATGAATCACTAAACCACACTGCTTTGCCTTAGGGCTATGGATGCATTATAATAGAGCAAGATCCAGATGTGGTTTTTAACTGTCATTCAATACTCTGTGTGATATTACTCTGCCTAAGAAAATATACAAATTTGGACTCCCTGGAGATTTGACTGGTTCAGGGGAGCTTGATTAAGCCTGTTTGGCGTGACATTGTTAGGCAGAACAGCACACAAGGGAATGGGGGGTAATTCTCAAATGCAATGGCAGGACCTTTCCATGCCCAGGAGGATGCACAAGGATTTGAGAAACACAGTCTCTGAAAATGAAGGAGGGAGCAGAGTCAGAGCAAAGAAACAGGACCACATCAGGAGGTAGGAGGAAAACAGATGCTTGGCAGAAAATCTGTGATCAGACGTGCTGTTCCAGTGGCAACCGATCCCCTTAGAAAGTTATTACTCTCCAGCTGTTCATCTCTGTTCCCTCCATTCCCTTCTCAACCCACCAGCTCCACTGCTTGTTAACTGCTCCAAAAAGCAGCCTGGACTGTTCTGAGGGAGCTGCGTTTGAAGGTGATTGTAGAGCTGCCTGTGCTGGTCCTTTGACTGAGGTGGTCAGCAGTGGTGGTGAAGAGGAGACAGGCTGAGGGTCCGAGGATGACCACCTCTCCACCCAGCTCTGTTACATCTCAACACCTCACCTAGCTGCAGAAAAAGGGTTGTTAGCTGGGTAAAAAAATACTGCTCTGTACGTAAAACTCTTCATGCTTTGATATTAACAGTAAGCAGTGAGCGAGCCAAACCCCAGTAGCCTGAAGCCGTGATTTAAATTGATCTGTGTTCACATTTCTACCTCCAGGTTTGGGCTGGGAGGTGGGGAAAATGGAAGAATTGCATCCTTTCATCAAATTTATTCATTAAAATTGCCCCTCACCCCACCCTGACAAACTGCAGGTGTTTTTCCTAAAAGGCCTGTTCTTGGAGTCAGATAATTGCATATCATCTCCATTTTAGCTAAGAATAATAATTAGCTCCTTAACTTTTGGAATTGGCCTAGAAAGTTATATTTAAAAGACTGAAAAACTTGAAATCAGACACTGTCCCTTTCATACTTTTTCATGTTAAATAAAAGTTTGTGAGTTAAATTCCTGATTTCTGCAGCAGGACTCATGCTTTTGATGCTTGGTCTTAGAAACACAGATTTCATACTGGCTTAAACTGAAAGTAGCTCTCTTCCCCTCCTTCCCAACGGGGTTATGTGATGGTCCTGAGTGATGTTAAAAAATCATTATCCCATCTTCGTGTTAGGAGGGTAACAGAGACACTTGTTCCCAGATGAACAGAACCATCCTCAGCCAATCCACAGACCATGCAGTAAATCTGTACCAGAAACAAGAGTCTCATTCTGCTGTGGAGTATTTGTATCCAAGTCCTAGATGAAGTGACTCCTGGGGATACTGTGTTTTGAAAGCATTTGAGGGGCTTTGGTGATGAGAAGTACCAGTCTAACCCACCAATGAGACCCTGTGCAAGGCTACTGGCTATGTTGAGGGCCCAAAGTGATAGAGAGAGGCTGATTTTTTTGAGAAGCAGTGCAAATTAATAACTTTCAATCTGCAAGTCTCACATCCAGCCCCTGTAAACTAAGCAAAACAGCAGCTGTCACATCTACTGATGGCAGCTCATACTCATTAGATACAGATGAACCAAACAACAGTTTGCTGCAAACTGAAAGTGTGAAGTGCTACTTGTATTGTCGTGATTCCTTCCTAATGATCTGCTCATATCAACCCCTCCTTTTTAAAAATGAAAACCTCCCAAACCTTCCTGTGTGATTATGCTTATTTGGAAAGGCTGCCAGGAAGCACCAGGAGAAAATTCACCTTTCACTTCTCTGAAGATAGGGGCAGGAGTCATCTCACTCTGTTCTGGTTACCTAAAAAAGTGTGTGGGTTACATAAATGAAACTTGTTCTATTGCTGCTGGAGAGATAATGGCAATTCCAGGAGGCGAATTTCTGTCAGATTAACCCATACATCAAAATGAAAGGGAAGGGGAAGATTTGTCTTCTGGAGTGTCTCTTTCTGCATCAGACATAAGAGTTTAGATCACCAGTGTACCACAGATGCCTAAAATTTAGGCATGAGCTGAACCCATAACCCACAAGCTGATTGTCATGTCACAGAGAGGGAAAGTGCCTGACCAGGAGAAGAAAAATAAGGGCTGAAAAAGGGAAGCAGAAAGCGGCCCCAGAGAAGGTAAAAAGAGACGGAAAGTTTTGGAGTTACAGACAAAAGGCAGCACTTTTAAAACAACGCCAGTTCAGAGGCTGTAACACAATGTGTCCTTCAATATCAGGTTAGCTGTTCAGCGGCTGGCACTTTGTACCGTGTGAAAAGATCTCAGCTGCAGATCTCTGACAATCTGGCTGGCCGTGGTGTACTCGGGGGCATTATCCCCATGAGCCCAGCAGGCAACTGCAGGGAGAGGGAGGCAGAGCTTTCCCACCACTGACAGACACCCTCGCTGTCCTCTGCTCCCACCCACGCTGAGTCATGACTCCGGAGACACTGCCTTGGGCACTGGACAAATCCACAAACCGCTAGAACACGATATTATGGACAGGATGGAAGTGATGCTCTTCTTCGTGAGCCTCACGGAAGGAAACTCTGCCAGGGTTATGAGATCAGGAGGTGCTGGGAGTGTGTGGTCAGGAGAGTGCCCCAAGCATGGGAAACACAAAAGGGGCACTGGGTCTGGGTGATAGAGATAGCACCGGTCAGGATCCAGGTCTTGATGGAGAGGCTGAAACTGGAAGCTTTCTGCATTCTTTACAATCCAAATACATTTTTATATTGCAATAAATGCAGTCTAACCAACTAGATGTTTGCTTGCTCCTCATCCATTGATAACCGGGGACCTTATTGCGATACCATAACATCTGATGCTTCTGCCCACAGCTGTACTTGGTTGCAGTGCCTTGTAAAATCAGTTTGGGCTCAGCACCTCAGCCTGTGGCAATTAGCTCGACTCCTTAGAAGACAGGTGGGGGGATGCTGCATGAGTATATTTACAGAGGAACAGAAATATTAAACCTTCTCCCTGCTTGTAAATTAAATGTGCTGTTAAGGCTCTGGTCGGATGCTCGCCCGACCACCCTGCCATCTCCTCTGATTTATCTCAGCAGCAGATGCAGGCCCACACTTCGGTAGTGAGCTCTGTCAGTAACAAAGCAAATCCATTACTCACCCTCCTCTTTGCCCAGGAAAATAAAAACTCAAGTATGTAGACTCCTTTGGAGGGGCAATAGGGAGCAGCATGGTTTCATGGTGTGGTGGAAAGGCACTTTATCTTTGCTGAGCTCACTCCTGACCTACCAATGAGAGGTTGAAGGGGTTGTGTGGGATGGTGGCCAGCCAGCGTGCAGCAAGCCCCAAAGAAGCACACAACCTGCTGGAGCAGGAACCCTGTGCAGCTCCAGCTCTCTCATCTCCCCCGGCGGTGCCGGGTTGTCAGGCGTCATGTGGTGAGACATCTGTTCCTCCAACCACCCTCCTTCATCTCCTGGCCAGCTGAATGACCGTCTGCCACCCTTGCTGGTGGGATCTGTCCTCACTGCACTAGCTGAGTGTGTGTTTGAATTGAGACTTCAGGAAAGACTGCGTCCTCTTTAAAAACTGGAAATGGGACTTGACTTCTAGCTTTTTAAATGAGCTTCAACCGTGTCTTGCTCAAGTCCTGGGCGTGCTGCAAGATGGTATCATATTGCCAAAGTCACTTGATTTACTCTGTTTTTCTCTTCTGTCTTCCCTTCTTTTCTCTGCATTCCCCACTCTTCCTTCTACTGCTTTATATGTTGCAGAAATGGGTAAGGAAGCAGATTTACATGGTGTGAGATTTTAAGAGGAACCTTATGCCACACTAGCATGGATACCGTGTCAGGGAGAAATGTGTATGTCTGCGTGTTTGAGACCACTTGCACAGGACAGCAACCACAGGATCGTTGGAGTAGGAAAGCCTGATGTCTTGAATACTGCAGGAAAAACAGCCAGCCTTGATCCTCATTCTGGGAAACAACAGCTGCTGCCAGGATAATTTTATCCTCTTGCTTACACAAGAGAGAAGATCTATTTTACAAACATCCCGTGATCTCCTGGACCCATATATGCGGTCATTCCCGGTCAGAGTTGCATCACTGGAGCGGCAGGTCCATATTCTGACCTGCTTTTTTGCTCTCTTCCCACAGACTCTTCCTGCCTCGAATGCTCTGAGCCTAGGGACCGTATTCTTTCTTCTCCTGATTGAGCTGGTTACCACTGTATCCTCTTCCCAGAGTTCCTTGTGACTTGCAGGACAGTAGGAAAGTTTTGCTCCATCATACTGAGTGCAGTGACTCAGTTAACATCAAACAACAATCATGGAAGCAAGGAGCTGGTTTCCCTGCCCGCAGGATGCAAGGCACTGAAGATAAGAAGGAATTCTCATACCATTATCAATTCTTATGCTGAAGTATCTGGCTTTTCCTGGCATTGCACTTCTTACTGTCTGCCTGAGTGCAAAGGAAGAGACACAAATTAATTAAAAAGAGAGACATTTCCCAGCTCACTGTCTTTCCACAGCAGCCAGCTGCCCTGCTGCACCTGTAATCTGCACAGTACCTCTGATTAACTCCCAGAAACACTTCCCAGATGAAAGTTTCTCTAATGAAAAAACATGGAGAGAGAGAAATATCAAAATTCTTTTTCTTTTCTTTTTTTTTTTTTTTTTTCTGGGGGTGGCAAGAGAAGAAAACCTGAAATGTTTCATTTTATAATCAGGCACTTTGTTATTTTCTCATTTGTTTGAAATGACTTTCTGGCTTCACTTTTTCTTTTGAAAACATTCAGAAGATAAAAAAAATCCCCAAGCTTTTCAGAGGAGCTAAAAATGAAAACTGTTGGCATTTCTGGAGAAGCAAATTGGCTTCAAAAGGGACAGAAAATGGCTTCAAGTCGAACAAACCTTTGTATTTCAAGAAACTAAATTCCCTTGAAAATGTAATTTCCTTCAGATTCTTCCAGTGCCAAAATTTCTCCTTTTTATTTTTTTTTTAACTCTTTCCTTGAAATTGCCAATGAGTCTGATCACACATTTTGCTCTGAACTGTAATTGTTGCATTGGAAGTGCTGTGTAGCACAGCGAGAAGCAAGAATACTCCTGATTGCCTCCTGAGGCCTCCCCACAGCACTGAGGGTGCCCGGGAGGGTGGCTTTCAAGGCACGTTTTTATTTGGTTAGCAACGGTCACTTGGCATCTGTGCAATCGAAGTATTCCCATATTTAACTCCGAGCTATGAATGCTGACAATTGGTGGGTTAATCATTATGGAAATGCTGACTGATTCTTGAGTCAAATGTCAGGTGGTGCCAAAAAACAGAGCCCTGGGACAAAGGACAGAGAAAAGTCAGCTCTGACTAATGCTGCAGATAAAATGGCTTTTGTACAAAAACGTGTCTTCCAACACAACACTTGGGTCACAGCAACACCTGAACCACAAAGTCCACTCTCCTTCCCTGTGAAAAACAGCAGATGCCATTAGTTGTGATCCAATTTGAGCCAAAGTCTGGGGTTCTCAAAGCCTTCAATGAGTGATAACTTATAGCCCTGCTAACGAACTGTCCAGGCTGCTGGGGGTTATTTATATAGAGATTAGAGGGAAAGAAAAAAGCAAGCATCAGAATTAGGCACGAATTAGCTTAGAAACTAGAAATTAGAAGGTTTCTTAGCATCAGAGGGGAAGAGGTCTGGAGCATGTCCACCATGTTTAGCGCCAGTAAAGATCGACATCAGGTTTTAAGATGATATGCATCAGCCAATTAATGACACAAATGGCTGTAGGGGCCGGGCCTCTTGATTTAACTCTGCCTTTCTATAGTCCTGTTTATTGAGGGCTGAAGAACCTAAAATAGAGGCAATAGTCATAGCAGCCAATGCTTGCAGTCCCTCCCTGAAGTATTTAAAATGAAGATTGCCATCTTCAACGATGACTCAGGATTTTGAAGATTTCCAGTTTTGGCTGCCCAATGTAACAGAGGGTAAAAAGAGCATGATTTCACACAGCATGGTCCTCTCTCAGCACCAGCAAGCTGGGTATACCACCAGGCCCTTTGGAAAGTCTTGGTTCACCCATTAACTAATGCCCACAAATGTTTGCTTTTGATTAGCCCTTTCAGCCTGGTCCAGGGCAGCAGAGGACGGAGCACACTCAGGAGCATTTTTTGGAGGACAGCAAAGGCAATTTACAGGGTAAAGAAATTCCAAGTATTATTTTCCTGAGCTTAATGTTGGTTGCAAATACATGAAACTTAAAGGGTAAGGAGAACAATATGCGACATGCAGTTGGGGATGTGTTTCTGATCCTGTGGGACTGTGTGTATCTATTGTTCACCAGCGTTAACAATGGGATTCCCATCATCTAATTTTGACTTGGCTTCTAACTCTGAGGCAATTTAAGTTATTTTTTTCTAATCCCTGGCTATGGCAGGAGAGAGTTGCTGTTGCTTAAGAGATGATTTTGTCAGGCACAGTTGGGATAGAGCTTGGATGTGCTGCTACAGTGCATGGAAAGAGGCTGACAACTCTGGATGTCAGAGCATGCCCTCTGTCGTAGAGAGCATTCTTGGAGAGCGACAGATCTCCTGCCCTTCAGCAGAGGGGGATCATAAATAGCTAGCTAAGACTAGATGCTAAATTTTTAAATAGAGAAAGGGCAGCGTGATGAATCCCATCAGAATAGAATATGGTCATTAACACATCATCAAAAATGCCTAGTGTCTTACAAATGCAAACAATAAAATCCTTCTGGGAGTGTCAGTCTCCCCTTTCTCTTTAAATGAAGCTATATTTTTTTTAGTACATGGTGACTTTTCAATACTCAGCCTGCTTCACTTCTTTTCCTTCATAGCTACTGCTGTTCCCCAGCTGGATAGGATCAAGATGTTTGCTCTCTGTGCTCTACAAGTAGTGGTGCATCCTTACTTTGTCCTCCATAAGGTTTTACCTATCAGGAACCGGTGCAAAGCGGATCCTTCTTCATACTCTAACTCTGTTTTGAAGGCTCAGAGAGGACTACAGCTTATGGCCTCACAAGGGGTAATGTCGAGAGAAATGTGGGTGCCTTGCCAGTTTGTACCACTAACCAAGAGGCACCTAAGAGGAAGATGGGAAATTAGGATTTAACCTCTGAATAGGACTCTGGGGAGCATGCAGAGCCCAAGAGTAGCAAGTTCATACTGGCAGTTGTGTTTACAGACAGCTGATCTGTCTTGGTAGAGTGAGACGCTGTCATCCAGTTTGGAGTCTGGGGTCTGGGCAAACTACGGTGAGAAGTGCTAAGCCAAGAATAAGGAAATTGATAGTAGCCTTGACTATCTATCCAAACTATTGAGCCACAACGCAAAACACAGAAGGACTGTGACAGCAACAACACCTCTTTTATATATAGACAGTTCTGCTTCTAGAAAATGCTGTTACAGTGGTGTTCCTCTTCCCACCAGTTCCCATTCGACTTCAATTTAGCTTTCCCTTAGACAATACTTTCTGGGCAGCAAATCCTGGCAAAACTACCATAATCCCACCAATGCTGAAGGAAGAGGAGGTGCAGATGAGAGGTCCAGCAACAGCCCAGAGAAGAGCATACTCACGTTGCAGAAAACAACTGGAAGAACTCAGCTTGTTGAGTTTAGTGAAATGAAGGCTGAGAAGGGTAGGACTGTCTGCCACAGATATGTCAGGGGCCTAAATTTTGGGGAGAAAAGAGAGCTATTTAACTCAAGTACAATGTTGGCACAAGAACTGCTGGGTACAGGCTGCCCATGAATGCATCTAGACAATGGGAGTAGACAGAAAACAGCAATACAAAAGTGAAAAAAAAAAGAATCCAAGTCATCTTCAGATTATAAAGTCATAGAAATGGAGCTGAGGAAGGCCTCTGGAGACTTGCTCATTCTGGACTTTTTAATCTTGGTTAGTATGACAACTGCTCCTAAAAGAGAAAAGCCAGAGCCCATTTTGTCAGTGTGGCCACAATATTTTTCATTCACAGCTTACTGAAAAAAAGACTGTCCCCTGCATCTTCTGCTTATTATTTTCCCCATTTTGGCTGTATGTTTGCATAGGAGAACATGAAATATTAAAATGAATAGTTTGCAGTCATTTCACAGCCTTTCAATCTTACAGTGCTTCATGCATAATTGGGTGATAAATACTGCTGTTCTGCAATGTTCCATTCCAAAGCCCTGTCACAAGCAGCTAAAGCATCCGCCGTTCTTGATGCCTCTTTCCTCCTTTTACCTGCTCGTCTTACCTGTTTAGTAGTCATCCTCTTCCAGAGCTGGGACTCATTTTGCCAGTGGATAAAAAGAGTGCCCAATAAAATGTAGTCCTCCATCTACCTGGAGACTAGAGATGCTACTTTCCTACAAATAAATATCAGAAGGAGGTGTTTTTTGGCTTCGCATCTATGCCTCTGCACAGGAACCTGTGTCACCCATGGCTCTCCAGACTGGGGTGATCTAAAGTGTCAAGTCCTTATATTTCAAATATCCACATACACATTCTTTTTGCAGGCTGTGAAAATACCCTCAAAAAGCTCTTCTGGGGCTTAGAGCATTACTGTTCCAGTCTACGCTGTCATTTAGTTCCCTGGGTAGTAGAAAAATCAGGAGTGGAGAATGCCAGATCTGGCTTTACTTTGGCTATACAAAAGTATTACTGAGCAGCAAAAAGTCAGGGAAAATCATAAATCTCACTGCTGCACTCCAGTGCTCTGGGAGTTTTTCAAGTCCCTCTGGAATCCAGAGGCAGTTTTCAGCTTGGAAGTCTAAATGTACTTCACTGACAGGGCCAAATCCAATCTTAACACAAGGCCATGGAAGTCAGGGGAGTTTCATTAGGAATGCGTTAGGAATTGCATCTCTGCTTTAGGGGTTATATATTAAGGGAGTTGCTGAGCCAGTCTGCCTTTATAAAATGTCAGAAGTAATAAAGAACAAGCCTTGTACCAGTGTGTTTTCACTCCTCACCCTGAGATTATCAGATCACCGCAAACACCAAATCACTCCTGCAAGACAACAGTAAAAATGTTTTGCTCTGCTCTGCTGTCTGCTACAGTGTGTCTCAAAACTCCTGCAGACCATTCCCATAACTTCATCTCTTTCACCTCCTAATTAGCAAAGTGGTAGTTTTTCCATTTCACTGAACTATATGCGTTCACAACGGTGCGCCCCCAGAGCCTGCTCACTTCTGCACAGTGTGAGGGTCCCAGAAAACCCTCAACAGGCAAGTCCAAACTGTAGGTGGAGAAACTGTAGGTGTAGTGACAGGACAAGGGGAAATGATTTCAAACTGAAAGAGGGGAGGTTTAGACTGGGTATTAGGAGGAAATTCTTTTCTGTGAGGGTGGTGAGACCCTGGTCCAGGTTGCCCAGAGAAGCTGTGGCTGCCCCCTCCCTGGAAGTGTTCAAGGCCAGGTTGGACAGGACTTGGAGCAGCCTGGTCTAGTGGGAGGTGTCCCTGCCCATGGCAGGGAGGTTGGAACTAGATGATATTTATGGTCCCTTCTAATCCAAACCATTCTGTGATTCTATGGTTCTATGAAATGCACTGGGGCTTTATACTGCTGCTCCCCATCGACTTCTGCATGTGCAGAGTGGGTGTGTACACTTTAAAATGTGTGCATACACTATTTACTCATTCAAAGTCATACTGATAGTTCTTGAAGAACCTGAAAGGAGGAGAATGAAAGTGTCCTAACACATCCTTCACTAAGAAAGCAGAAAGCCAGGCTGGGCAATCTCCATGATCTTTGAGCATTTTCCTGTTCAGGTGGAGCTGCGTTTCTCATGGACAGGTAACAACTGTCCTCGTTGTGCTCTTCTTCCTTGCTCCAGTCATGAAGAACTGCTGGCCCCACAGAGGTCAGGACTCTGGTGAATCACAGTGGAGACATCATATGCTATCCATGGCTCCTGCAAAGTTGCTGCATCTCAGACATCCCAAGTATTTTAAACTTAAAACACAGCTTTGGAAGGCATGTTTCTCCTGCAACATTCTTCCCATTGCACCCGTGTGCACGGGCTTGGCTTTCCAAACAACAGCTCTACTGAGGAGCTAGCTTTGTTATTAATAAGATGGTTTTGTTTATGTAGTTTTAAGTGATGTTAAAATTAAAGTGAAGTTATGATTCAGCTGACTTCAAGTTTTCCCAGCTCCCTTCCTTTGCACACACAGTTTTCCCTGCACTTGTTTGCCTTGGCAGAGCCCGGGCTTAATGGTAACAATTTCATCTTCCATTTATAGGCATCTGCACGCCATGTTATTCTTTTAAAGCAGAACACTTCTCAGAGTGAGCAAGGAGGACATGTAAAGCCATGCATGCAAAAGCAAAAATCTTTTCAGGATCTCAGCTTCTTCACATAAGGAATAGCTTTGTCTCTGCCCTTTGGGAAAAATAAGTAGGAAAGGAAAAAAGTCCCATCTCTGACTTTGGATCTTGAAAAAGAAAGGAAAACAGTCACAAACCTGCAATGTTTTACATTCAGTGTACACTGTCTGGCGATCTTCCAGGGCAAATGTAGGAAAGCTGTAAACTGGTGGAGAGGTGTATTAATTTTTTTTCTTAGATATTTAGACTTCAAGCAACCACTGTACCAGAAACTATCTCTTCCAAGAGACTGGGCTTGGGTTTCCATGCAGAATTCCTAGCATCCGAATGCTGTACAGCCCAGGAAGAACTGCCTCCTTCCTGTTAATCACTAGCCAGCCCTTCTTGCAGGTTTATCCTTTGAATCAGAGCTTGTGCTGGAGCTTCTGGCTGATTTATTTTTCTAATGTAATTTAATTAAAAAACCCCAAAACATTTAAAGGAGGGTTGTAGCAGGGATTTGACATTTTGGAAACCAAGACCCCAGAGGGATCTTTGAACTTTGCTTTAAAGGTCCATAGAAAAGGAAAGAAACATGAATGAGACCCTAGGTGCAGCAAGGCCAAAGAGAACCTCAGCCACAGCATCACCTGGTGAGAGAAGCCTGACACTCACAAAAATGAGATTTGTCCTCCCTCAGTGCCACTGAGTTTGCTCTGCTTTGCCTCAGCACAAGTGGAAACTTGAACCAAACATGATAAACCTGAAGCTTACCATCAAAGTGTTATAGTGAGGTGGATGTGGAATGATGGAGTCCTTGGTGTGTGTGGGAGGTAGTTTTGCTTCAGCTAAAACCAAATTGCCTTTGCACTGTGAGCATCCCTCCCTTTGGGCAAGGAGTCTTCCTCACCACTCTGCTCCCTACTCACAGAGTCCCAAATGCTGCCAGCTCCTTGGCTTAACGTTGGTTGAGATGGGGCTCCTGGCTCCCCAGCATGACCTTGCTGAGAGGCCCTTATCTTCAGGAGCTCCTAGGCAAGGTCTTCTTAGCATCTCCCTTGTAGGATTTCAGCCTCCATGGAAGCTATGGGTGACACTCAGCAAGGCTTGTCACAGGCAGTTTTCACCATGAGGGACAAACAGTTCAGCTATCACCTGCCTAATGTGGCTGGACCTCCAACTTCGAATGTCTCTGTGGCCAATTCTGGACTCCAAACCCATGCTCATGGCACATATGACTTGGTGAGACTGTGGATCCTCAGCAAAGAAAATGCGGGCTCATCCTTTCTCTTTTCACCCAAGAACATGGACCAGTGTTGGTGGGGGTGGCCAAAAAAAGCCACAACAGGAAGCTGGGACATAATAGAGAAATGACCAGATTTTGCAGCCATAGAGAGGAAGGAGAAGGTGTAATATTCTGGGTAGCAACATGCACCTGGATGGGGTCCAGCTGTGCAGGCAGAGCTCAAGGTGAATAGCTCCTCTCCCAGGCTATCTGCTCCCAGCAACATGTCCAACCTCAGTGTGCCTTTCTTGCTAGATGCAGTTCAACCCCTGTGACTGTATGTGTGTCTGTTGTGTCACATCCCTGTCCTGAATCTGCTTCCCATTTGCCAGGAACCAGAATCCCTGCTGTTTCTGGGGGACTTTCCCTGAGCTGTTCAGCCATGACCCAGGCCTGAGGCGTATTGGATGGCAGCTCGTGAATCTCACACTGCAACAACTGACCACAAACTGAAAACCTCCCAATGGAAGACTGCTGTTTAGGAGTGTGTAATGCTCCCTTCCCAAAATTGCTGGTTACTCAGGCACTTCGGCATAAACAGGAACTTTGTCCCCAGCTCCTTTCCAAGTGCTGCAAGGCCAGCAACTGGCGTGCTATCCTATCATCTTGAAGACAGCATCATTCCCTGAAACATCAGAAATACATATTGTGTCCTGGCTTTCCAGTAACCAGATTCACTTGCACTTTCGCTGATGTTACAGTCCCTGGTGTAAAACCGCCCACATTTTGCACTGAATTGGCAAGTCCAGACTGCAGCTCTCCATTGTTCAACCCCAGAGGATGATCTGCCTGACTCTAGAAGCTCCGTGGGGCAGAGGCAGTAAGAATTGTGCAGGGGTGAAGTCACATAGGACCTATTTTAATTAAAGATATTGCTTTTCCTTACAGACTTTGTCTCCTCCTTAGCACTGCTTGCTGGGAGACTGGCTGGGAGGACAGTCTGTGTCACTGCTTCAGGGACCCTCAGCAGTAGGTGCCCAGCTGCTCCCCAGAGCTGTGATGGCACTGGGGATGACATGTCCCTCATCTGGCTCCCTGGATCTGCTGCTTGCTCGGAGTACTGAATGCATGGTGTTCTTCTGTTTGCCTAAAAGCTGGGTCTGAAGGTTGAGGATTGATATCTACATCCAGGGTGGGCCCTGGAGACTCCTGACCATGGCCTGTCAGCAGCCCTGACCCAAGCACACCTTGAAAAGCACAGTCACACCATCACTGTCACCCCAAACAGCTGCCTCTGGCTTCCACCATGAGGCTGTTACCTGTTAGGCATTTGGGGACTGGAAAAACATCTGCAGTCTGGAAGTCACTACCCGGGCATAGTTGGGCCTTTCTGAGCAACTGTCAAGCTCTGTGCGAGAGGGTAAATGAATTTTCTCTGCTATTTCTATGTGTCTGGAACAGGGATACTCTCAGCATCCTGTTCAGTTTGTCCTCATGAGGCAAGGGAATGGGGCAGGCAGGTGGGTGAGTTTATAATTCCTAATCCAGGTGCAGCTAGTGGGAGGGTAATCCTTTTGCCTTCCTATGGCCCCTTCACCTTTGTTCCTCCTCTTTACCCAGCACTTTCCACCTTGACATTTCCCTTCCCTTCCCTTCCCTTCCCTCATCTGTCCTCATCCTCTCCTTTAAATATCCTGCTTCTCTCTTTTTCCACCCTTGAATGCCCCTCTGACTTCTAGCTTCACCTCCGGTGTGCTCTCTGGGTGTGCCAAGCCACTGTCTCCTTGCTCAGCAGCAACCTCTGCAGTTGCTCTGTCTTCCTTGGCTTTCATATCTTTTGGCCTCTCACTGAATACCTGGAGGTGGAAAACCTCAGAAAAAAAACCCATCAGAAAGGTTTCTGACCCAGTGTTCCCTCAAAGGGAGGAGTTCAGGTTCTCTTAGGGAAGTTTTGGAGATGGGATGGAGATGGAGAAACAAAGGGGATGAGAAGGTCCATGGCACTGCCCTGGAAAATCATTAACTGTCCATCTGAACTGAGCAGGATGCTGTGAAGAAAATGTACGAGCACAATGCTCTTCATGAAATACTTTGCAGGGGATGACAGGAATTGCAGGAGGGAGAGGAATAGATTAGAAAGGAGAGAAAAACTCAGGAAGAGCTGAGCACCCAGGAGAGGGATAAATAAACTCAGTCAAAGAGGGACAGAGGCCCAATGAGACCTGTCATGGAAAGGTTTTGGAGTTCACATGAGAAACAAAGAGCTCTGTAGTCCTGGTTACAATATGTCTGCAGAATTTAATTGAACAGAAGAACAGATCCCCGAACTGTGTCAGGCATTAATAGGTGGGTTGTTTTTTTTGGGGGGGGAGTGAGGGAGTTATTGTTTCATTGAGGAGATCAGCTGGGTTTAAATTATACACTTTAGCTCCACTGCAAGTTAGAAAAAAGGATTGCTCTTGGCCTTTGAGAGTTGAATCTAAGGCAACAGGGATGGGCTTTCATTGCCCAAGGCCTGAGAGTGAGTCTGTGGGAGATGAAGGAACTGAGCAACAAGGAGCTCAGAAATCCTAAATAGCAACCTCTGGAAGAGAAGACCTCTTTCTAGTTGATGCATTCTTATGAAAAATTGGTAAGAAGACAACTTGGTTTCAGGTCACTGCCAGGATGGGAGAGACGAAGTGGAGGCAGTTCAGAGGAAGGATGACCAAAATGACCAGAGAAGGCTGAGCTTGATTGGTTTATGGGCTGCAATTGAGAAAGTGAAATCTGCCCAGCTTGGCCAAATGACAGTGAAGAGCTCAGACTCACAATCAAGTTGCCACGGTTTCATGAATAACTGTAAATCAGTTGAGAGAGGCAGTGGCAGAGCCTTGATAAACCTCCAGATCGCTGAAAGGCATAAATGCCAAGGCTAGAGAGGAAATGGTCTTGGCTCTGGACCAGGTCCCGGCTCAAACTCATGGTTCTCTTTTGACTTTACCACTGCAGATGGCCATACTGAAAATGAGTCCCCTACACACATGTAGCTGTAGCACAGTCTGACCTTTACCACATCACCATTGCAGCCAGATGAAACACGAGAGCTCTTGTTCAGTGTCATTTCCAATTCTTTGGGTTCTGAACTGTAATCAATGTGCGTTGGCATTGCCTGTGAACCAGAAGTTTGAATGCAAATCCTTGAAGGGAACAGCAAAACACTGTTTTTGCAAAATGATATAGCAACACTGGGATTAAATGTTGACCAGGGAACGGATAGTCTTGGTACCCCATAGGACAGTGGAACAGGCTTACCCACGTTGAGTAGGTTCTTGTTCCTGATGTACCCTAGTGGATCAACTGAGGTGATGAACTAATCTTTCTGAGTTTGAGTAAAAGCATCTGGTTCTATGCAAGCTCTCCATGAGTGATGCTGGCGGAGCCCCATAAGTGAGCCTTGGAGTTAACATTGTCTTGATAAACTTGGAACAGATTGCTCTGTATGAAACTTTTGTTTCCGGATATGTGGAGGCTCAGGCAGACGTCACAGTGTTCGTTATGCTTAAAACATATTTTCAAGATCTTCTTCCAAACCACAGGGGCAAGAAATGTCAAAAGCAACCAAAGTAAGCTTCCAACATAATCACCTGACTCCAGGAGATGGGGCACTAGATCGCAGCTGATAACAAAGGGATTTATAAGTAGAAAATGTTTCAAGTTTTGCAACTGACCTAAATAACAGGCAAGAAAATTTTTATGTTCTAGAGAGAATATTTCATTCCACCAACCTGAAATGAAAGAAGCCATTCTGATTTGGGATTATTTATTTATTTTTTTAAAAAATGCTACCTTACAAAAAGGCAGCTAAATTTCAAAATTTAAGAAATCCTTTGGGAACACAAAGTCAAATTCATGTGGGAACACATTTTGTTTCTAAAAGGTAAAAAGCAGAATCTTGGCCGGGGAGGGGGGAATTATTTTTTTTCCCTGTTTGTCAAGTTGAACTTCACAAATTGATTCAGTGATTCCTATTATTGCACCTCAAGCAAATTCCTCTCTGCGGGCTCATCAGCTTGATATTCCCAAAGGGAAGCGTAGATCCAGTCTCTCCTGTTGAAGTGTCCCTGAGCAGGGAAAGATGATGTACGTTATCTGCCACTACCTCCTCTCCCACTCAGAAACTTGCAGGGCTGCCTTTTCTCTTACAGGAAGATCTCTCTTTCTTCCTGGAATCTGGCACTGCTTTCTCAGCCCAGCTGCCTTTCATCAGCACAGGAGTGTGGGATAGAACAGGCCTTGTAAACAAGGTGGTGATGCACTACAGAAGGAGAAGGCTGACCTCTGAAACATTTGGATTTCCAAAGTGTCTGGTTTGATGAGCTGAGCTAGCTGAAGCTATATGGCAGACAGCAGTATCACCCTATTCAGCTATTTTGCAAGCATCCTGCATCCTGCCTTCTCAAGGGGGAGAGAAATCAGAAAACAGCCACCACTACTGAGAGAAAAAATGTGTGTCCTATCTTGCATCAGTGAGATTTATGGGAATAAACTGAATGATGCTGCTCCACAGATGGTGGGTGAATAAAGTGGGCCTTACCTGGCCTCAAAGCTTTGGTATTTTAATGTATTTCCTGATTCTGTAAATTACAGCTGCCTTCTTGCATATATATATGCACATAGCATTTAATGATTTATAGGAGAGACAGAACAGTATTTATCCCCTCGTTGCCAATGCCCCCTTTTTCTTTGTTTTAAAGGCTTGATTCAGCCCTGAGAAATCTCCTGTCTCTGATATTGCTACAAGACAAACTACAAGCATCCCCCCAAAGAGGAAGCTGTTCATATTTATTTTAGTTAATTGCTTGTTTGCATAATTACTCATTCCTAAATCCAACTTACAATAAAATCTTCCCTCCCATCAATACAGCTATTGTTACAGCTTCCAGCGTGTGTCCCAGCAGTCACTTGCTGGAGCTGGGAAGGCTGCTTTGTAAAGGTGAACCTTATAGTCTAGCTTTGAAGGTCAGAACGTCTGACCTACAGAAACCAGGTCAGATGGATTCCAAGTCAGCTCCAAGACCCACTTGTCTTCTGAGTCCTTCATTGTAATTCAGTGCAATAAAGGGGCAAGGGGGTGAAGGGGGGAGGATTTGAGGTTGGTGAGTGTAAAACAAGGATGGCTTTTAGAGGTAAGCATCTGTTTTTTGACTTTGCCATCTCTAGCATAAGTGTATGGCAATGTGTGTCCTTGCATATTAAAAACAAACTAAAGCAGAACACTGAGTGTGGGAGAACAGTCACATGAAACATGTTCTTTACAGTACAGCAGAAAGTGCTCGGATGAGACTGGCACTGGGGCAGAGGATGTGTCTTTATAAACCAGACTTTTTTAAAAAAAGTAAAAGAAAGAATCCCTTGCACAGTCTCCTTGAACAAGAAAGGTTTGTTTTCCCTAGCAAATTTCCCATAATCTCTTTTTTTTTTTTTTTTTAATGTGTGCAAACAGAAGAAGAACATTGTAAAAACCTGCCTGGACCTGTGGGGTTTGGAAGCCCTTTGCGATGCTTACAGTGCATCTCAGTGTTTCAAGGCTGAGATTTTTCCCTAGCACTGAAGAAACACACAAGTCTCTGTTTTGAATGTCCTCTCCAAGTCAATGACGAAATGATGTGTCCTGTTAGGCTATGATGACAGGAGAGGGCAGGCAGTGCAGCAGAGTTAAAATGAAAGCAAACAAAAGATTTGCTAAGGTGCCTTCAACATTTTGCTAGGCTTTTGGCCTATTGTTTTAGTCCTGTGACTCCAGTTCACCCATTCCCAGCTATTAGGTGTGACTCTGCCTGAATTGGCAGCATCTGCCAAAGGATCAGGTTCTGACCACATTTATTTTGGCTTTGACTAGCATAAATCTAGGGGCAGAGGTGGAATTCCACCCTCAACACAAGTGCCCTTTGGGATAACACCCTCCCTGCGCCAAGCTGAGCCAGACTGGCAGGAGACAGCATTTATGGATGCATGCACATCTGAAGAGCCAGCTCAGGGACAGCCTGAGCCCTGCTTGTTTTCTAAACATCACTAGAGGATCCCATAGAAAGCTAGCAAGGTCCCCAAGCTTGACAAGATTAAATTCAGTGCAAGCAGGACACAGTCAAGTCACTGACCTGTCAGAGCTGGCCTTCAGATGAGCAGGTGGAACTTGTTGAAGGATCTGACATTTTAAATTGGTGATAACTGTATCTGCTCCGGTTTTGTGGTCTACTCTATTTTGCCCAGGGACCTGTGACTTTCCTTGTGGGCAGTATGCAACACCCTGGTGGTCTCCAGATTACATTCTGTCAAAGACATCCATCTGAGAGGAAACCTGGGTGAGATGACAGGACAGTTTGCTTTGGGATCACCTCCAATGTGTGCCTGGACTAGGAACTGGACATGGCAAATACATTGTTCAAACAGAGAGGGATAGGGTGCTGCCTAGGTGGCTGGCTGGATTTCTCTCAGTGTGTCTGGAGTTTTCCAGGATAAGCCCAGTGGTTGTCTCCTAACTGGCAGAAATGGCTGGTATCTCCTAGGTGATTTCTGCTCCCACGTTTCCCATCATCTCTTCCAAACCTGTGGGTATCCCAAGGAGGAGCCAGTGCCTGCAGTAGTGTGGGAGGGGGAGGAGGGAGAGGGGAGCAATCCTCGTGTCCTTGTAAGTGTAACAGTTTAGTCTTTGCTCTCAGGGACAAAAGCTGGCAGTTGGCTTTGTAGTAACCCACATGACAACAGGAATAACATCAAGCATAATTAGACGAAATGATGGTATAAGTTCAACTCTTTCCCCCCAAAGCACCCAGCCCCCTCAACCCATTTTGAAACAATGCACCTTTTGTGAGCTCCACGTAGTCTTTAAAAACACAATCGATTTCTTTCTTCCCTGTCATAGAAAAGAGCTTGTTGCTTGGATAACGAATGTTGAAATGTCTCGGAGAGGATGGAGGCTGGAGCAGNATAATAATTTCTCCTTGTTACTACGACTTTAAATGCTCTTCCTTTCCAACCCTGTAGCCCACAACAGTACCCCCTATTGTCCTGGCGTTGGAAGTATACGTGATGTAGTCATGATTCTGCCTTTTCCAAGGCCTTGTCAGGTTATGGATGATTGGTCATGCTTCATCCACCCGATGAAGCCCATCAAAGAATAGAACAAAATTTTCCCCCACTGCCTCCTCCCCCTAAGTGCAACTTGGCTGAGAGGACTACTGTGCTGGATTTGAATGGAAATTATCTAAGTGTGTGGCTCCAGCTCCCCCCCGCTAGCTCCCCTTTCTTTTAAAAAAAAGAGACTGAAATGTAATCAGCTTTATTTTAATCAGGAGGGACCAAGAAAATGGAAAAGAACATTGTGGGCAGTTCAGGTCCCACACCATAAACAAAATCAAGTCACTCTATATTAGCATAGGGAAAGCTTCAACACAGGAGAACCCCTGTTTATACCCCTTCCTTATCACAGCTTTCTAGCCAGCCCATTAAATGCTTTGTACCCTCTCCTGTGTCACTTCCCCATGTAGATGTATGTGTATGTGACTTTACTGGGTAAGTAAGTTTGATGTGGAAAGGCAACACCAGGTCAAAAATGGACCAGATTCTGAGTGCTATGATTTCAGTCTGAGAAGGTTTTGGGTCCTTTGCTGAAACATGAGTAATTTTAAAGCTACTGAACTAGGAACTGTAGGGGTTTTATTGGTTTGGCTGTTTGGTTTTGTGCATCTTTAAGGCATTTAGACATGAAGTGTGAATGCTGACTACTGCAGTATTATTAACATTTTAAGTGTTTGAAGACTGCAAATGACTGTATAATGCTAAGTAATACACCTATAAATGTGTGTGCTTGTGTGTATCATCGATAACTTTGAAACTGGTTTATAACTCTACCAAGTTTATTCAAACCTAACTTCTTTTTAAGGTCCCAGTGAGATTCCCAAGTGATCAAGTTTGAAGACTTGCAGTGCAGTCGTGTAAATAAAACTTGTGAACAGTAGAATCTGACAAAGCAGTCTTGAGAACTATTCATCTAGTTAATGGGCACAGGAAAATTTCTTCCAGAAATGATCCAGTAGCTGTACATATAAGAAAAAGAGAATAAAAAATTACATTCTCAGCATGTTGTTGTTTTGTTTTGTTTTGTTTTTTCTTCCCCAGTGGTCCTAATTTTGGGATAGCAGTGCATGTTCTTTCCTCAATCAGGACAGTCATTATTTCTGTAAAAAATGCCTGCCCTGGCAAACTTTAATCCCAAACTGGTACATATTTCTTTCAGCACTGATTTGAAAATATTGAAGCAGTTTTTTTGGGAAGCTGTATTCTTCCCCCTGCTCATGTAAGATTTGATTTTGCCACCCTAAAATTTCTGGGAAGTTTCAGGCCAACAAGTGAACATTCCAGAACTTCTAAGCTTATGGCAACAGGGGATTGATCATAAACTCTTTTCCAAACATAACTACACGGTTAACTGTTGACTGGATATTACCCAGAGAGTATATTTTATTGACTGTGAATTCATTAATAGTTAACTGATGTGCAGACATTGAAACAATGTGCTGATTCTTCACATTGAATCCTATCTCAGACAAATACAATAAGATGCCACGGTCTGTCGCTTTCTTAGCTCAACATTGCTGAGTGTTGATGTCAGGGAAAAGTCTTACTCAGTTAACAGTATTCCTAGGGCACTCTGTGGGACTGAAAGAGCTACAGAAAACTCAGAGGCTTCATTGAGAAATAAAAGCTGAACCTGCAAAACAGCACAAGACACACAAAAAAAAAAGAAAATAATGATGGTGCTCCAGAGTCACAAAATGTCAGTGGGGTTCCCAAGTCAGTAACATGCACCTTGAGGAAAGACATAGCCAGAAAAAGGATCAAACCTGCTTGCTGTGCTGCAGCACAAGGCAAGAGTTTCCTGCTAATGAAATGTTACCTCTGCCAGAAAGGATCCTTGGGTGCCTCTTAAATGGTTACCTGTTTATATGTGTGGTTACCTGTTTATATGACTAGTTCTTGCTCCTGTAACCTGGACAATTTCATTTCTCAGGTTTCTTCCCCAGAAGTATGGAGAATAATTTGTAAACTTGATTGCCTTGCAAGGCAGAGGGAGCATGAATTCATGTGTCTGCAGAGATTTGAAAATGCTGAGTGCTGGATGTGACTGCTATTCATAAAGGAGTTTGGTTTCTGAATGCTGATGTACCCAAAAACACATGAAAAAGTGTTTATGTTTTAGAGCTCTATGGAACACCAGGAGGACAAACACTCTATATCTGTTGAAGGCCAGGATCATTGCCATAAGATTAACTAGAAAGGAAAAACACATGGCAGCCATCCAGGAAACACAGCTATCAGAAATTAAACAGGCATAATCAACCAGGGACTCCAAAAAGTTGCCCTACCAACAAAATAAAAGATATGACGCTTTCCCCCCCAACCTCACCCTGAAGGCCCTGTTTTCTAGAAGTGTGTATGTAAATAGAAAACAAATTGAAATATTTAGGGCTAAGGAATAGCTTTAAGGCCATGGACGAAGCCAACAAATAGAGCCATCCCTGGTTGAAATTTGAGGGTGGTGGTACACTTGAGCATGGTGTTTTTGAAAGATCAAAGGGTGCATTTCTGATCATGCCAACCCGTAAGGAGAGAGACTGACTCTCCCTGGCTTTTTCTGCAAGAAGTAATTGTATTTTTTCTGGCAAGATGTATATGATAGTGAGGACATTAGGACTTTTCCACCCCTGCTTCTGACATTGTCTTTGTTGGCTTTGCTGTGTTCCTATGCCCATCATACCCCACTGGCTGGACGACCTGGACAGAAATGGTATCTATGCATTTTTGATACATTTTGTTCTAGAGTTATTCAAATTGCTTTATGCATGCATGTAGCTGTTAGCACTCCCAGTGACTACAACCGAAAATACTTGACTTCATTTTCTTGCAGAGTGTATACTTATCTCCTATCCATTTTGAGCCCTCCATCTGCTAACAACGAGGAAGTATTTCCAGTTTATGGTCTTGTACGGTTTTTCCTTCTCAGTAATGGCCAGCAAGTTACACTCAACCATGCATGCTTTTTGGGTAGCCTTGAAAAGGAAACAGGAGCATGAAAGTCAATGTGAAGCCACTTTTTGCCCACAAAAATGTAAACCTCTGTCCTTGTTTTAATGTAGTTGCACTCTCTATAAAACATCAAGTGCACTTTGTTTCATGAGGAGCCCTCCTTAACAGTAAAATACAACACACTAAAAAAAACCCACAAAAGCAGTGATTTTAAAAGTATGACTATATACTGTAGACAAAGGAGATCTTTGCCTAAAGCCATTCTGAAAAAATTCCTGAGGACTTGCATTGCCATCTTTCACTGAAGCGTAAAAACCTGTAGGCATTATTAAAATTGTCTTATGTTGACCCTTAAGACTATAAATCCCCTTCCAAAAAAAGCCCCCAGACCAAACCAAAACAGAAAATGTGGAGTGGTAGTGAGAAACAAGCTTGTTCCTCTTGTCTTTCTTTGGCTTATGGGGAAAAGGTAAAAGAGTTTGGCCTGTTGGATCAATCATACGAGCAAGGTGGCTTAATATTACAAATCACAAGGGTTAGAAAAGCCAAATAACCCAGACACTGGTGGGTTGCATGTGATCTCATGCCCATTTTGCAGCTGTGTGTGCTGGATATCTGTTGATGGCAAGGAACTGGCTATTGATTTTCAAGCACGTTAACATAGAGCTGACTTGCTTTATCAGGATAAAGACCTTCAGTTTCATTACACATATTTAGTAACCATGGGATACCTCAGCAACAATTTTAAGGACAAAATACTACCAGGTTTGGTGCAGTGTTTGCTCTGATCATCCATCTGTCCCCTCCTCACTGCCAGTCTCTCAAACTTGAACTAACTAACAAAGGAAGGATTTGTGAAGAATCTGCAGCTGTATTGAGCTGCTTTACTCCTCCAGACAAGTCTGTCTCTGGATAATTTGGGGAGCAGTTAGACTCTCATTCCTCTTCAATCTTTCCTCTTCTTTGGAGCAGGTGATAGGTAGACTGATCCCATGTGTTTGTAGGTCGTCTTCAGCATATTGAGGTGGCTGTGTTGAACTGAGGTGCTGTGGTCTAATTGTGTGAATGTTCACATGCTGTGGGATGAGCTAATAACTTGAGTACAATGTGGTATTGTAGGCATGTTTATTAAAAACCACACCTCAGTTTGGCTGCATTATTGAAAATAATAACATCTATCAATCATACCATGTATTTGGCCTGCAATTAATAAAAAGATATATTCATTAAGCCACCATGCTTTTCTGATTTTGTGGCTATGACAGAAAAGCAAGGTCTTTTTCTTTATCTACTGTTGTTATAAAGTCATTGCTATGGTATCCATACCCTGGTGTAGAACTTTGGGTTGTAACAAACTATGCCTGCTACATCTTTGACTTTAAATACCAGATGCTTTGGGCTGTTTGAAAATGTTTGGTTTATTTTTAGTACTTACTTTGATATTTCCTGGCCAGATTGAGACGTATGTGCAAGATGGATGATGTTTTACTACACAAAACAATGTGACTGCATTGTATTTGTATTCTATGTATAAAGGCAAACCAGTGTGACTAACATAATGGAAGATGTTTGTGGGGCTAAAGGTTTTTACACATCTAGTTCTGGCAATCAAAGCATGGCACAGGCCTGGGAACAGCTCCAGCTCTAAACTGTGTTCTTCTGCCTACCTAGCTCCAGATCAGTAGTCTGATTTTTTTACCATGGACTCTGCCCAAACATCCTTTTGGAAGTGACACATCCTGATGCTGAAAGACCTTCCCAGGGAAGTTTCAGCAGGGAGGAAATGGGAGAATATAACATCTCATAAACTCCCTATGACTCCAGAACAAGGCCCAAAGGCTATCATTACTGAGATGCATACTGCTGGCGTCATTTCCAAAAGAAAATCTCAATTTATTGTGTGTTGGGAGTTTCTAGGGTCAGCTCTATCCTGCTATGTGGTATAACAATGCATCAGTTGCACAATAGAAACAACCTCACAGTATTCATATGTCACTTCAACAAGAAGGCAGAAAAAAATTGTCTTGTAGTCACAGGGTGGTTTATTTTTTCTGACATTCAATTCTTACACTGGAGACCTAGGCTAAATGGCTGAAACTCATTGCTGTTTTAATTGTTCTGATCCAGGAAAGGCTATCTTTCTCTCCAGAAAGAATGGCTCTCAAGTTCATGCAATGACATATGATTGGAGTATGCTAGTGATAGATTGGAGTAGACTGGATAGATTGGAGAAAGCTAATGATTTACCTTCTGGGTAAATTGAAACCAAAGCTGGGTGAGGCAGGACGCCAGAAGGGGGTGGTGGAACTGATCATGCAAAATAAAGTCAGAATCTAAATTTATTTCTCTACTGAGGTCTTTCCCGTGTGAAGCAGGGGAAACCTGAGCAGCCGTTGTCCCCTCTGCTTCACAGGAAGTGCCACTAGAAATTCCTTAGCTCTCTGAGGAATACAATTTGAGGCCTTGTGTATCATGAGGTCACTGCAATAGGACAATCAAAGCAGGCTTCTCCAAATCATCCTAATCACAAGGGCTGAACCTAATCACAGAATCACAGAATGTTAGGGGTTGGAAGGGACCTTGAAAGATCATCTAGTCCAACCCCCCTGCCAGAGCAGGACCACCTAGAGCAGGTCACACAGGAATGCATCCAGTTGGGAGTAGTCATGAGCAAGTAAATTCCCCATCACTTCCTGTCATCAGCTGTGATCTATCAACCTTAGGAGGTTCAGTTGTTCATTTATAATCTGCAAGAGAGCAGGACTGTGGGCCTAAATGCACAGGATGGCACATCAGCTCTGAACCCTTTCTCTGCATCCCTGGCTAATGAGGTTCCATATGCAGATAAGGTCTCCAACAAGTGGAAAGGCAAGGATGTGACCCAGGTTGGTGAGCATGCCACACTGAGCAGCATGCCTTGGCACAGATCTGCAAGCTGTTGCTCTCAATTGCCTGTGGGGCTTCTCTGATGAGGCAGAAGAGGGAAGATGTTGTGCCCACAGTAACTAATTCAAGGCACATTTTGTCCAGAAGTAACACTATGGCCCATGTTCTTCCAAACAAATGCAACAGGAAAGCCCTGCCCATCATCTCTTACTCTATTTCCTCTTCCTTCTCTCTCTCGGGATCGGGCACCACTGCCCCAGATCAATGGGGGCATCCTGAGGCGGATATCCTGCTGGGAGAGTCCATGTTACACCCCACTGAGGTCACAAGGAGACCTCAGTCACTCCACAAACCTTTTGCAACACTGGTGGAGACTTGAAAGTCAGGTAGGGTCAGAGCACAGATGGGACTCCTATCCCATTCCTGTTCAAACACCCAGCAAGTGACTTTGTCTTCAGCATCAGTCTTTTGGCTTCTATGTAGGGAGGGAATCATACTAGAGTTTTTTGGAACTACTCAGTTTCTTGCCTTGTTTTTTTCACTTTTCATAGCATTATTATTCCATTAATATTCCTAAAAGCCAAGCCTTACTCCAATGGGCTCTCATGATTAAAGACTAAATGCTGCAGAGGAGATGACAGTCCTCACATGTGCCAATGAGTCAGTGAATTCCTTTGTAAAGCCTAAGTCCATCCAGATGTTGACCTCAGCTCTGATGTTGTGTTCTTTCCCTATTTTCCTCTAGTATTGTTGGGTCTACTTAAGATGGGTATGACGTGACCCTCAATGAGGAAAGACAGGCTCTCTAAGAGGATAAAAAGTTTCACTTCTTTGTGAAGAATCTTTGCAGATTCTTTATTTTTCTTTTATAGCCATTTCTTAGAAACTGGACTCTAAATTACACTTTTTAGGAGATGCTGGGCTCAGTCTTTCCTTGCTCTGTGTAGGGTAACTCTATCATGCAGCCTGCATTTCAGCAGGCCAGGAACTGTACTGTGCCTGCTGTACAGGTTTTAATGAGGTTCCAACAGCGGAAACAAGGATAGTGCCAAGTGAATCACGTTCTGGGCTCATCCTTTTACCTCCCCCACCCCTCTGGGTGACACAAGCCATTTTTCATGATGCATATCAGCAGACCTGGATATTTTTCCAGATTTCTTTAACCAGATTTCTGGAGTCTGACCTTTGGAAACATTCATTCTGCCAAGTCCCCTCCCAGATCTGGGACATTTTCTTAAGTGGTCCTTCTCTTTCCTATTGTGGGATTCAGCCTGCGGATGCAGAGACTATAAATGGAGATTCCCTCACCTCAGCCTGTCCAGCTACATCCAACCAAATGGAGTAACTGTCTCAGGAAGTTCCTCTCCAGCTGTTGTAACATTCCCGCACCCTGCTGACCTGCTGCAGTGTTGTTTCTTGCTAAGATATAACAGCTCAGCTGATGAGGGGGCTATAGCAATGGGAGCAGAGTGAGCAGAGCAGCATGGTGTTACACCTTTGGCAATGTTTATTTTGGATCCCTGTATTCCTTTAGTATGGGGCTTTGCTGGTTGTTAGTTTAGGACATTAGGCACTTAGTTACAGATGTTTAACACCCATGCACACATGAAACCTAGGCCTGATACTCTGACATCTAGGCTCCTGATCCCTTTTCCAGGTCCTGATGGCTTTCATTCTCTACTCCAAGCCTTTACACTTCTCTTGCACTAGGCATTGCTTCCCTGAGCTCCAGCAGCAGAGGCATAGCCTGTTCTGGGCATGCAGCTTTCTGTTGTTGGAGGAGGCATTGGCCCCTTCCTCATATTGCCCCAAATATTGCCCTTTAAACAGAGGAAAGGCAGGGGAAGTGCCAAGGGCAAGGACAGCTGGAGAGACAGGGGCAAGTCTGAACCAAATGTAGAAACAGGATTCAAGTCTCTAGAGTGTCTGTGCGAGACCCTTCCACCTGGTTGTACTGAATACATCAGAAAGCAGCTGTCAATAGGCTGGAGCACAAGTGACTTGAAATCTATGATACAGTTAACACAAACTGGCATCTCTCTGTTTAGTTTCCTCTATAAAACTCAATTTGTACTGTTCTCCCTCTCCTTTCTTTTTTTTTTTTTTTTTTTTGTGTTTTTCATGATCTTTGCCAAAATTGCACTGATTTACTCATGACAAATCATGCCAAGATCAGAACAGCTATATCTAAATTTACGGTCTAATTTTCAAACACAGTCATTTCCTCCTATTTTGCCTGCCTCCTGAGTCAGAACAGTATATTTCTACATACTGCCAGACATGGGCAATTCTTATTTAGAGATGAAGCCATTCCAAACCAGAGCCAGTATGCCTTTCAAAGGCCAAATCTTTTAGTTCTTACTCAGGAGGTTAACTATAATGATCCAGACGTGTTTTCTCATGGCTTGTACATTACAGCTCTCATGATGTTCTTGACTGCCTTTCAGAGATGCAGGAAGAGTGACAGAGGCTACTTTGCAGTGCTTTTCAGAGGTGTTGTTGGGATGAGTTTGAATTATCTTTTTTTTTTTTTAAATTAGTTTATAGTGAGCTACATCAGGGCTGGTAACAATTTTCATTATGAGCTAGCTAGCTGTAGAGCATCCTGCAAAGGGGATCTGCTCTGTCACATGGCAGAAAGAAACAGAGGTATTAAAGGAACTTGAAATACTTAAAAAGGCAGCACACAAATAGACTTTGTCCCTCCTCCTCCTCAGCATCTCACCTTGACAGCACTGGTTTGAGAATCAGCAGATTTTATGCATTAAGCCAGCTCCGTTTAGCTTAGTGACTAGTGGATGCAAGGCAGGAGGGAGGGCTTCTTCATCCATTCAGCTCTCAAACTGTATATTTTCAGTCTCAGAGGCCCATATCACATTTGGACCTTGCCCAGTCCTGGGTTTTGGTTTTGGATTTACTGTACATGAGTATAGGGAGGGTTATTTTACCATTCCAGATTTCCAGTAGTGGAGTGTGGCATTCAAAATGAAAACAAACAAACAAACAAACTTGCTATCCTTCCTAGAAAGGGTTATGTACTCTTAGGGGTACAAGAAAAAGTCATAAAAACTTCTGTATTAATATAGAAAAAAATCCACAGGGACAGACAGTAGAGCAGCCTCACGTTCTAGGTGAGTATGACACACACAGTAAGGTGCTGAGTTCCTCATCCAGTGAGAGCCCTGAAATCCTCTGGGACATTAAGCCCCAATTTCCTTGTTGGAAGAAAACACATTAAGAGATACTCACAATTTATTGTGTTCAGTGCAGGTTCCAGATCAAACTGTGGCATCTTGTGTAATCTCTGCTGAAAGGCAAACCAAAGAGCTACCTGGAGAATCTCCACGGCACTGGATAAGAGGCATCCTCTCAAACAAAGGTCAGCCAAGATTGAGGGAAGACCCCAAAACCTTGCCAGGTGATAAGATAAGAGGAAGGAAATACTTTTCTCTAGAGGTCCTTCTGAAGCAAGTGTAGAAGAGATGGGTTAGGATGGAGGAGAAATCCAGCCTGGTTATACTCTTTCCTCAAGTGGAGCAAGAAGTGGCCCTCTCTCACCATCTTTTACTTTATTTAGGGTGTGTTCTGAAGGCTTCCAAGTGTTACTGCATCTCTTTCCTTGCTGTTTCCTTTCTAGGAGTGGTGATCTGCAGCTCTCAGAGAAAGTTTTGCACCCTCTTGGGTGTCGTCGGCTCCTAACAGCAGGCTGTCTCTGCACATTTGGGTTTTCCCACTGACCTCATTTTTCAAGGCTGCACTTTCCATTCTGATGGCTTCAGGTCTCATCTTAAAATACCTGCACCTTGCAGTGATCCCCCCATACCTAAGGGTTGGGTTTCTTAGCCTCTTATAAGTGAGAGTGTGTTTTAGTTGCTCCTCACTGACCACTACTCAGTTTGACCCCAAGAGGGCCTGTTGGCCATGTTCTGATCAGATTTTTTCAACTCTAGTCATATTGAAATGTCTTTCACACTTAATATCTGTCATCAAGGGGAGGGAACTGAGGATATCATGGCAAGCTTTGACTTGGAAAGGTTTAGTTGTAGGCACTTATACATTTTCCAGAACAGGTAGAACTCTGTATTGCCATGGTGACAGAGCTCTTCTTAATTCTCCTCAACAACAGAAAATAGGGAGCATAGAGGCCAGAGCAGGGAAGTATGGACCCAGGGGCTCTGGAGATGGCACGTACTTCTTCATGACCTTGGAGGCCCATCTAGTCCAGGGAGAGAAAGCGTCACTCAATAATTGCTAGTCACTGACATCCAAGAGCAGGATTTAGATTCAGTGCCTGTGATTTTACCATAAGGCTGCAGCTGCAACAGTCTATCTTGTGCTGAGATCTGGGAAGGAGATAGGTGGGAAGGCAAAGGAAGGAGGACAGCTAAAGTGGAAGGCAAAGAGGGAAAGCATGGGAGAAAGAGGGTGCTGCAGAAAGGGGAGAAGTGAAGCCTTTCAGCCCATCTCCAACAGTAGCACCTGTCCCAGTATTGGACTCATGTTTCAGTGGCTTCTCTTACTGCCACAGCTTTGGGAACAGCAGCCCGTTTACAAGAAGCAAGCTGGCTATGCTTCCTGTAGCCTCTCTGGGCTCGGGCAGGGGCAAAAGCTGGCTCTTTCTGCTGCTGAGAAAGTCCCAACTTGCTTGGGGTGTGTGAGTGCTGCAACTCACTTCTTCCCATCCCTCCCTCCTTCCCTTGGTGCTGGCCCTTTCCCACCCCAGCCTCAGCAGCATGGGCTCTTGGAGGGGGTTATGGTTCTCATAAGGGCTACAGGATCCTTGGAAAATGCTGGTGTCATGTTGTGGCTAAGTCCCTGGCTGATTTTACCCTCCCTTGCATCCTTAGGCTGCACAGAAGATGTTTAGTGAACATAAGTGAACTTCTTGTAATGGATGGTAGCAATGACAAGAAAAATAAGAAGGTGCACCACACCTTGGCAAAAGTGGCTCAAGAAGGACAATTCAGGTGGCTGTCTGTTCCCTCCAGCCCTCTCCCTCTGTGTTCCCATGCACACTTGCCTCTGGGTTGTGCTGAGGGCTGAAGAAAAACCTGTGCACTGTCTTCTTAATAGCAGACACAGGGGTTATCGTTCCAGCCTTAAAAACCAGGGCTACAAACAGGGGAAGGGGGAGGGAACATACTTTGGGAGAAATGAGTATTTAAAATGCATCATATTTGTTCTATTGGCCTCTTCCTTACCTCCCTTGCAGCTTGTAAAACTCCTGCTGCCTCCCTTCCTCTTCAGGCAAATGCTTGACTTGTTATTTCTCCCAGCACACAGCATTCCCGTCACCCTGTCCCTGCGGCTGCTAACCCACACCTCCTGAAGCTTAAAGAGGAGCATATGGGCCAGCTTCTGGCCCAGTCCTCACTGTGGCTGTTGCTTGACTTGTATGCAGCAGTATGAGTTGGATGGAGCTCCTGCTCCTGATGAACAGAGGGTGCCAAACCGCATGATTCTGGGGTTTGGCAAAGCCCAGCTGCTTCCAGATGAAGAGGCAGGGAACACTGGGGGCAGCAGCTCCAGCACAGTGGGTTCATCACCGGTGAGGAGGGGTTGGTCCTGGAAAAAGGGAGATGTCCCAGTTAGTCATCACCCACCCACTGGTAGCTGGGAGGCACTCTTTTAGTGTCTGCCGCTCAACAAGGCACAGCCAAGGTCAAGAGCAGCGAGGGCTATTCCCTGAAGAGTAGAGGGCCACTGCTCAAACCCAGCTGCACATTCTCCACTACCCACGAGCTCATGAGGCTGCTGCCAAGAGTCAGTAGTCAATAAGCTTAACACTGTAATGTTGTTTACTCAGAGCATGTCTAGAGCCACTGGGGATGGCAATAGCACAGGTAATGTGTGGATTGAGATACACATTTCAGTATGTGGCTGTGCAAAATGTGTGGGACACTGACAGGAGGAAAGGGTGGGATGACCGTCCATAGTTGCTTTTTTGCATGGCTTGTCATACTTCCACATTCCAGTTCTTTCCAAGAGTTTCACTTTTAATAATAAAAAAGACATTGAAAACACATTGGATTTACTTAATAATATACAAAAAGGTAAGCTTCTCCCCTCCCAGAAGTGAAGGACAACAGAAAGGGATCAAAATCTTCTCAGGCATTACAGAAGTATATCCCACAGACAAGAGGTATGTGAGAAGAAGATTGTTTTCCATAAGCTGTTGTCATGTTCCTTGTATCTCTCAAATATATTTTGGAAACATCTTTCTGAGGAGATGCAGTATCAGGAAAGCTTTGAGATGAGAGTTCACAGATATGAAGAAAATTAAATCTGTGGGAATTTAGCTTCAGTAAGGACTGATACAAACAGTCTTAGGAAACCAGCCGCTTGTCTGGGATTTCTGGGACACTTCTGTTTCAGTTGACTATAGATGAGGTCTCCAGAGAAGAGATATCTCTGTGATAACTGCAACAATACTGATAACAGCCAATAATTAGCTAATTGGAAGTTCATATGGCAACCTAGAGAACAGCTATACAAGTCCTGATCTCATGTCACACATTTACTCTTGATGGGAAGAAAATGGAAAACAAAAGTAATGAGATAAAAGGAGTAGGGACCACATCACTAGAGTCAGACACTGGCAACTTGCTTTGAGATTGCATTTGTGCATTGAACCGTACAGGTTGCAGATGCCTGCCAATGCCTGTCTCTGCTTCCCCTCCACATTCACTTCAGAAAAAAAAATAGATTCTACAGTACCCTCTTTTATCTGAAGGCCTTTAAAAACCACCCAGAATACTCCATGGCTGCAGACCTAACCCTAACCCATCCTTCCCTTGGGAAAGTGCTAGATGCGTTGTGTGTAGCCCTGGCAAGATATGTTGTACTACATTCTCCTAACTTTGACCCTTTCATATATCCTTTTGTTTCCTCCAAGAAAAACAGACTCATAAAATGCAACTCATTAAATGCCCAAGCATTGTGAGACACGACTACTAAGCCTCTGCTGTTAAGGCTTTCAAATTTCACATGGTATTAAAAAGTTTACTGGACACTTGGTTCTCTTTAAGTTTGCAAAACATCTTTTTGGATCCCATTGTTATAAACTAGCAGTGAAAGTGAACTAAAGAGCTGAGATTTTATTGTAATCCTTGTTACTAGGAGTTGTGCTTTAACACTTCAAGACTTGGCTCGAAGGTAAAGAAGCAGTAGCTTTTACAGGCTATTTTTCCAGCTGAGAGAGAGTCTGACAAGGTACAGAGCTAAATAATCCAAAGAATGCCACCCCAGAATGCACTGGATCCCATGGAGAATTTGAGGCAGATTGCTTAGAAAGCTATTTTCTTTTATTTTTTCCCCAAAGTGCAAATCAGGAAAAGTGAGGGAAATGTCTTTCTAATTCAGTCCTACGAATCCCATTTTGAGAC
The DNA here is from genome assembly GCA_013398125.1 of Aegotheles bennettii. Classification (NCBI taxonomy): domain Eukaryota; kingdom Metazoa; phylum Chordata; class Aves; order Caprimulgiformes; family Aegothelidae; genus Aegotheles; species Aegotheles bennettii. The sequence continues at coordinate 585,765 of VZRW01012087.1, forward strand.
AGTTTAATAATATCAGGCTAACATTTTCCATCACTGTTCTAAAAGTGTGGAGGCAGGCACTACAAAGCTTCTTTCAACAGAGCAGAATCCATCTTGGGTATCACAGATTTCTCTGCATCTCATACAGTCCATATCTTTTCTGCAAAGACTGTTTAAAAGCTCTATTTGTACAAACAAGAACATCTAATGTCATCACAGATGAGAGAAGAACTTCAGAAAAGATGCACTCTATCAATGCCATCAGAAAACCAGTGGTCTGTTTTTTTCCCTTCATCATCTGGTTTCAATGCCCACCCTGCTAGATCTGTGTGGTCAAGAAAATGGTGAAAATGGTTACAAGTCATTTGTGATGGACTTGGCCCATGTGAGAGTGAGACTTGAAAAATGTCCTGAAAGCCATCATTAGAAACCTTCACTGAAGGAGATACTACCTATACTAGCTCTTACATACAGAGTTTTGTGATCATAGATAGGGTTAGTCCAGCAAGTTAACCAGACACGTTGGTGTACATGGAGCAAAAAGGGAGTATTGGAAGAATAATGGGTTTTTAATCAGTGACAGGTGCTGAACATCTGAAATCTATGCAAGGTGACTGTGTGTGGATTCCTTCTGAGCTAGGTTAGTAGAGTCAGGTTGATGGTTAGACTCAATGATCTTTAAGGTCTTTTCCAACCTAAATGATTCTATGATTTTATGATTTTGTTAATTCATCCTACTTGAAAAGTGGGCTTTACTTATTGACTTGTGTCAAAACCTGTGTTGAGCAGCTCGATGTATAAAATGTCATGAGATCCTCAGAGAGTAGGTGCACAAAGACTGCTGAGAAGCATATGCCCAAGGCTTTGGAGGTGCCTCAGCTCACCAGCTAACTGAAGCTTTACAGCAGAAGGTACACATAACATCATGGGTCCTGCATCTAGTCCTTGGTTGATTTGGGACTAGCCTGGGATGCAAATGCTACATATCTGAGCAGGTGGCAGACAGGCTGTGGTGTAAATGGTGGCGTACATGCCTCCAGTTCCCCAAGCATGCGGCCATTAAGGCAGTACAGTAATATGGAGATACTATTTATAAGCTTGAGAAATTTGGTGACACGAGTCAATGATCTGTCTGGGTGAACGTACCAGCCATCCATATTCTGTCCTGTATATACCCAATGAAACTGTATAACTGAAACAAACAAAGCCTTAAATCATCCTGTTTCATAACAAAAAATATATCTTGGGAGAGTTTTAGAAATATTATTACATCATGTTGCTGAATAAAACAGAAAACATAATTTTGTAGTACCCTCATGTCCAAAGAGCTCAGGGCTGCTTAATTAATCAGATTGTTGATTTTTATTAATGTTTGTTAAGCATGTGCAATATGATCCAGAAGACACAATGCTTAAGGCGGTCCCTGACCTCAGTTTCCAGTTCAAAAATTAGAGACCAGAGGACAAGGAGCTCAGAGAAATTCAGAAGAAGCTAAGGCTGTTTTAGGAGTGGAAGGATTTATGCTGCAGCCTGGCATTTCATTGTCTGTTGGTCTGGACTGGGAGTTTGTCACTGGTTTGTGCTGGTGCTGGGAGGTTTGTGCTGATGCCACAAATCTTGTGCTGGTGCCAGAAAGATTTTGTTTGGGAAATGTGGAAACTTGCCACTCTGAGACAGGGAGGTTGATCCTTGGCTGTAGAGCAGGGAAGGATCGAGGAACTGGAGAGGAAAAGGAAAGTGGCAAGTGGGAAATCTTTACAGGCTGCCTGACAAGCATGGTTTGCTTAGGCTTTCAGTGATCCCCAAATGTGGAACAAATGAGGGTAGCTCTTCCCTAATTTCCACTGCCAGAGGTTCTGAAGGGTTTTGCCTTTTTGGCATGAGGTGTAGGTCTCTAGCAGAGTCATTATTTCATAGCCCACTTCATCTGCTCACTGCTATCACAGAACCACAGACTGCGGACATACTTCTGGGTTGTCTTTTCTTCCTAAAACACTCAGTATTTTTAGCATCTGAAACAGCTGGCTTAGCCAAAATGTTTGGGCTGGATTTAAGAAGTTCTTGGGAGAGGTACTGGCTGGTGATATAAAGGAGACAGGCTTTTGATGATCTGTCAGAGCTAAATCAATGTGCCTCTTGGTATTGTCACATACTACAGGTGGACGGACAAGATAGTGTAAGATTTCAAAGACTGAAAATCAGACCTAAAGCAAAAATCAGCACCTTAAAATCTTTATTCCTGGGCCTGCTTTTTAAGGACAAAATTGGCCTTCAGAAATAGTTCTAAAGATTGAAGTTTTAGTTATCCTCTTGAAGTACCTGCATGTTAGGACCCTCTGTTTGCGCTTCAGGTATGATGAATACCTCCATGCTCTACCACAGACTGAGCCTTATGTGTCATCTTCCTTGCCCCACAGGAGACCATGCTTCACATTCACACATTTTGTGTCTTTCTCTTTGCACTGTAAAAACAATAAAGAAGTGCCCCAAACAAATGCATTAGAAACCAGAATCATGGTTCAATGGAGTAATTCAGCAACAGCAAAGAGAGAAGACTATTTCAAGTAACATCCATGTATCAGGGTTCCCAAACTTGGGAGCACAGGCTGGCCTGGGACTAATCCCAAAAATATCCGGAGGAATGGGAGGTCACAGCATGCAGGCTGTTTTTCTGCTGGGAAGTGTGAGAACCTTTCCATGAGGAACCTCTATCCCAGATCCACATGAGGATAAAGGAGAATATTCGGGCCTGGAGATGTTGCCAGAAGGGTAACATACCTCATGTGAAAGCACATTACAAAGGTTAATGCTGAGCTAGCAACAACCTCTCTCTAGCAGCAGTGGGAACCCCCTCCTGCTTTATTTTGTAAAGTATCTTTCATATCTTCTGCCAAAGACTTTAGGCGACAGCAAGTTTTGCAAGGAGGCGAGTAGTTAAAGAGCCAAATCCTGGTTCAGAGACTGCCAATAAGGAGACACTGTAGCTTGTAACAGTGAAAGGTCATCCACAAAGCCATTATGAACACTCATTTTTTGCCCCAAATTCTGGACCAAAATGTTCTGAGGAAGAAGCAGACTGTTGGGCTTGGTCCAAAGCATGGGGAGAACTTATAATTAATATTCTTGTAATTTTTTTCCCACCCTAAATGTTTCACTTCTCCTGCCTCACTTAACTCTTTCCAAAGTATCCTCCTGCAATGTCACAGTTGCCAAGGCTTGATGCAGACCAGAGACTACTGGTGGGAGTCCTCTGTGTAAGCCAGATGGCCTCCTGAATGCCACCCTTAGGCACCTACTATGGGTGATTGGTTTTGGTGTCACAACTCTCACTTTCCAACAGTTCAGTAGAGACTTAATCTGAAACATTCATCTTGCCCTTGAGCTTCAGTAATTGCCTGACAGCCACTTTATTCACCTTTACTGGGCAGTTAGAGTATGAATCTCCTACACTGATGCACATTTTTAGAAACAGGTTCAACAAGATGGTGCAATGAGGTTCCTCAGTGCACAGCCATACACATAAATCTGTCTTCAGGGGTATCCAGCGGGCATGGGAATCATAGAGTCTTTTGAATTAAAAAAAAGTGTAAACATATTTCCAAGTTTAAAATTTTATCGCCATCTGCTTTTCTTTGCAGGAGTGAAATCTGGGTTTCAATTCATTTTCTCACTTTCTATGTGCTTCTCCCTCCCCCCCCCCCCCCTTTTTTTTTGTCTGCATCTAGCTAGGGACATGAGAAAAGAAGACACAATGAAACATCCCCCACTCTGATCCTCTGCTATAGCATGGGTGACTGCCCCTTGCTCCTCAGGTTATGAGTTCAGTTAGTGCTTTAAGAGGACCAGAAAGTAGGAAAGCAAAAAAAAGAACCTGTCCTGGTTTGAACTGTGACCACACCTCTGGCTCCCCCAAGGCAGCAAGCCAAACAGCCAGGGGTGCAGCAATCTCTTCTCTTAGTTTGTCCCTTTCTGTGGTTTTGAAGCATTTTAAACTGATCTGTAAAAGAGTTATGATGCCACTCTGAAGGCTGGAAAGGAGACCTTATGATCTGTCCTGGACTATATATATGACTTTTTATGAATGTGACAGCAGCTGTGAAACCAAAGGGACCAAAATAACAGCAGGAGGGCACCCAGCAAGGCTGCTCCAGAGGAAAGTTGACCCCATGAGAAGCACAGAAAAGGTGTTTCAAGCCCTGAGTGGTTGAGTCCTGTTCCAGAGTAGTCAGGTGCACAGCCCATCCCATACATTGGTCATTCCCATGGGCTGAGCCTGCTGCATACCACGCTTAGGTCCTGCTAACAATGTCTAGTCAGTGATAACAGTAGGGGTGCTGCTGGAAGGCTGCTGTGATGAAGCTCAGAAGATTAATGTGCCCATCTCCCTCTCCTTCCTGCATCTCTCTGTTTCAGGAAACTGTTTTCTAGAGCATGGTTCCCTAATTACAGATGGGCCCAGTGTGTCATGTGGGTCTGCTGTTCTCAGTAACCAGACGCTCAAGCCTTTCCCAAAACCAGATGCACTTGCAGCACAGGGGCTGGAAAAATCAGAAGAGTGAGGAACACCATGGCTGTGTTCACCAAGCTCATGACCTGTACAACTCCACAGGGCTGAGTTCTTTCCTGATAACCATGAATGGGGAGAAATGGCCAGTTCCTGCTGCCCAGGAGTGACCATCACCTGAGTGTGCCTACTCATCAGTAGTGCAAAGAGAGGAACACACACCCTGTCTGCTCCCTAGACATCTTGCTTCTTTCTCCCTGTTCCACAGCTCTCTGAGAGCAAGCTAGTTATAAGCAGTTCGCTTTGCTTTCTTTTCTCGGTTCATATATGTCATTTTCCAAAGCATTTGTCACTGCTTTGCACCCATTTAGATTAACATCTGGACTAAAAACCTAGGTACAAGAGGTCAAGTATTTCTTGGCCAAGTAATCCTTCTACTGTACAAGGCGATGCTGTTTGTTGGGAGCAGGTGCTGGCTTTGCTTTGAAGGAGATAAAGTGGACCTTAATGCAGTTGGATGGTTCCTGAGGTGTACTTCAGGCTGAGGCAATTTGGCAAGGCAGATGACTGCTTTAAGCAGGCTATAGGAAGGACCGAGTCCCTCCAGGCTACTTCAGGAGTGCATTTCACTGGAATAGAAGAGAAAGGAATAAGCAAAAAGAACTCTATGCTTTCCAATCCCTGAAAAGAAGCAGTTTTTTTCTAAAGTGAAAAAGGAAACAGTGAAAGGTAAAATTTTAACTTGGTAAATAAAACAGAGAGAAGAGGGAACCAGTGGAATGAAATCATCGGAGGCACCTTGTAAAACTGTCTGCAGTATCCAGCCTTTTCAGGGAAGGTCAAAGGCTCAGTCTTTTCTGCTACCTATTATTTCCTCTTGCCAAAGCTTAATCAGTGCCAGATTATTAATGTGAGAAAAGGATATGAATTGATGGATGATACTCCCACCACCTTCCAAAAACCAGGTGAGAAATTCCAGAAAGAAAAGTATGGGAGTTTCTTTAAGAAAAAAGAATTGATTTCCAAATTTCCATGCACTCCTTCTGGGGAATTTAGCCTGGTTTTTGTTGTTATTGATGTTGTGGTGTGGGGTTCTTGTTTGTTTGTTTGTTTGTTAATTTTCATTAAAATGTTGTGCGAAGAGATGGGTTCAGGCCAGGGATGTAGTGCAATTTGCAGATGTCTAGGATAATGAGTGAAACGTCCATTCCTCTCTAACCATATCTGCTGATCTCTGTTGTTGCTTAGTTTATTAGGACAGAATGAGCACTCTTTCAGCTGGTGGCTCCTAGGCATATGCTGTACTTTATGGTATTTTGTGCATCTGAGGAAACTGGAGTTTTCCTTTAGGTCCAGAGTCATGTGCAGCTGTTTATTTGCAGATAAATACAAAATGAGGTTCAAATCCACCTAAACTATTCTTGATAATGCTCGTTTCACCTCTGGTAATCTCTCTTCCATCAGTACTACTCCTCAGCTTGGCTACTCTTTCTTTGTCTTTTGCTACTTTGGACTGGGCTGCTGGGTTTGGCTCATTGTTCTCTGATCCAGCACACAGGCAGCCAAGGTTCTTATTCCCCAAGTACCTACAGCACGTGCCTCAGCAGTAAGGTTGGTGTTGGATCAAGACCCAAACGGGAGCCTGAGGTCTTGTCCTCTTTAGACATGTGTAAGTCAGAAAGAGGGATAAGGATGGAGTTAGGACTAACATAACACGAATAACATCCCATATCCAACCTCTCTTCATATCAAAACCGAACAAACCCAAAGCCTGCTGATCATTTGAGAAGTTTGGGTTCAAGTCAGATACTGATCCAAATTCTGCAAAGACATTGCTGTGTGGGACAAAACCAGGTAGTTCAGAGATGCATGAGAAAGGAGCTAAATGATGTTTTTTGAAGCTAAAGAAAGATATGATCTCTCAATAGAGTCAAGTGGTATGAGCTACACGGGTAATTTGGCCTCAGCATGTTATGGTGATGAGTATAATAGCAGCCAGAGGTGGAAAGATTTCTTAATTATAAATTTATTTTTTGACCCCAAGCACTGTTCTTGTTCATCCCAAGTTATTGCCTCAAACCACTGAAGACCTTGCTTCAGAATTGTCTTCCTAGCAATTTAGCAAATAGGCTTTGTACAGGACTGAATAGTTAGACGAGCCTGTTGCCGAGCCCAGCAAATTCCTTTCCTGTAAGGATGGCACATTCCATGATGAACAGCTAAGATGATCTGTTCAATGAGCAGTTTGCAAAGTGCAGTCTCTCTTTAAAGCAAAAGCTGCTACAGGAATTGTTTCTATTACAACTGTTCTGAGCTATAAATACACAGTAAATTATTAGTCAGGTATTTTCTACATGACTGCACAGTATTCCTAACTTTGCACGTAGGCATATTATTTAACCGTTTCTTTTCTGCTCTTTGACAATTCTTCACAAGATGGACTGGGAGGACCTACCTTGATAGTCAAACTCTTCAGGGGAAGTCAGCAGTGCTGGAAGACTGAGGAATGGCTGAAGCTGTGATTTGGAAAAGGCGGCACTAAAAGAATCTTGCTCTATCTGTTGGTAGGCATCAGGATTCATGCATGATACGTATCACTATGATGTAGAAACTCATGATGGGAAGTTTTGGTGACTTCTCCTAGCCCTGCTGACAGCTCCATGAATAACAGCAGATTGAAATGTAATATTTGTTCTAATCCTGGTCTATCTCTATGAGAAATCATGGATTAGCTCTCTCTGCACCGAGCCTCTCTCTGTGATGGGACTGAACAGCTCTGTACCAAGGAAAGAAAAAGCATGAATTTAGAGGAAAATCACTATTGACAAGAGAAAAATAAAAATCACCAGAATGGCATAGTGGTTTCTCAGGCTGGAGAATCTCCAAGTGACAGTTGAAGATATTTTTTAACCAAAAAAAGGGGACTGATCCTTTTTTTTAAAAATAGTATGAATAAAAAAAATCAAATGCACAACCTCTCATTGAATTTTAATAATAAAGAAACAGAATTAAGATTCTCTGGGTTTGTATCTAGGACTCCAAAGAGAAACAAATTTGCAATATAAGATGGTTCATCTGGTTGCAAAAGTTTGCTTTAGTTGATTTAATTTTTAATTTCTTCAGTCATCAAGCATTCAGAAAGGAAGATTGTGCTGAAACTTTCAAAAGGTGTATTTCCAGGACCAGGCACCAAAATCCAGAACTAAACACTAAAATAAAACTTTCTGACTATTTTTATTAATATTTATTAGAAAGTTTGTCACTTTCCAAACAAAACCTGGACCCTTTTTGAAGTGTTATACTCAATACAGAATAGTGTTTCTTCCAAACCACTTAAAACCTAGTGCAATTCCATAGATGAAGAATGGGAGTGGAGTTGAACATAGACACACGCATGGAGATGGATGGCACTGTGACACTTGAAAAAGTTAATATAACCAGGACAGGCAGATCTGATCCTGGTACAAGTTTGGTAAAAAGACATTTGCTGCCTTTGGATCCCAGAACACAGATCTCAGGCTTCTGCCTCCACCTCCAGAGAAATATCTGCTCACATACCCTGCTCCTTACTGGCTGTTGTTTGCTACTGCAGTAGCTGATGCTCACAGGTGGGTCCAGAAGGAGTTGGTTGCTTTTTCCCACCTTCATAGGTGACTGCCTCTGCTGATGACCAGAACATAGGTATCATTCTGAGAGGTGCTGTATTTTCCTTTCACCTTAAGAGAATCTTCTGCACAGAAAAACCCTTACATTGCTTTGTTAAGGTGATTTGCTCTGGAGTGTTAAATAGAAGCATTCAGATGGTCATGAATTTCACTCAAAGAGCCTGCACTGTAGCACAGACCTGATGGAAAGCTGCCAGAATGCAAAGACATATACAAGTGCTGTGCAAATCTGAACTACAAACCCCCCAACATCTCTGAGCATTCTCAAAACATTTTCACTTGCAGGATTCTGTATGCCACTTTAAGCATGGCACCTACATCTCAGTTTGACTATCAAATTCAACCGGTTGTCTTCCAGAGTCGGAAATGCAAAGCCCCAGGATATGTGTATGTGGCAAAAGACTTTCTGCCAACAAGACTGGAAATCGGAAGTTACTTATTTTGAACTATAAGTAGCCTGAGAGTTGAGATATTTAATAACAATCAGAACAGTCTGTGCATTTCTAGTTTGGAAAATAACAAGAATAACTTTTCAAGACCATATTCAGGAGTGAAATTAACTATAGAGAGTAGTTGCTTCAGGTTGAGATTCTGAGTTTAGAGACAAATAATAGCCATTTTACTGTCAGAATTGTTTAAGGCAAGGAAAACACAACAACTAGGTCAGGAGGATTTTATTTCTCAACTTCAGATTAAATTAGAGCTGCTCCAAAACCACATTGCTTTAGAAGCGACAGATACATTTGCTCCTACAGAAAGCCCAGTGTGAGTCTTGGCAGAAAGAGAAGGCTTTTGCTATGTCCATGAAAACATCTGCACGGGTTTCCTGGACCCTGAATGTGTTAGCAATGGGGACCCAGCTGGTACTGAGGGGAGGGAGTGGAAATTAACATTCCCCTGGGATGGAAGGTAAATCGGGTTGTGTGGCTCACACCAGCTTTGCATTGACAAACAGCACTTGCTGGAGTCTCGGAGTCACTAGAGAGTTTGTTTTTTTCAAGGTCGTGCAAGGTTCACTCACATCATTCTTGCCTGCTGGTCTTGAAACTACATGTTAATTCTAAGCTTTTGCTGCCATGCCTGTGCACATTTTCAATTGTTTAATAAGCAACTGTCAATATCTGGAATTACTTTTGCAACTAGAGATGTGTTTTCTGCTTCGGTGATTTTTCATTGAAAGCTGGGTATGCCTAGTGTTACTTATGTGATTTTTCTAGATGTAAGTTATCTACAGCAGCTTCTCTGGGCTTCATCACAAATTTCATCTCAAAAGGCTTTTTCGTACCCAAAATAAAATTCACGCTTTACAAATGACAGTATGAATTTCCAGTATACGTTTATGACAGTGCATTAGCCCAAAAAGGCTTCCTTCTAGGTTAAGAAAGATTTGTTTCCTGTCACCCCAACAGAGCCATGGACTCTGCTGATTTGGGTTGCTTTGGCTGATGAACTATTGAGAGAACTTGCCAAGTCTTTAGGGGGGACAGTAATGCCTACAGCCTGATGGGATGGTGGTAGAGCCAGTATATGTAATTACTGTTATCTGAAAGTGCTGATGACTATTTTCATGGCTGTTTTTTCTTGGCCATAACTGTGGGGGTTAGGAAAAACATGGAAAATACTTAGGGAAGCCAGAGAAAGGAGAAGGAATACCTTGTGGACCAGAACTAGACACATTCTGGATGAAGTGTTGTTTGACATCCCTTTGGAGCAGAGAAATAATGTCTTGAACAATGCAGATGGGACATTGTGAGACTGTATAAAACCTCTCACTCACTGAATCCCAACTAATCACAGCAAAGCTTTATCTTCAGTCTTACTTGGAATTGTGTCAAGGAGGCTTTTTTTCTCCCTCTTCTTTTTCTTTCTTTTGTTTGCTCTTTTTTTTTAAAAATAAAAAACCCTCGAGGTCAAACAAAACATACGCTTAAAAATAAAGCTTTATCAAGAGAGATGGAGGACTAAAGGGCTTCCTATTTTTAGTAAGGGCAATCTAATCTAAGCAGAAGTTGTTCTGGGCCCCACTCGGTTTTCCATGAAAGGTAGGTGCTCCCGGGACAATTCCCAGGGCTTTCTGTGGCTTCTGTTTTCAGATGCAACCCAAGCCACTGAGTTTTATTGAGCAAGTGTCCTGGAAAGTCCTAAGCAAAATGAGAGACAGCTGATAGCCCTAGAATACCAGGACTTTTAATAAGGTCCTGCAGCTGTATCTCTGGGTTGTGAATTCTCATAGGCTTTAAGCCAAGCTCTTTTCCCCAGTCCTCCCCCAGCTACTGATATGGTCCTTGTTGGGGAAAGCATCTGTCCAACTCAAAGCACAGAAAGTGATTAAGTGCTTTCTTAATCAGGGCCTTGTAGCTCTTATATTTGACTCTTGGCTTAGTCAAAGCAAGCTTTTTAAGTAAATTTCATGTGGAATTGGATGAAAATGGTAATGAGACAGGGAACTGTTCACTTCTAGTCATCACTGAACAATTTTTCAGGAAGGAAAACCCTATAAAATTATTGTTGCTTGAAGGCAGTCAAGAGTGTATTTGGAACATTGAAGCACAAATATCTTGGCTTGCCTGACTGTTTTGTATCACCAGCGTTATGGGAATTAGCTTGTGAGTTTACTGTGTTGAGGCAAGACAATTACTTTCGAAATACCCAACAGGCAGCTGATATAAAGCCCAAAGATGGAGAAAAATAAAACACTGTTCTGTTGTTCAAACCAGGAGAAAAAGAAATTCCTTTCTCATTAGCCTGAGACTTCAACCTGGATCCCATATATGACGAAAAATAGCAGAAGATGTCACTAAGAAACCCAGCTGGTTAGTTTGGACCTGTGGAGCCTGGATCTGTGGGGTCTATGCACTGCTTTTTGTAGGAAGCTATTGAATGAAAAGAAGACAAATCATCTGATTGCCAGGAGGATTAAAAGTACTGTACAGGAAAAAATATAAGTTTGAAAATTAACTGAAAACCTCTGCTTTAATGAGTAACAAAATTATCACCAAAACGTTCAAACTTATAAAGAAAAGACAAGAAGTAAAACCATATTTACGGGTAACCTGATGGCTTTATGCTTTGGGAAAAGATTGATCATTGAGCAGAATGAGATATCTGGGAGTGGGGAGGTAGCACAGAGCCAGGGCTGCAGACCATCATTTTTGGCATCCTTATACAAAAGCCAAGAACGTCTGTTTCCAGGAAACATTGCCATGCCTGGGTCATGTGGAAATCTGAATCAGGCTGCCCTCCTTTCCACCTCTTCAGTTCTAGGCAATGATCTGCATCTCTTGAAGTCTGGAAAGGAAATTTATATAAAGCCTGTAAGTATTTATGAGAGCTATAAAAAAAGAGCTTTGCGGTAGTTGACATGGGAAGTGATTAAGGTACTTTATAAGCAAAGATTGCAGAAAAGAGAGACAAGTGATGCCAGAAGGGAATCTGGCAACAATCCCCAGGTAACGATAACTGACTTACAGAAGGAAGAGTTGTGGGAGGAAAAGTAAAAAAAATTAAATTGAGGCAGATTGCAAGACTTTTGGCCTTGGGGACTAAGCCACAGAGACTGTTCATCTCTAGCCTCACAGACACAAGGGGAAGGCAATGTCTCATCCTGGTTCTGATTCAGAGTTTACTAATCAAATCCTGCAAAACAGGAGTTCATCAAGATTTACTCGAATTTGAAAGAGCTCCTTTTCCCAGGGATCTCAGCTTTCTCCGTCTGTGTTTACACAAATAGGTCTCGGGTCTCTCCAGGGCTTAAGAAAAAGCTACTCTGGATAAAAACACACATGTGAGCCATGTTGCCAATGAGGAACTCTCCGAGTGACTATTTCTTGTTTGCCTGTTTAACAGGTGGAGCATCTTTCCAAACATATCCCTGGACAGCAACTTGAGACATGGACATTCACAGATAAAATGACAGCTGAAGAGCACTGTTATGATCAATCATGAGCATAAAAGTCTAGCTTGTGAAGTGTCAGTCTGAGAGTCTTGAAAAAATGTTATAGAGAACCAATCCTCATGTCTCAAATGGGACAGAAAATGTTTCTGACCAGATGGCCTGTAAATGGGTAGCAGGAAACCTTCCTGTCTCCAGAAGAGTGGAATGGTGTACAGAAAGGGAATTCAGTAGAAAGATATAGACCAATTTCTAAACTATTGAGGAAATAGTTGTGACTAAAGGGTACATTTGCTGAAATTGGACCAACTACAGCAGGAGAAAACAAGGGCTGAATTAATCCGGACTCACTGAACAAGTGCTTTAGACACTAGAGGTTGGTTTATGTATTCCCCAAAGGTTAATGATATGCTACCTTGCTTTCATCAAGGTCTGCTTATGGCATTTTAGTTTATGTATAGCACCTGCACCAGTGTGCAGTCTGTCCTCGGTTGCATTGCTGTGTTAAAATGATGAAGTACAATGACACAGAATATACTCATTGATCTACGAATATGGGATGTATATGTCTTAATAGGCATTGATATTGATGGCTTGGTCTTTGGCACTTTTGAGCTTCCTGCAGTTCATACCAATGTCAGGAAGAATTTAAGCATTCTGAGAATCAGTGTGTAGCTGTAGGTTCATGTCCAAATTCAGATATCAACAAGCTGGGTTCAGATCATCATCATATTGCAGGAACACAGCTAATAATATTCTGCAGTGATATCCTCTGAACCTGTTACTATTCAGGATTTTTATTTATCATTTAGATGGAATGAATGGAGAATATGCTAATTAAATTAGCAGATGACATAAATTTGAAAAGAGCTGTAAACATAAAAGAAGACAGGTTTGAATTTCAGAATTATCAAATATAACTGTAAGAATAATCTGGGGGTTTGGGAAGGGAAAGGATGAAATTCAATAGAGATAAATGCAAGATACAAGATTCTATACTTAGGCAAGAACAATCAGATGTACAAATATGGAATGTGAAATCACCAGCAGAGAAGGATCTGGGGTAATTGTTGAAGAGAAGTCAGAAGAGTTAAGATTGCCATGAGAAAAGCAAACATCATACTGGGATATATTAACTGGGGCACCATCTGCCTGACATGGGATGTGATTTTTCTGCTATACTCTCCTCTCCAATTTTGGGCACCATGGTTCAAGAAGGATGGAGCTGGTTGGACAATGTCCAGAAGAGACCAGCAAGGATGATAAGTCCAGAGAACATGACTAATGAGGAGAGATTGAAATAGGGGGGTTGTTTAGTCTGGAGAAGGTCAGACTGAGAAGGGATATGATAACAGTCTCTAAATACATAACAGATAGATGAAGAAGAAGAGAACAATTTGTTCTTTATGTCCAGGGTGCAGAGGACAGGGCTTAAAGTATAGCAAGGGACATGTAGGTTAGATATCATGAAAAAAAAAAAACCCTTCCTAAGAGAAAAGATAGTGAATCCCTGGAATAGCCTGAGATTTGGACTTCTTTTGAGATTTTTAAGGACAGGTTGAACACAGCATATCTCAGGAATTACAGGGGGAGGACAGGCTTTGTTTGTGTGCAGGCAGACAGAATTGATGGCACTGAAGAAAGTCACCTCCAGCTCTATTCTATGCAATGTCTACAATCAGCTATAACAAGTTCTTGCTAAGGTATGATCATGGTACATAAGTTCAGAGGAGTAATTCAGGCTGCTGGGCAACAAAAATTTTGCCCTCTTGTACAAAAAATTAGATGTCATAGTCCCAACACAAAACTTAGATATGTACTCAGGCCTCCTGACTTAGTCCACAATTAAGTACTGTCACATATAAGTAGCCAAAGAGCTTCCATCTAGGCTTGGATAAATGAAACATTCAGCAAAGTGATAATTTTATCTGGACCTTAATCCAAAAGTTTGCTTCAACACAACCCGAATTTCTTTTCATATCTGAAGAATTTTACTGCGTTTTCATTTTTAATGCATTTTCATGATACTAAGTTCTAGTAGGAATAAGGACACAGAATGAAGCAGTGCAAAATAAAATCTATTTGTGGATAGAAAACATATTTCCCAAATCTTGGGAGAGACCCTTCTCATAGGTTCCTACCCTACAATTACTAATGTTGGAAGAGTCACCAGACTATGGACAGGATCTTGAAAGATGCACAAAACTGACCACAGTTATGACAATCTCCAATGAGTTGGAGAGGAACTTTAAAATCTACATCTAGGCTTCCAGTCTGGGTATTTACTTGATTCACTCCATTAAAATAATCTTTGTTGTTATATTGCATGTAATGACATACGCCATATAAGAACTATTTAAATGCATGCTGGAATCTTTTCAAGGCTGCTGTGACTCAGAGGCAGGCCTTGGGTGAAAGTTTTGGGTTCAGTTAATGCATCATTTTCTGATTTGTTGGAAGCTCTAGGTCTTCAAGAAGGTTATTCCCAACCCCTTTGAGGTTGGTGCTTGCTCCCATCAATACCCAATTGGTGCTTGCTCCCATCAATATCCGGTCTAGATTCATCCTGTGATTTACGGAGGCTTTCAGCTCCTCCAGTGGTTCCAACAGAAGCACCTATCTGTGTCCCACCTCTGTCTAAAGGAGCGTAGACCCTGTATAGGCTGTCTACCACAGGCTGCAGTGACCGGCTGCTCTCCACTCTCTGCCATGGTCAACAGAGGAGGGCAGACCTCCCACCATCCCAGCATGACTTGGGGAGGGGAAACCTCTCCCTGCCACCACAAATAGGAATAAGCTAAGTTGTGCTTCAGTTGAATATCAGTTGAAGATGCTTCAAGGCCTCTGCAGGCAGGGAGAAGTGAGCTAGCACATGGAATAAGTTCAATTTTAGTTTGCCTCTGCTCTGTAGGTAGGGGTCAGCTATGATACACCGTTTTGTCACACGAGCCAAGGAAACTGGTTTTGTTGGTATCAGTGATGAATGTCAACTCTGTTGTAACAGCCTCAGAAGGAGATAAAGACAGACTTGACATGCACGGGCGGCCAAAAATTTCCTTAATTTTTCCTTCCCCCCTCCTCTGTGCACCATCCTCCCCTCTGGCTGCCAAAGAAAAGAGCCCCTCAGAGGTTACCCGCTGCCTTTCTTGAACTCGCATGACTTTGCCGCTTCGGATCCTTCACCCCCTGCGTTTAACCGAGGTTATGAAAACCAAGCTGCTCGCTCTCTGTTTATTTTCAGTGATCTCCTCTGTGTGCTGCCAGCAGCCAGAGCCATGGCCTCTCCTGATACAGGGCATCGCAGTGAGCTCGGAGTGCACCCAGGGTTGATGAGAGCGCTACATGAGTCAGTGACCAAGCTGAGCTTATGTAAAAAAATTAAGGTCAAAGCCTCGCCAAGATTTACAGTGCTTGTGTTCAAGGTACTGGTCAGTGAACTAAGGACATGTTTGTCTTGCTGCTGTGAGGCAGGGACCAGCTACAGGCTACAGTGCAGTTCAGGATGTAGGCGTTTTCAAAGAGAGTGACCAGCCAGGTCTGCAACTGCACCAGTCTGAACCCTGGGTGCAAGCACCAGCAGCACCTGGGCTTTCCATTAGAGAAAGTTCCATGAACCTGGGGCATGCTGTGGATATGAAATCAGTGGTTAAAGAATCCTGATGGGCCAGCTCTCAGGAGCTGGATTGGGCAGCTGTGTAAAATGGTGGGAAATCCCCGGTGTGTTGGAAAGTAATGTTTTCAAAGTGTGCTTAAGTGACCTGGAAATCTACGTCCCATTTTCAGGCATGATGGGCTCATATTCTGCAAAGCATTTCTGTTGGGAAACAGTATCCTAAAGCTTTTGATGCTTGGCACTACGTTCACTTAAATCCCACTGATTTTAGCATTAATGAAACATGTTTCCTTCTACAGCATCTTTAAAGAGTCCTAGTGAGAAGGGACAGCAGGTGAAAAAGTTGGAACAAAAATTAGAAGGGGAATAGTTTATAGATTCACTGCTGAGTGAGATCAGAAATGCATCTATTTATCCCTGCTGTTTCACTAGCTTCTCCTTCAGTTTTGTGTTTTGTGGAATATATTTAATCTTTCCTGAATGTCAGAGCATGGATGTGGGTGATGCTGTCTCATTTGGATAGCACAGAGCATGGGCTTCTCACACAAAGCAGAGGGACGTGTGAGAATGCCAGGAGGAGGTTATTAGAGTTCCAGGAGGGCTTTCTGCACTGATGCAATTTCGTGGCTTCCTTTGAGAGCTCAAAGCTGTGTAGAAAAGTCCTCCTTTGTACTTTCCCATTCAGCTGCATCCTGAAAGCTAGCTACATCTCTTCCTAGTGAACATCCCCTAGGTTGGCTCTGCACTGTAAGATACTAATCTTCTGTGGCAAACAGGGTACCTCTGCCAGAGAATCTTTGGGGCTAAAGATGAATGAGACCATGGGGAGGAATTCACATCAGCTAGTCCTGGGCTGCAGCAGCTGCTCAGTTCTCCATGCAGATGCACTGCACAAGAGATCAAGCTGAATCTTCATATGCACTTCAATGAGACACACCAAGGAAACATCTTTTTCTAGGGCTGTTTATCCAGCAATGATTTCTGGGAGGTCTAAAGCTCATAACAGAATTTTTCCTATAGGTTTGTAGTGTCTCTGTTCCCCACCAGGTCCACAAAACCTGTGGAAAGTGGAAGTCTTTGCAAAAAGGGATTGAAAATGGCCAGTACAGGAAGACAGACAGACTGAATACATGCACAAACCAAGATGGCATGCTTGTCCTTGTTTCTCCAGGAAATGAGGCTAAAACCAGACCTCAGGCTAAGCTTTGAAATATAATGTTCCCTGCAAATGAGCCACCCTACGGTTAAAGCACCATTTTATTTTTTTCCTCAACAGTTTTTTGTTGAAGTCACGGAAGTTGCCCTGGGCAACACAAGGGTAAAGTTATCTGTGACTCATCCTGTGTCACTGTAAGACTCTTGCCCTTCTCCCTTGGGGGAGGTTGGTCACACCAAGCAGATCTCACTTGGCTGAAAACAGTTATTAATTTCTTTTTTCCTGTGTCTCTTTTTTCTTTTTCTTTTTTTTTTTTTTCTTCTGTTGTTTCCATCTTATCTAACTCAGAGAAAAACTCTAGGCAGATGAAGTATGTGTGGGTCATCCTTGTTCTGTTTTTTCCTTTCTTTTCCTTTTGACAGAAGCCCCTGGTACTACTACCCCAACTCCTCAGCTAAGTATGGCAGTGGCACAAAAACTCCAGAGTCAAGTGATTGTCATGCGACCGCACCTGGGAGTCGATGTTCCACACCAGCTTTGTACCCTGGATCCTTTCTTGCTCCATCTTCTAAACCACCGAATCATGTGGCTTCTGCTGAATAACAAATGTAACACCTCTAATGAGCTCTTTTGTATATGTCAGGTTATCCACCTGCTTTGATTACTGTTATAACCCTTCAAGGGTTAAGAGGCTTCGAAGAAATAATGGAGTGTATTCATGCTCTCTTCCTTTGTTTGTTTGTCTATTTGTCTTTTATGAGTCAAAGATGAGTCGCTTTGAGGTCTCTTGCACCTTCTCATTGTGAGCTTTGATAGGGGAATGTTGACATAACTGATCCATAATGCCAGTGATCTATAGGGAGATATTTGCCTTTGTTGAAAAGCACCACTCCAGGCTAGGAATTTGCATCAGAATGTGGCAAAGCATTAAGGAAGCTCCTGGTGTCACAGGAACTAAGTTGTCCTGCCATAATCTACGTAGATGGTACCTGCTTTGATACAAAGATTATTTCTCTTCTGGTGGCCAGCCCTGGAGAACAGAAAGGCCTTCTATGTACAGCTATTAGAGTTACTGTTTTAGTTTGTGTAACAAGGGCTCATGTTTTTGTTGTCATGGCTGCCAGGTTTTGTTCCCATAGCACTGTTTGTGTGCATGTGGATGTGATTCATTACCTACAGACACTAGAGCCTATACCCTGTGCTGCAATTTGTACTTGAGCTGCTTCCCTGTAATAGAACAAATAAATATCTCAGATCTGCCTCTCAGTGGGTTCAAGCCAGTGTCCAAACTTTTTTGCTTTGGTCCACCTCCAAGAACCTATCAATTAATTTACAAAAGCAGTGTTGACAAAAACATGGAATATTCCATTGTGAGCAGTAGTTAATGCATGTTCTACATTTTAACATAAATGGATGTCTTGCCTTTCCATGTTATACAAGGAAGCATCCACAAATGTAAGATCTTCAAGATTATTAATAGGAAAAGCAGAGGAATAGATCATTCCAGTCTTGATAAAAGAGCAAAATTCAACAAGTTGAAAAATTTCAGCTGCTGGTTGTACACTGGGAATATGGATTGCCTGATGTTCTCCTGAAATTCCTGAGTGATTGGAGCGCCTGGTGTAGTGCTTGGTGCATTGACTGGCATGCCTGAAGTGTCACATGCAAAATCAAATAGCAAAACAAGTAGTAAGCTTATATATTCCATACATTGCCTATTACAAACAAAGCATGCACATTTGGGTATTTTGGCACATGCAAATCTTGCAGCATAAAAAAAACAACAACAAAAAGAAATTACTGTAAAACCTATTGCCTGCAAGTAGTTGTGGGTGTACATTTAGGCACCTCCTGTGAACATGACAGTTAATGGAAAATTTTCTTGTAAATTCATCCTTTTGTTTTGTAAGTTCAATAATCATTTCCAGAATCTCTCAGAACTGGGCTCTGTTTCATCAGCTCTCACAAGTATGACACAGAACCTTCAGTCTTCAAAACCAACCCTGTTGCTTTGCCACTAGACCATCCCCACTTGAATTCCCTCCAGAATTCTTTTTTTGTCTTCTCTTTTTTTCCCCCCTCTCTGTTTTACTACTGGTTCCTTTCTCCTTCCTCTTTTCCTCAATACCCCAAAGAAAGAGCAAAACTCCCTAAATGTTTCTGCAGAATCTCACAAACAATGTCAAAACTCTGAGATCTGTCAGCATTTCTTTTTCTTTTTGTAAAAGGCAAACAATTCCCCTTCCTTTCTTTCCAGCAATGGTGAACATTAATTTTGCAGAATTAGCCTCTGAAAAAGCCAGAACTCCCATGACTCCAGCTTTTGAGGGAGGTGAACTGTGCTCCTCCATGGAAAGATCTCCCTGGAATGTATCACTGGAGACAAAAAAATTTGGGAAGCCTTGCTGTATTTCCCTTGTTTGAATCCTGCTGAGTGCTTGTCCTTTCTAGTATTCTGTGGCAATAAACCCCATAATGGAGAACTTTTCAGTCAAGTAGCCGCAAGTACGACAAGGTATAATAAAGAGATAATAGGGAGTACTTTAAAAGAGAACTGGCAATTTTTTTCACAGCAAAAGATGGGGGTGGTATCTAAGCCATTGGGAAGGTTTAATTCAATGCTGGATGTTTGCCAAAAGAATAGAGACTATTTCAAACTGGAATTAGATGAGAAGACTCCTATAGACTGTGTTAGGACAGAATAGCTTCTTCTAACATCTTGTGTAGGAAGTATTTCCGTTTCCCAGAACCACTTCATGACTTTCAGCTTTCTTTGGCTGCTGCCTGGAGAGATGCCAACATAGAGGAGGAAAGGAAAAACACATTATTTTTCTTTCAGTCTAGCTAGAAATCTGGTTTTGAGGAAAAGATCTGCTCTGCCTTTTATCAAGCTCAGTGTTGGGCAAGTTGATATGCTAGGGCTGGTGGTATTCCATGTAGAGTTTTCCTAGAGCAGAGACCTAGCAACAAGGACATGTGCTCATTTGACTGCCATGCAGCAAGTGTCCTCTGTGTGGCTTTGTGGGATGGTCAACTCTCAGGTGGCCTTTCCAGAAAATAGTGTGTTTTCCTTTGCTGAGGTGGAGGTTTGGGTTCTTTCCTGCACATCTCATGCAGGTTCCCTCTAGGAGGTCAGAGTCCAGGATGTTTCTAATGAACAAGCCATTCACAGATTTGCAGCAAAGTAAACAAATGGGACCTGCTCATAAACATCTCATTATTTAGTCAATTTTCTGAGTCATCACATCCAGCTTGGAATGGGAATCCCAGCTGAGCTGGTTGTTTTTGGCAAATCAGAGGATCTCTTGTGACCAGAAGTGACTGGTTTCTTCCCTTTATTCTCCCACACCCTGTTGAACATAATACAAGATACTTTCCACTCTCCATTATGGGTAAAGACAAGAAACCAAAGGGACTGGGAACTTTCTCCAATGGCAGCCCTGCTGGAGCATAGCTCCAAGCAAAGCAGAGAAAGGACAGAAAATCTGCCATTTGGGCAGCTCCCTTTCAGAGTGGCAATGGCAGCAGAGGCCAGATGAAGGCTGGTTGGGGTGGGAGAGATGGGGAAGAGGTGGTGATGTGGGCTGGAGTGCATCCATTAAATGTTAAAAAAAGTGGCCATTTTCAGTTGGATCCTGAAATGCACTGCAATCTAGTAAACATGTGTGTGTCAGAGGCAAAGGCTCTGGGGAACTCAGGATTTTCTTATTTCCTGGAGGTTCTGAGAAACAGAAAAACAACAGAGGAAAGAAGAAGGAGAAGCACATGCAGGTTTCTGTGCAAAACATGGGAAAACATACTTTGTATCAATGAAATATTTTATCTGTTCTGAAATAGGCCAACTTGTGTCATTCTTGAGTGCTTTAAAGTATAATAAAAGCCAAAAAAATCAAAATTAAGAGCTCTTTTGAACAGGAGAATCTAAATGTTTCAAAGAATGTTCATTTTTATCTTCTCAGATTTTTTCATTTGTACACAACGAGCACAAATGAACAGTGTGGTAAAGCCAAAAAGAAACGTGTAAACTTGCAAAAAAATCCCACGTGAAAAAGAAGGAGCTCTTTTCCCTCGGGAAAAAAAATTTGCAACATTTCCTCAGTTAAAAAATGAAAAAGTTTGGGATTGAGTATTTTAATCCTTCTTTGTATATCTGGAAAAGTGAGTATCAGCACCACTATTTTTTCCTTCATGGATCCCAGTGGGTGCCACAAGAATCAATTTGCCTAGCTATGCTGAGAGGAGATAAATCCAACAGAGGAATTTCTTCAGATTTAGAGCCAGTGCTCTGTCATGACATGGACAATACCATGAAGGTGCTGAAGTAGTAATAAAAGAAGAGGAGATTCAGGCCTGCAGATGGTTCCCAGGACACAGCTGAGCCAAGCCAGCTCAATCCCATCAGAGGCAAGCAGGAGATCTTAGTCAGTGAGGGTGGTAGAAGGGAATGACTACATCAGAGCCCCCCAGTTGCACATGATGAGCCAGTGGCAATATCTGCACAACTCAGACTTTCCCTCCAAACACACAGAGATGTTTTGTTCACCCCTCCCTGCGCAGGGGAGATGGGCTGTTCTCCATCAAATAAAGAGGAAGAACATGAAAGTCCAGCATAAACACACCTCTGTCAGAGCCATCGCTGTTCACCTCCTCCCCATCACTTACTCATCCCTTCCACGGGCAGGACTAGAGGTGAAATAGCAGTGGAAAGCAGTAGACAGGCCTGCCCAAATGGAAATTAAGTGGCTGCTGGAGTTCTAGAGTGAACACTGGAGTAAAAACCTTGTGTCTGTAATGACAGAAGCTTAATACATGCAAGCCCTCCAGTGTCATGATTATGACAGACACTGGGTCCCTCCATATTGCAGACATATGGAAACCAACAGGTTTAATTAACCCCACATTTCTGGATCTGGTTGTTGTGTGTGTGTAGAGCTGTTCCAGTGAAGAGGCTGGAAGGCCCTGGAACAACCACTAATGTCTTTTAATGAGTACATCCAAGCCTCTTTGAAAATACTCACTGGAGGATGTTTGTTTCAGATATTGTCCTTCAATGCAAATTACATTTCAATAAAGGCCTGGAACAGTGGAGGAAAAAAGGACTCTAATATATTGGGCTCAGATTGATGTCCTAAAAGTCAAGCCTATATTTTGGTGCAGTAGGGAATATCCCTGCTCAACATCAGGAAGAACAGATGGACAATGAACAGAAGAAGTGCCTAATAAATGTTCTGTTCTTCTCAAATGTGACAATTTGGGGAAAAGGCTGCTGAGTGAGGAGGCAACATCATGAGGGAAAATTCCTAACTTGTGATTGTGTTCACCCACCACTGGCAGTAGAGGCAACCACCCACCCCATCAGTCTTACTTGCAATGAGTCTGTGTTGTGTAACCTCCTTTTTCAATGACTGTTCCAAGGTGAAAGTCTGTAAGATTTCAGTGGACCGCAGCAGCATCTTCAGCAATGCCTAAATACTTTCAACAGGAGCCAAGCAATCCTTGGGCATGCAAGGATGGTGAAACACCTTTGCAGTGATACAAGTTTTTTGTATGTAGAGGAAGAATGGGGCTCATGTGCCTTAGCAGCCGACGCTCAGCAGAAGATAAGTAGTTTACTGCAGAATTCCCCTTTGCTGATGAACCTAGGCAGCCATAATACCACCGTGTCTCACTGGAGGTGAAACATGTCTGACAATGGAAGCAGTTGTAGGAAATACCTAGTGGGGAGAAGGTGGCCTGAACAGCATGTTAAACTTCTGTAAAGAGGAACAAGAAGCAACATATCCAAGTAAAACTATAAATTACACTTTGTATAGTAAATTACACTTTGGCTAGCCCAAAACAGCCAAATTGTCACAGAATCTATGAAAACAGTTTATTTCCCTCTTAAGGTCACATTAGTTAGCTGTTGGCAAAGTGGATGCTCTTTCTTGCAGCTTTGGTCCCCAGATACAGTGTCTGCCTTATTAACAATAACTTGTTTTCTACAAGATACATGGAAAGTCTTGAGACTGCTCAGCCAGAATGTGCTAATTAGAAACTGAAGGGGCATTTTGCAAGGTATGATTCACTATGCTTGGACAGTGAGTGACAGTACACGTTGGCAGAGTGTATACAGTTTGACAGCAAAAAGGAATTTGCGCCTACGATATCTTCCCCCAAGTATTCTCAAATTCAGGAAGGTCAGAAGTGACCGAAATAGAGAGCTGTCTTTCTGCTGATACATCATCAGAAAAAGTGAAACAGTTCAACATTGCAGTATACTTCCATGAGGACCAGGGGATCTGCTAACTTGGGCACCGCTGAGCCAGAGAGCCAGCATTCTGCATCCCATGAAGAACAGGTTGCGCTAGACTGAAAAGATAGGTACACCATCCATTTTAGACACTGCTATGCTAAAAGGACAGGCTGCAGCAATGGAGGCACCAAAGTCAGGAGAAATTACATGAAGATGAAAATACACACATAAAAAGAAACTTGCAGCCAAGGCCAAAATCAGGAGGAAAATGGAGGAGTCAGATACAAGACGGATGTTGAGATACAAAAGACCAGGAAGCTAATCAAAGGTGCAAAGGCAGAAACTGGATGGAAACAAATTCTTCACCTACAGAAACAAATCAGACAAAAAGAAATCCAGGACATTTGAAGCTGAACTGTTCAAGATTATTGACTGGGCTTGTTTCCATCTTCCAGACCTGGTGCTGGTAACAATGACTCCTGTACATAAGCAAATACTGCCACAAAGCACAACAATAGCAGTTAAAAAGGAGAGATGGAGCAATCTGTGTGATGATTTGCAGGTGAAGTGCAGGTTGGAACACAGGGGAAAAGATACGGAGAAGGTAATAAGAAGGTCGGTCTGTGAATATCTGGCTTGAATGGTAACTTTGCTTGTGATAACTCCAGGCTGCATTCTCCCACTAAGACATCACTTTCTTCTTGACACCAGTGGAACCCTCTTGTGCTATTTTCTCAGAACATGGTGCATAAAGCCCATCCTCTAGCCTTCACAGACAGAAATCATATACATCAGCGTCCAGAGTTCCAACAAGATAGAGAATACTTCTCTGGGATGAGCTGAAAAAGGTTAACACTGAATCCCCAGCTGGTAGGTAAGTCAGTAGATGAGGGCTAGAACATGTCTTTCATTAGACAAATATCTTATTTTTTCAGGGACAAGGAAAGACCGAAAATAATGCCCATCCCTCAGTGAGATCAGCTGAAGCTTTGCCATAGACTTCATTGATGCAAGATTTTCATTCTTATTGTTGATCCAGACTTTGCTCCAGGCAGTTCCTCCTGGTCTGCAACTCAAATCTCTTCCATGCAAACCATTCCACCAATAATCTTTTTTTTTGATCATTGCAGTCAACTAGGCAGAAGATCAGGCAATGCAATCTACGGGCTGAAGTGGTGTGCTACACTGAGTGGTGTTGGCAGGAGGAGATGGGGAGAATAGTCTTGCTCTTTTCCAGAAAATTCATGCCTAATGTATAGAGACGTGTCTTGCTGACAGAGCAGTTTGTGCAGCGCCAGAGAGAATAAAAGCCTCATCAAGGCTGGGACATACTCCTTCACCCACAGCCATCTTGGAACTGCTCTTTTCCTTTCTAAAGCCTCACACACCACTGGAAACAAAGAGATAATCAGGAGGACAATGTCTTCATTTAGAGATTGATGGTTACCCCTCCTTTCTGGTAAGGGCCTAGGCTTGTGGCTCAAGGTCAGCTGGGATCCAAGGGCAGCCAAGTAGCTCTTTCAATCCACAATGGGATGGAGCAGCCATTTTAATAAAAGGGAGAACGAACTGTTTCCTCTGTGGCTGCAAAAGCTTGTAATTGACCTGGCAGAGCATGCAAACCCGGGTTTGCATGGGAAATGCTCTCTTTTCGCTTACACACGTGCTCCTTTGTAATACTGCTGGGGGCTGCTATGCCGCTGTCTGAAGTATCCAGCTCTTAATTAAGTGCAGGAGGCTCTGTCGACACAGTGAGACAGAACAGGAGACTGCTGGTAAAGCCTTCACCAAAGACAGCTCAGACAATGAAGGCAAACCTGGAGGAAGATAAAGCAGCTAAGCCAGAGTCCCATTTCCACACCCCCCAGCATGATCACAGCAGTGTGAGAAATCCCTGGCTCCAAGTCTTGCTCCCCTTTTTGCTCCATTTGTGACCTGGAAAATATGAGTGTCTCCCTAGATCAGACTCCAAAAGTGTCTTATAAAAAGCTGTATATCGAGGTGAATACTACCTCCTAAAACAGGAACTGTTTGAACGACTTTCATATCATGGTCAGCCCTCTGCTGGGCTCCCCTCACGTTTGTCCCAAGGGCTGCACAGACACAGATACGAAAGAAGGGATCATATCCCAAGGGCTAAGTATTAGACATAGCAGACCAGTGTATACAGAAATATGAGGACACAAGGATTGCAGCTGGTTTTGTATCTATGGTTTTACTGAGATTCAACTTCAATAAAAAGCTTAAGTGAATTGAACAGAGGATGGAGGAGAGGGCATAAATTCTCAGTGTGTATATAAATTACCTGTTAAAAGTACACTGACTGTGCCAACCCAGCATTAGCTGTTCACTCACTCTTCCATGGAGGTGGCTGGCTCAAAGGAGTTTCTTGAATCAGTGAGTTAAAATTCAGTATTTGTTAGATCCTGACTTTGCTGAGTCTCTTAATTGTGGGGAGAGGCACCACTGCTTTGCTTCCAAATTCTAGTCAGGAATCTAATTTCCACTCATTTCTTCTTCCTCAGTTCTTTTTCTCTGGTGCCTCACTTCCTCTTCAGTGCCTCTCCTATTTCCTTTCTCACCATCTGTCCCCAAACTACCATTTGCCTGCTGCAAAAAAAATGCAAGTATTGCAAATTTGTGCTGAAGGCTCTTTTCTTCCTCTCTCTGCAATATACTGAGTCATGGAAAACAGAACTGGGAGAATCAGCCTGCCTCAAGGCGAGACTGCCTTTGCCTGAATGATTTGTCTAACCTGCTATTAAAACCATTCAGAGGTGGAGATTCCACAACTTCCCCAGGCAAACCTATTGCCAAAAATAGACTCCTGTTTATCAAACAGTCTGAAACTATAATCTGCAGCAAAGGATTATTTTATGTGCTCTACAGTATCAAGGCTGGGACAAACAGAGAGGCCAAAGTAATCTGCCTTCGTTTGGGGTCAGAACAAGTCCTTAGAGCACAATCTTCTGGGTTTAGTCACAGCAAGCCTCCTGGCAGCTCTGTGTACTGAAATTAAGCTGCCTGAGCTGGTTCTGATATGTATATGCAAAGCCTTATGGTAAACAAAAAAATCAGTATCTTGCTGAGATTACAGCTCTGAGTTGTGGCTACCTCCCTCCACACTCAGACATCTACGACCACACTTACACCTTCCTTGGAAATAATCCTGGGTTTCAGTTCCAGAGGTGCAAAATCTGCAACAAGATGAGGTAGGTTTTCTGGGAGAAGACAGGCTTTGGTGGGTGTTTGGGATTACTTTTACACCAGTATAGACAATTAGAGACCTTCAGATGATTTAGGAGTAAAAATGAAGCATTTTCTGTCTCTAATGTTATTGTGAACACAGCTTTTGCCAGGTGTACACATTTCTAATGCCTCTCCTCACATCACGTTTCTGGTTGAAAGCCCAAGGACTCCATGCTTCATGAACCTTTGACCCTCATAGAAGTGTTGCTTTTTTGCCTGGCATGAAGCGAGTCAAGAGTCAGCCAAGGAAATATATACCCTGGTTCCATAGCTATAAGGGTATCAATCCTCAGATCTAGTGTTCTGGCCGCTTCTAAAACAAGTTAAAAACAAATGCATATTCTCACAGAAAACACAGATGACTGCAGTTCCTATGTATATGATCCACGCCTTGCTTAACCCAGGCTTGTGTAGCAGATCTAAAGAGCTCAGAAACATCTTCTCATTTGGTGCCTTGGTCGAATACTCAACATGAAAAATTGAAATCAAGCCCTGTCCTGTTCATTGATCATAGCCTTGGGTCTGGAACAGAAAGTATTGAGTAGTCAATGGAGCTGAGAGTGAAGAGGAAACATAGGGTCCTACTTTGCTTCCCTACCCACTATGTTGCTGATGAATGTTATATTTGCTTGCATTACTCTCTTCTCCGCTGACTGCAGTCCCCTCTGATGTTCAGACAGAACATCGACCAGTAGTGAGATGTGCTTTTCACCCAGAGGAACGCTACTGCTCACTTCTGCCTCTGGGTAGTCTGGAGGTCCACTAAGGGCAGAGAAGCAGGAAGGCATTTTGCACTGAACAGCCTAACTTTAGAGGATGTTCACCAGAGGCGGCTCTAGACAATGTGTGACCAATGAGATCCCAACAGGCCACTAATTTAAAGGGTCTTTGTTTCCATTCCATGTGCTTCAAAAGGCTGTGTAGTACACTGTACTGTCCATCAATATATATTCATTTAAACAGAATGTCTATGTTTATTAAAAATAATGGCCTTTGTCCTATAAGCCATGCTTTTCTTTTTGACAAAGCCACTTAAAACACCCTCACTGAGGTGCAGGATTTCCGTTGGCTGACTCACTTTTATGCTTTCTGGCTGTGAAATGAGTGTGGGTTTCTAAGATGAAAATGATCGACACTTTCTTTGCATATACCCAGCCAGGCTTTGTTGCTAGAATCAGTGATAGTGGAACCGTTGACCTCAGTGGAGTTTTTCCCCTTTACTTCAGCAGTGAGTCTGGTTTTCTCTTTCTATGCATATAGAGTTACAAACCCCAGAGTCGCCTGAATTCACCTTGACTTTCATTGCTCTTAGATGAGCATCTGTAAAATGAAGATTCCATCCAGGAATTTCCTTTTCCAAACCAACCCTAGATTCAATAGATAAATACTAGAGAATCAAATTTATCACTCTTATAAGTGATTATCCGTCATTCCACATCATGTCTTGCCATCAATGTTGTTAAATCTCCAGCCTCCTTCCCCACCATGAAGGAAGTTGGATGGGAATATTTATGGCAGCTGTTAAGGCAAAAGGTGTCTAGCTGCAATTCTGAGTGGCTTTTTGCAGCTGCACATGACAGTGTTGAGATGGCCTTGATATGCTGCTTAGTGTTCCCAAATTAGCTCCCAACAAAGAGTTTAAGCCTCTAAACTGAATGATGGTGAGTGTCTCAATGTTCTAACTTCTGCTTATCCTGGGAATTGAGGTAAACCTGTCTGGCTGCTGAAACTGTGAAAAATATGATTTGCCATTGAAATGTGTCTACTCTAATTATCCTGAGGCCAAAATTCCTAGCTCCAGAGTGATGTGATCCTCCTAAGGGTGTGATCTCAGACACATCCATTTCCCCATGGAAGGGGTACTGAAGGTCTAAGACTCATATAAATAACAGTGTAGCTCCCTATGCCTAAAGCTGCTGGAAGAGGCTCTTTGGTATCTGAGAACTTGAATCCCATAAGGAAGAGCTGGCTGTTTGGCTGATGTCCAATGCCAATCAAGTTCACACAGGCTGGGAGAAATCTAGCACAGCTCATGACTGATCCTGAAGAGGAAGATTATTGACTAGGAAAGGGTGTTGTGTTGGGCCAATGATGCACGGCCAAGTCTGATGAATTATTAGGTTGAGGAGGAGCTTATTTGGGTCTCTCTGGAATATTTTCACTCTGCAGACTAAGGTAGCTGCTCTAAGCCTATAAATTCCTTCTGGTCTGAACAATATTTTTATTATTATTATTTTTAATCATGTAGACTAAACATGATCCATACATCTCAGAGCTGTCCAATGAGCACTTTCCCTTGCATTGGGAAAACAGGGCCCTTTGGCTTGTTTATAGCCAGTTCTGTGCTTTGGATGGCTGACTCTGAAGGACCTCTCTTGTTTTTTGGTGACACAAGGGAGGCAGTAAGAAGGTCACTGCACCCCCAACTTGCTGTGCTTTATTCTTAGTGACTTGAATGAGCACCACACAAAACCTCTGCTGGGACAGCTAGTCTCTGAGATGACAAATTCCAATTTTGCACGGAGTGGCACAAATCCAGAATCAGTTCACTGAAATCAGCAGTTATTTTGGATCAAGACCGAAGAGAACGTAACCTAGGGTCAGAATCTGAGCTGAACAATCCTCAGAAGCTTTAGAGACTAGATGGTATTTACTTGGAAAGCCAAAGCATATATGAAGATATTCAGACTTGATTTGTCTGACCTGACACAGTTGAAAGCTGTTCTAGCTCTCTAGGTCCTATCTGGCTAGAGACTTACAGCTTCTCTGGCTTGTCAGCAAGGACATCGATCAATTCATGTTCTCCCTCCAATGACTCTTATAATGACTTTCACAGGGTCACTGGGAGCATCTCTTTTTCTGGTTACAGTAGGGGGACCAGCACAGGACATGTTCAATGATGGATAAATACAGCCTTAGGTAGAGAAATGGGGACTGAATATGAATAAATGAATAAGTGGAAGTATGGGGGGTGAAGAAGACGGGAAACAACAAAAGACAATCAGTGCCTTCCACAATACCTTCAAAAGGCTCTTTTTTGCATAAAGATAATGACTCTATCCCTCACCCCCTGCCCCCACAAACAGCAACAAACAGTGGAGGGAACGATTTTCCATTTTGCAATAACATTAATGGTACACATGAATAAGAAATCATCAACTGAGTGTTACCTTGACATTATTCTTTACCAGGTGTCTCCCCGTCCTTTAATAAGGCCCCTGTATTTGGTTTGGCACTGCTCGTGTAACTTCTGGGTATTATCCTAGCCCTGTAGCTAGAAAATCTTAGATGGTCATATTAGCTTCTGCTGCAGAAAACCTAACTTGACTTCTAACTCTGTCTCTCTTCTTCACAGTGAATGGTTCCAGACTGTTTGAAATAAGTGGAGAAGCCAGTCATTAGAAATCCATCATGTGTATGCATGTGCATTAAATTCATACATTTACATATACCACACACAATACATTCAGTTACCTTTGATTAGAAATTAAGCTGCAGAACACCAATTTGTTCTCAACACCAGTTCAAGCACATCTTCTCAAGCACCAATAACTCTGCCCTCTAAGTTTAGCCCTAGGATTCCAGAAATCCTTCAACAGTCTCCAGCTCCACCACAGTTTTATCAAATGAAGACAGCAAAAGAGTTTAATCTACAAGGATCTGTTCCCCCATCTGTGATACTTATTCCCAGCCTCCTGGGAGGTTTGCCAGGATGCTAGATGTGCAAGAGTTGTTCAGTTTTTACTGGTACAGGATGCAGAGATCACTGTGATCTGCACCTCTCAGGGCTTTGCAGGTGAAACTTGGCTACATTCACACCTCATCTGGAAACTTCCAAACAGGGTGAGATTAGAGAAATTTGAGTTCAGAACTGGATGGCAAAGAGGTTTTCTTCTTGTGGTCCATTATACATCCTTCAACACTCACTTCTACATTTTCCAGACCTGCTCATAGACTTTTGTGAAAAACTTGTGAAGTGGAAAGTGATGCAGCAAAGCAGGCTGAACGACTTCATTTAAAAGCCCTTTAAAAACTCTGTTACACATTTGAAACAGTGAGCAAGACAAGATTGCAGAAATATTTTTTAAAGCTTTTCCCCTCCTCCTCCTCACCATTACCAGGAACCGCTCTTTCTTACATATTAACTCTCTCTGGTCCAGGAAAGCCCGGGCAAGAAACTCACAGGAAGGAAAAAAAATAACGTCCTTTGTGTTCTGTGGGGACAGATAGACATCCTTTCTGATCAGGTACCTGCTTAGTTCCAAATAAAAAATAATAATAATTCAGATACTTTTAAAGTAAAATATTTTGAATGATCACAAACTATCCTTAAAGTATTTTTCAAACATCATAATTAATAACTATTAAGGATTTTTTCTTCTTCTTTTTTTTTTTTTTTTGAGAAACAATGCTGACCTTTTGTAAAACTGATGAAAAAGTCTTCATTCAAGTAAAACTCATTCTTCCATTTTTTTTCCTGTTCTTCTGATGAAGTTTGGTTCAGATTCTTATGGTATCACTGCAAACTCCTATTTAGCTAAATTAGTTTTCTTTCATTGTTTAGGAATATTCTAATGGCTTAATAAAAAGAAGTACTAAAAAAAGACTTGAATGGAAACAGGTTTCATTTGCACCAAGATACCAGGTCTTTGCATTTTGGCCCAGTGCTTCAAAAAAAATCCCTACACCTTTATTTCTAGATTCATACCAAACACAGCTGGCACATGTATCAGTAGATGTTGTATTTTTGTATGTCAGGCCAACTATTGTCAGTGTTCAAATACGGACATGAATGCCTATTTGAAGTATGCATCTTAGAAAGCTGTTTGTATTACTGTACTGGAGCTTAAAAACAGTTCCCTGGAGTTTATG
Organism: Aegotheles bennettii; assembly: GCA_013398125.1. Lineage (NCBI taxonomy): Eukaryota > Metazoa > Chordata > Aves > Caprimulgiformes > Aegothelidae > Aegotheles > Aegotheles bennettii. The sequence goes on from VZRW01012087.1 coordinate 616,930, forward strand.
TAAAAGCAAAAAAGTTTTCTCTTCCATAACAGTAAGAGAGAAAAGTCAAAAAGCATCAAAGAAATTAAAGAAGAGGGGGGATTTATGTCAATTTTGGAAGGGCCAACAGGTAGACAGTGAAGTCCAACACAGAGATTTGATATCCTTTTGATTTCAAAGGTGAAGATAAATTTTACTCCACTTTACTTAAAAATTATTATTTATTTTTAATAAAACCTATTCACTCACTGGCCTGTTGGCTTGGCAGCCACTGCTCAATGCTGTCAACTGGAACATCTGAGTTTGGGAATAAACTCAAGTTCCCAGGACCTAGGCTGGCAGAGGGTAAGCACATTTGGAGATGTTGCATTTGAGTCCCTGGAGGAGGGAAAATGCCTTTAAAGCTCTTCAGCGATAGGAGATTCATGGAGCCTTGTTACAGTAGGCTCCCTTACGTCTCATTTGTGTTCCTTCCTGTCTGGGAGGAATGGCACAAGTGGATGAGGCCATGAAGGGAAATGAGGGCAAAGAACTAGGCTTTTTCTGGGCAGCAGAGATCAGGCTCTAGACGCTGGGCTTTTTATGCCAGACTATGGGAGACAAAGAATAGTTCTTAAAAGAGGGAAATTAATTAGGGTTACAAATAACTCTGGGAAGGCTGGCATGTTAACCCTGTGGGTGCTGTCATCATTGGAAATATCTAGTTGAACTGTAGGTCCTGCTCTCTGTGACCACAGGTAGTGGCAAGTTATTTTGACACAGTGCAACATTAGCATTCACCACCCAGATGTGAAGAAATTCAGCATTTTGAATGATACTTGGTGATATGTGGTTACCCATCCCTTAGGAACCCAATCAAGATTCACTACCTTATTATGCTGAGGACTCCCTGGAGTCCCTGGGTGGAAATGCGATTGGTTCACATTGAGCACAGGACTAATGTGAAACATTGCATTCAATTCACCCAGATTTCATTGAACCACTTTTCAGTAAGCTGTGAAATTCTTGCTGGATTCTTCTCATGAATGGGACTTTGGTCCAACCACAAGAAATTCTCTCAAAAGAGAGACTCTCTCTGCCTCTTTCTAGGTCATCCAGTTAATTGCATTAATTTTCAACTGTAGCCTTGTTTGTAAAGAGGCAGCAAAGACAGGGATTGTTTCCTGCCAGGAAGATTTCTCAGTCTCTCTTTCGAGAGAGCCATCTGGACTCCAGCTCATATTTTCAGTGCCATTTTCCTGGGCATCTTACCTATCCCCTCTGCTGGCTTTCTGTGGCAGTGAAAATCTCTGGCATGACTCTCATAATGTTAACATTAAACCCATCAATTGTACTTGGGGCAACCCACGCATCCTCCTTTCTGATGCTAATTTGATTTCTTCCTTGGCAGTCTGAAGTATCAAAGCAAAGCCTTTGCAGCATTTTTTCAGAACAGGCCATTCTAAAAAAGGGCTGGACACCATTTTTTTCCACCTTCTAGTGCTGATGTTCCAAGTCACTCATTATCTCTCTCTTTTTTTTATTTTTCCCTCAGTGGACAAATAGTCTTTAAAAGAGAAGAAACAAATCCAAATATATTTTGATGCCAGCTATAAAAATTAAAGTACAGTTGAATACAGATATTTCCCTTCATATTACACTCAAAGTCTCCTTTCTGCAGGGATCTGGTCTTGCTCTCTCTATTTCTACGCTTGTAACCCACAATTATAGCCTCTGACCTCAAGCTGCTCGAGAGAAATGAAACCAGAAGGGACATCTTGCTTGAAATTCGGTAGCACTGAGGTTGGTGGCTTGGGGCCTTAATGGAATATCTCAAAACCATTTTGGCTGTTTATTGGGCTGGATGTTTTTCAGCATTGTGCTGTGGGATTTGGTTGGGTTACCCGGAAGGAATTGGCCTCAGAACTGGCTCTATGTTTCTTGCAGAAAGATTTCACCACTAACACTTTGCAGAATTACATCTACTGATTATTGGCTGGTATTTCCTAGCAGAAGTAATTTGTACTTGTTTTTTTCCCTTTTTAAAAAAGGTAAACCACTGCCTTTCCAAGGGAACATGAGAGTGCTTAACCAATAAAGCATTTTATGTCCTTCAGGGGAAAAAAATCATATTTCTATTTCATATAGAATTTACATTCATTGCAGCACCCTTTTTACTTTTTTAGGCTTAGATTACAGTGCCTGCAGTCCTGGCGTTAAAGCTGATTTACACCCCGGAGTAAGGTAAAAATACTGTCAAAGAGTTTTGGAGGCCTTGACTTCGCGGAGGTTAATGGAGTGTATCCCATTAATGTCAGCTCAAGGGAAAATGGAATAATGTCAAAACTAAGCAAATTACAGGAAAAGTGACACTTAGTAGTTTTGTAAGGCTTATCCTTGGGACAAATCCCAAAATCTGCCCTTTGCCATATATGCTACACGTTCTTTCAGTTTATTCTGAGATGACTAACTGACTGGACAAGATATTCTATATTCTACCATAACAGGAGATTAAGTCTCCATGTAAACCTTCATTTCAAATACCTATAGTGACAGCAGTTCTGACACTTCACTGAGGACTTTGGTCAAGAAAAGGCAGACCCAAATGAGGAATCAGTTCGTCTGTTATAAACACAAATTCTGCCCATGCTGAGGAACTCAGATGTGAAGATTTTGCTTAAACAGCCTTGGAGTGAGTAATGCATTATTACCAGTCAATGGCTCTATTATGGTCAATAAGTTGACTTTCTGGGAAAGGTTCTGTCATAGACACTTCAGTTTCTTATTACATTTAGGATTTGCTTCTTGTGTAAACAAGCCCATGTTCCTGTCTCCAGACTTTTATACCACCTTGTATCTTTGGCTCAGAATAGAGCCTGGCCAAAAAGTATTTATTTATTAGTCCCTTGCCTCTTTACATATGCACAGCCACCTTACAACTGAAGAAATGGTATCACTGGAGAGTAAGAGAGGTCTGGTGAAAATTTTCATTTGAGATTTTGTTGGAGGAGAGGACTTGGAGGTAATTGTGACCACAGGACACTTTTTTTGAATATGGCCTTTCCATGCAAGTAGTTTGAGTTGTTTCAGCTACCAGGCAGTAGGCATGTTTCTGTTCTTAGACCAGACAGACGTATTGTGCCAAGTGCAAATCCTGAAGTGTAAAAACCAAGATGACTTTCTCCTTGCCTATGTCATGTCCTATCCCTCATTTCTTTCTCCCCCTGTCCCTAAAGCTTGGATGTCACTCTCCAGTGATGTCATTTCTTCAGTTGTAATGTAGCTGACAGCAGAAGGCTGAGAAAAGCCCATTTGGATCAAAACTTCCAAGCTCATTAGTCAGTCAAGTGACTAGCGAGACCAGCTGCTCTCTTCCTCCTCTGATACTCTAAAAGTTGTACTAACAAATAGTTAGGTGATTTAGATAATTTTCAGTGCTGTGGTGGGCACCTTTACTGCCTAACAATGGAGTTTAGGTAGAATCTAGGTCTCTGTCTCCTCTTCCAGTACTTTTTTCCTTTATTATTCATGGGTAAATTTGTAAATGAGAAGTTCATTTCAGTACTGTAAGCCAACTGTTTCTAATGCATCCATGCCATAGCATCTGCTGCTATCTCTAATGTTCTGGTCTTCAACAGTATGTGGAAACCATGTTATACAGTGGGACTGAAATCTATCTCATGTTGCCTTGTCCCTATCACTGCTTCAGCAAGGACATTGAATGGGTGATCTAGGCATTGGCAGGTCCTGGTCTTTAAGCACACAGGTTACCTTCTTTTGATGTGCCTAAACAGGAGTAGTTATGTGAGCGGGAAGGTAGTAAAATGAAGAAGTGTAAGGAAGGAGAGTTTCCAACATTTCCTACAAAGCCTCAGCAGATGTAGGGAATCAGATTACTCTAGATGCATGAAGATGATTGTGGGATTATTTTCCAAGAGATTCCTCCTAATTTTCACTTTACAGAGAGCAAGTTGCATTTATCTGGGACTTCTCTCTCTCTTGTATGAGTCATACACACGGATTTCTTTGCATACACTTTAGGATTAATCAGCAATTTCACTTTGACTCACTCTCTGATCCTCATTAAATGCTCCAACAAATGACTTTGCATTCAGTCCTGTGCTTATACAATCCCACAAGTTTTGGCATTCTCTTATATAGTGAAAGGATGAAACCCATTTCAGGCTGGAAACAAGTGAATTTAGAGAGAACACTTATGAGGAGTGAATTTAAAATGAACCCTGTGGCCAAGCTGCCCAATCAGAACGGATAAATCCCAGCAACAAATTGCCCATGAGCACACAAGGGAAAACAACTATTTATTGAATGACTTCACAGATGAACTCACACAATATGTACATTTGAAAGCAAAAAATGAAACACTAGTCATCCAAGAAACAACCTGCTATGAATCATTGACAAAGAAATGCATTTGCAACAAGGAGTCTCACATAGCAATGTTCTTGCATGAGGCAGTGTGTTTCAGATTCAAGTCTTACATGGGATGAAGGCTTCTGAATGGACCCTTAATGTAAAATGCAGAAAAAACCTCCCATACCTTTAGTTGTTTTATATTTTGGGCAAGACATGGGTATTAACTCCTTTGCCTCCCTGATCTCTTTGGTGACTTTTTTTGAATGTTGACAGCTTTGCAAAATCAATGTCATTTTTTCATCTGGGGAAAGGCCTGGGCATGGGTGACCAACGTGGTCCAAGCAGTGCAAGCAGAATGACTAAAATCCTGTACGTAGCTCTGAACACGTGATCTAGCCTAAGTCACAGAGCTGGCTTGCCAAAGGGACACGAATGAAAACCAACTTCAGCTCCTGCTGGCAGCAAGCTTGGAGGAAAGATGATCTGTTTAAGTCTAGTCTCTTTCCTTGGGCAGTCCCTTGTTCAAAATAAAAACTAAAATAATATCAGAGTGCCAATATGTTTACTGAAAAGCCCTGCATGGCGCAAGCACTGTGAGATCCAGGTGACTATCTGCCAAAGAGTCTGCACAGAGAGTCACAGCAGGTTTTTCCAACACCATGTGCTGTCTGCATGCTCCTCTTCTAGAGTCTCTGTGCCTCTGCAGTCTGTCGTGCTCCAGTAATAATGGCCCTGAGGACCAGAAAACTTCAAAACCAATTTGTCCTTTTCAGTTCCTTTTTAAAGAGGAAATGTCTCTGGCAGGGGCAACATAGTTCAACTTGAAAGAGGGATGGGATTGAGGATGGGTCTCATTCCAGATCCATTTCTAAAATCTGATGGTCACTGTGAAGCCCAGTATGCTTTTTTGCTCCACTGGGAGAATGCAAAGTTTTTTTCGCAGCAGCTTAGAGGACTTTTGTGGGAATGAGAGGGCATTGGGGTGAAATGTCACAGACTTAATAGCAAGTTACTCAGGCTTTCTTTGTTAGGGATATGTGATATATTTGCACGTCTATGGAATATTTGCCACACTCTTCCATGAAGCTTTGAAGCCAGGCTTTCAAATGCTGAGTAAATCTTTATTCCTTTTTCATGCCCAGTTTAATTTATTCCATCAGCACTGGCTACATAAAGACATAAATCTTCCCATGGAACAGTGCAAAACAACCAGCATCAATTTGTTATTTCTAATGATTGAGCTGCAACTGGCAGGTGGCCAGGAGTTAGTGCACTTCATCTTTTCCTTAGGTTTCATATAATAAAGTGGATAATTGGGGTAATCAATTTGGGAAAAAAAAAAAGCTGCACCTGTTTTGCTCACAGCAGAATTTGGAGACCAAAACCTACTAGTTAGAGACTACAACATCCTGGTTGGTAAGAGGTCTTGATTCAGACAGAAACAAAGAGAGGTCCTGAAGTTCATGGGGAAAGCAAACACCTTGAATATTCAGCCATATCTCCAGAGTTGCCCAGTAATTTGTCACTGGAGATCTGCAGCAGGACAAGGTCTTTCATGAGGTTTCCAGCTCCACGATGTGTGACAGAAAAACATGGGAAGAATCATGTCATCCCTTCTAGTCCCAGCCTTCAAACTCTGCGTAGTGCTATTGAATTCAACTACTCTGAACATTTGCTTCATCAGAGAGCAACATCTGAAGAATTCAGGATGTTCAAGAGAAGACGTGTTTCTGAAATATGTGTCTTCTTAACAAAAGTGCTCTTGAAGTAGTCTGGATTATCTCCTACCCTCTCATCATTCATGTCTCCCTATGAGAAAACACACCAGAGGGAACAAGCCTGTCCTCATGGTTTTCAGTGAGTGGCTGTGGGTGATCAGCAGGTTGAAAGAGAGGAACTACTCCAGGATGGATGTGAGTGCACATTCAGAGACTCCTCTTCCATGTTGGCTGGTAGACTCAACAAACTGGAATGAACTCTGCAGTAGACTTGGGTCTTTAATTACTCTGGGTAAATGCGTGCTAGTGAAGGAAAAGGGTGAGGGGGTATGAAACTCATCCATCAGTCAGAGCCCACTGCCTTGGAATGCACATTGCTCAGGCAATGATATAGGGCTGACTTAAATGGAAAACTGAAAAATGAAGAGTTGAGACTAGTAGCCATGACCTTCCACGAGGTTGGCAGCTCACTGCACTTTTCTGTAGCTCAACGAACAAACACTGTTGTGACCACCTATATTGCTGTTTAAAAAAGTTATGTCCTTCTATTTTGGATTTTAGACTGGTACTTTTCAGTCACAACATGAAGAAACTGTGGTGGCTGGACCACATTCAGCTCTTACAAGCTCTAAGGACCACAAGCACACTGCTATGTCCAGGGGTTTAACCCCAACATAACAGCACCTTCTTCTTCCCCAGTTCATTCCCTCTCAAGTTTCCCCCTGAAAGCATTGAGTTTTCAGGCTGTTTCAAGAAAAACAGTTCAGGAAAAAATGTCTGGTTTAGAAGAGCAATTTATTTTCCTCCATCTCTTTTTCAGAAATGGCCAGACTGCTAAAACATTAATTACTGAAAAAAGAAAAAAACCCCCACACAAAAAAACAAGGAAAAATCCAGAAAAAAAAGCCAGCCTGAGGCAGAGCATGAACATGGAAAGTTTCAGGCCAAATGATTAAAATTTGACAAAGCCATAAATCCATGAAAAGAAGAACATACACTGGAGAGTGTTAAGAAAAGTTTAATACCCATATTGTTATTCTCAATGCTAATTACATAATGTATTAATAAATGCATAGGGGTTATTATTCACAGAGGTGCACTTGGCCAGTTCTGCACTTATGGCCCCTTAGGAATTTGGTCTCTCACAGCAGCTGCTGGAAGAAATGCTATCTGCTGGGCAGACACTGCTGTGTTGTTTGGAACTGCAAGAAAGGAGCAAGATCCCATGCAAGGTTATGAACCCCATTTCACTCTGTGTTATGCATCATCAATCTTTTAACATGATGTTCCTGCTCACATTCAAGCAAATAACATACTGCCATAAAAGTTCCTTAAAAATATATATATAATAAAACCATCAAACCAGTTATAAAGGTAGCGAACAGAGAAGCTGATTTGTTGTAATAAGCTCAAATGAGAGATAATGATCTAAATACCTCCACATTTGAGGAAAATGTACACCTGGAATCTACCCAGGGCTTTCACAATGGGCTGAACCAGCTCCTTCAGACTCTGGGAAAGTTCAGACCCACATTCCCACTCTCTGGCTCGGAACCATCTCAGCTTTGATCTTGTGTATATTTCATCAAGTTGCACACCACTGATTCTCCACTGTGGCTCAGGTTGATTGCATCATTTAAGAAAAGGGCTACAGAAGATGCAGAGAAAATAACCATTTTTGGTCCACATTCACAACACACACACACACAAAGTAAGAAGAAAAAAGAAAAGAAAGAGAAAGAGAAGGAGGAGGTGGCACATCATATTATGAGCCATTTTCACTAAGATGTGTTGCTGTAAGGATAAAATGAGATCATGAGATTCATTTATTCTCAGACAGAAGCTTTGGGCCCGAGGAGGGGATTTCCCAATTAAACTTTGTGGTTTGTGTTATGCAGGAAGTAAGACCCCATGAGTCTTAATGGTCACTGAAAGCTTTAAGGACATTTCAGCATGCTTGCAAGACACAACTCACAGGAGTCTCACTGAGCAAGCAACTACAACTTGCATCCCAGTAGACTGATAATTTCCATTGGCTTCACGTTTGTTTGGGGAAAAATCAAGACTTCAGTTCCTGATTTCTGCCTCAGACTGGAACCAGTTTGAGTCTGTGGTGATGTTTCCAACAACATATTTGTTTGGTTCTCTCCATGAGCTCAGCTTGAATCCTACTGATCTGGAAAAATAAGCCAGAGCAAACGGCCCAGTTGGGAAGTGTTTCATAAGTACTGATATGACACATAGAAACAGGGGTTTGTATCCCTGGAGGAGCATGGGCACCATAAGGGATCTTTGACCAAATTTGCCTTCTATCTGTTCAGGGCACTGAGATTATGTTTCATAAGGCTCTAGTCAAAGACTCTAAATTGCCCGGTTAACCTGGACCTAATCCTACCAGAAAAATTAAAAGAAAAAACCTCCTTGAATCCATTATATTCTTTAAGTCAAATATTTAACCAAAGAATCATAGCATACTTTGGGTTAGAAAGGACCTTGAAAGGTTATCTAGTCCAATCCCACTGCAGTAAGCAGGGGTAGCTTCAGTTAGATCAGGTTGCTCAAAGCCCTGTTCAACCTAAACTTGAATGTTTCCAGGGATGGGGCTTCTACCACCCCCCCCTTGGGCAACCTATTTCAGTGCTTCACCATCTCCATTGTAAAACATTTCTTCCTTATGCCTGGTTGAAATGTACTCTCTTTTAGTTTAAAACCATTACCCCTTGTCCTATTACAACAGGCCCTGTTAAAATGTTTGTCCCCATCTTTCTTATAGGCTCACATTAAGTACTGAAATGCTTCTATGAGGTGTCACTGAAGCCTTCTTTTCTTCAGGCTGAATGACCCCAACTCTCTCAGCCTGTCTTTGTATGAGAGGTGCTCCAAGCCCCCTGATCATCTTCATGGCCCTCCTCTGGACCTGCTCCAACAGGTCCATGTCTGTCATGTGCTGAGGACCCCAGAACTAGACGCAGTACTCCAGGTGAGGTGTCACCAGAGCAGAGTAGAGTGGGAGAATCACCTCCCTTGACCTGCTGGTCACACCTCTTTTGATACAGCTCAGGATACATTTGGCCTTCTGAGCTGCAAGTGCATTTTGCTGGCTCATGTCCAGCTTTTCATCCACCAAGACCCCCAAGTCCTTCCTCGCAGGACTGCTTTCAATCCCTTCATCCCACAGCCTGTATTGATACTGGGGCTTGCCCTAACCCATGTGCAGGACCTTGCACTTGGCCTTGTTGATCTTCATGAGGTTCATGTGGGCCCACTTCTCAAGCTTGTCCTGGCCCCTCTGGATGGCATCCTGTCTCTCAGGTGTGTCAACCGCACCAGTCAGCTTGGTGTCATCAGCAAACTTGCTGAGGGTGCACTCGATCCCACTGTCCATGTCATTGATGAAGATATTAAACAGTACTGGTCCCAGCATGGACCCTTGAGGGACACCAATCTCCATGTCGACATTGAACTGTTGACCACTACCAGAAGTGGCTTTTAGTACCAGCTACACAGCTTACAATGTCAAATTAAGAAATGTTTTGTGTCAGTGTTTTCAACAGACACCAGAAGAGATGGACTCTTCACAGGTGAGGACTGAACAAGTGAAACAGCTGTATCTGCCCCGCACCTCTGCTCCTGCAAATGAGGCTGTAAATGCTTACTAATGTCTAAGGAGCTTTGTGGAGCTACAAAGGAAGGGCCACAGAGAGCAGGAAACCTCCTCTTCTTCATTTCATTCATCTTAATCCCATCATAGAGCCATTACTGAGGACCGTATGCTCCCAGAGTTGTGATTTCAAAGGAAGGTAGCCCTATATCCATAGTACAACCCAGCTCTAATGGCTCCTTGGTAAAGAAGCAACAGGAGTTTCTTAGTGGTAAACAGCATTAATCACCATTTCCCTTTGGTGCAGCCTATTATGAAGTGATTAAAGACTGTTTACAATGAAAGAGGGAGGGCGTCAGGGGGGTGGTATTTGTTTTGACAACCGTTCATTTCCCAAAATCCCTGGGAACCCTGTTCGTGGTTTAACTACGTGGAAATCTCTGAGGTCAAAGGACTGAGACAAAGTATTATTCCTTTCTCAGTCCCTTGTGCCATAACCTACTTTCTCTGTCTCCATCTGACACTGTCAAAAAGTGACACTGTCTGCAAAGACCCTTAACTTTCCCCCAGAAGGTGGTTGATGTCTGCTGCTGGGACCCCATGGCCTGTGAGAAGGTTTTGGAATTTGGGTGAACAATTGGTTTCTTCAAGACCTGTTTACCCAAGCCCAGTTCATTCTTTTGGCTTTGGGCAAAATCTTGTGTTACTGCTGTCACTCCTCTGTTTCCCAATACAAACATTTTGAGGCAGTTTCTTAGTAGAATAAAATGCCAACAAACACTGCAGGTAGGTTGCCTCATGCCTGGCAAACCTCCAACAGCTAACCCATGTCCTGCTCATTTTCCCGGAACCTTCTTTAAGTAAAATTAATTCTTACTTAGGTGGACTTTTATCATCAAGCCAAAAATACAGGGATCAGAGCCAATTAATGATTAGAAATAAACAGAGCCAGGGTGATTATTAAGTCCATTTTACCATATTTTGAATTTTTCTGTTTGCTACAATGATGAATCAAAGGGATTTCCCACCTTTCTTTGCCCTGACTACGTTTTCTTTTTTGCAAATATCTTAGCTCTATATTTTTTTCTGAAAAGAGAAAAAAAGATTTAAAAGCACAAAATTGTGATTTTCTTCTCCAAATATGAATGCTGTGGGTGTGGTGGTATTTGACACTTTTACAAGATTTTGGCAGTAGTGGTAATTATCAGCACTTGCAAGCAACTTGGTCTAACTAAGACTCCATATGAAGACTGTCCCACTGTGGCTCTAGGATGTGTTCAGAGTAAGAAACCATTCACTGTGCAGGAGAAGTTTTTTTTACTAGACATGCTGGGGAAACAAAAGGGAAAAGGGAGACAAAAATGCTATTTTAATCTCACAGAAGGGCAAACAAGACAGGAATGTGATATAAGATGTCTGAAACAGGGCTTAAATGTCCCAGTTTAGGACTCATGAAATATAGGAAAAGGCATGATCTGCGTATGCACTCTTCCTCTGGGATCTCCTCCTGACAGCAGGAGCTGAGGATAGTCAGCACATTGCAGGATTTAGCTCAGACTCTTTTCCAGCAAAGTAAAGTGGATTGAAGTTGAGATTTGTAATATGCGTTTTACCACTGCAGGGAAAGCCACTGAGGAAAGTGCAGTGCTGTGCTAATTCCAGGTCTCGCAGAGAGCACTTTGTCTGCAGAGGAAAAAATGTGTTTGTGAATAGGTGCAATATGCAACATCAGGAACAATTAGCTGCAGAGGCAAGATTTAATGGCTATTTAAAGTTGCCATCACTTGGTCATAGGGAGGGTTTTTTTAACATAAACCAGTGACAAATTACTGGTGAGAACAGAGCCAAAGGAATGGTTCTGTTTTAACATCAGGAGTTAATCAACCCAGCACAATCACACTCTTAGGTTATATTTATCTAATATAATTCACTGAGAAAAATTCTTGAGTCAAAATAGCAGGTTTCCAGAGTCAGTCAGGGAGCCTGTTAAATAAATACCACGTTTTGAGGGGAAATATATCAAAAGGAAGTTTCACATTTCTCAAGCGAAAGGTCTGAGCCCTGGCATTTTTCTCTCTGCTGTTCAATTCCACAAACATCTGAAATAAGGCAGTCTGCTTGCTACTGAAAACTCCCAGTGAAACCAGAAACTGAGGGAATATCCCACAAGGAAAAGACTGGGTGCTCTGGCGAGGCACTGCACAAAAGCTGCCCCTTGCATGGCCACCTTCTGATTTTCTGCTCTGGGGAAAATTTCAGTGCCAAATTACTGAGTTTAGCAGTCATCTTCACTCCAGCTAGGCCAAACTAGGGATGTCAAACACTTTTGAAGATAAAATGGCTTAGCTGAGAATGAGTGTCCTTTGGATAATTTCATTGGAATGATAAGTTTATGTCCCAAATGATCAGCTCTCATCATGTCTACATCAGAGGGAAACAAGCTATTTCTGAGGAAGTCTGTGCAGATACTGGGAGAATTATTGCAGGGTCTATAAGAAACTTGGTGTGATAATTTAGTCTCTTGCTCTCAGGCACCTGAGCTTGCATAATTATCTCATTCCTGCACCAGATGAATATGTCAGCTTCGAGTCTCCCAGGTGGAGATATATGACTCTTTTTCCACCAGGCACTTTTTAAGATAAATTTATCTTCAAGAACTACTACCAAGAGATGTAAAAAAGATAAGGTTCTCTGGACTTTGCTACTTAAGAAGAGCAGTATTTATTCTGAGAGCATTTTTGGTGGTTAGTTGCTTTCCACTACTTAGTCCACTAATGTGGGCTCATCAAGATCAGTATTTCATCAGTCCCTATGCTGCCAGTGGCTGAAAGAGCACATCCAAAGACACAAACACTCCAAGTGGCCTCTCTTTCTTTTACTCCTTTGGTAAACCTCGGCTCATGGCCAATTTCAGAGATGTGATTTACGGGTCATGGATCTTTAACTTGGCCACTCTTATGTTTTTTTATGAATGATAAGTTCTTGTTGAGGATGGCAGAGAAAGAAAGCACCTCTGCCTGCTGGGATTTCTGATCTAGGGATACTATTCAAGGAGTATTTGAAGTTGAGATGTTTTTACTTAGGTATTAATTGAAAGATTCCTGGAAACATAGCTCTTTCACCTTGAACCTAAGGAAGTACCTAAAATTTTGGACCATTTTTCTCTGCTGGTAAGGATTCACGTCCAGCTTAAATGTCATCACTTATATAGAGCCTTTTCTAGGAGCAATGCAAGTGTAAGCTGAGTGGGTGATTTTTTTTCCATTGGTGGCTTAGATCTTGCACAAAACAGAATAAGACAACAAAAGGAATTTTGGAGAGATTGGGAAAGACGTATTGTGAGAGGCTCCAAATAAAGACAAATGGAGTGGGGAAGAGTGCTATCTGAGAGACTGACAAGGATACCAGAGGGGATGGAAAACAAGAGCTGGCCAAATCAGGTAACAAAGAGAGTGTGCGACTGATGATTGAAGGACTTTCTAAAAGGCAGCCAAGGTCGAAGAGACTTGTAACAAAGGGAGTCAGGGAAGACCCCTCCAAAGTGCTGACAAGGAGGGAGAGAAATCAGTAAATGGAGACACTGCTGGGAGCCTCACCTTGGACCCTTTAGTGAGGAACCAAATGATGTCCAGGTTATTTGGAGAGATGGAAGAAAACTGTTCTGAGGGGAGAAGAGAACTGTATAGAAGGTTTCTTGGAAAAAAAAAAAAAAAGCAAAGGAAAGAACTGGTTTTGTCAGAGGCCCCTTGAAAAACTTGCCTTTTAGAAAGATCTGTAAAGAATTTTTTCTCTCTCTTACAAAGTGTGTACTGCCTAGCAAGCTCCCTGCACATCGTCCATGTCTCTGTATTTTCACATGTTCTGTGGCTCTGTTCCCCAGCACACAGCTGAGGTACAGACTAGAGGATGGAGTGTGGAGACTTTGTAATAGGGGTTTATCCCTCAGCCTCAGGTGGGTATTAATCACTCTGCCTGGCCCAGCTTGGTGCCAATAGCAAATAAACACGAAGCATTGATCTGTGCTCAGAGGAACTGTTGGATTTGACACTAATCCTTTTTGATTTAAAATTCTTTACACTGTGGCAGAGGTGAGTGCATTTTGTCAAAATTAAGAAACACTCCTCAAACTAGAGAAAACACTAAAACCTCTTATAACAAGCAATTTTTATTTTGCTAAAACCTCCAGAGAGCTTGAAACATTTTCCTGGGCCCTTTCCCAGCATTCTTCTAATCCCATTCCCCCTACTTGGATATCTCTGGGCTACTGCCCCTTCCTAACATCCATGGTTCTGGAGAAAGACTCTCAGGGATTTTGCACAATTCCTGCAGCAATTAACCTGAAGGAATACCTTCATACTTCTTTCAAAAAGGCCTGCCCACCACCTTGGTCAATACACATTTCCTTCAGTAGAAAATGAACATTTTTTTCTCTCCTCCTCTCAGTTATCTCAGTGGGTTTGTTGCTATCAAGGAACTGAAATACATGGCTTTCCAATCTCTACTTAATTTTCCACTTGCTGTGATGCTGTTTGAGAGCTTGCTGCATGAGTAAACATTTGAAAGCCAAGGAGCCTTGACCCAGACTAGGTCCATTGCCCTTTTTGGTTATGGTGGAGATCTACATGGTGTGCAAAGGGTTACCTGGAGAGAGGTCTTCTGGCTGATACAGCCTCCTCCCTCAGTAAACTCTGCAGAGGGTTAAATACATAATAAACCCAGTGGGGAAGGAGAAGAGAAGAGAGGGCTAGCCAAGCTGTTTCTTGTGCAGCTGTGCCAAACTGGTTATTTATAGCATCCTGGACCAGAGGCTGCCATTTTCCCTTTTCTCACTCCCTGTGAGGTGAGAGGCGTTTTCACTCTCCCCTGCTCCCTCTCTCATAATTTTGGCAGCTCTTTCCCTTGAACTTGACCAAATGCAGCCAACCTCAACACAGCTGTTTGATAAACAGAAACAGGGGCAGCAGGCCGGGCTTTAAAGAGGCTTTTGCAGAGCAATAACTGAAGGTTTGAATAATGGTGCGCAGTTGGCTGAAGGCTCCTCTCATTTGGAAGGACATCAGGCACAAGCGCGAGTTTGTCAAATAATTAACAAAAATGGAGAGGAAAAAGATGCCAAGACAAACAGGGGCTTTTGAAATGGTGCTTACTTCATGGCCTCTCTTCTAAACATTCAGTTATACACACTCACACATACTAAAGGAATCGCCTCATACACATGTGTTTAAGCAAGCTTTGTACCCTGGTGAGACCTTAGAGGAAGCTTTAGAGAGATCCAGGCAGAAGAGAAACCATGGCACACGTGAGACAAATTTCTTCTTTTACCCTAAAATCTTACAGATACAAAATGGGGTAATAGTAATTTAAAATAAAAAAATAACAAACATTCAGAGTTAGAGGAAAGTGAAAAAAACCAGACAAACTATCTGCTACTACCTGCAAACCCCTTGTAAATATGAAACACTGCCAAGACTGTTTATGTATGCCTGTGCATACACAAGTACCCATCATCTGATGTGGTGAGTATTCAAGAAAAGGAAACATATTCCAATGTGATGGGCAGAGGGAAGTATTGTTATATTTTAGAAAAGATATTCCTTTCCTTACCTGGGCTTTCAGGATTGCATCAGGATGTGGAAATGTTTAAAAGGAAAGGCTGGTGCCCTCCAGATGAGTCTATACCTGCATTCTGGAACCTCTGGGACATCTAACTCAGAGCTCAGTTCTAATTTGCTAAACTGGCCTTTTGTGTTAGACTTGGCCTTGGACACCTGGTGGTAAATGACTTTCAGCGCTGCTTAGTTAGACATCATTTCTTAGAAGGAAAAACAAGCTCATGTTAGGACATATCATGCCCAAAGCTTCTATAGAAGCCATATCACCCCAATGAAACTTGTTCCTAAATAACTACCCTTCTGCATTGCCCAGTTATGTTTTTAGGATCTTGGGAAGTGGGTTTCCATTCTCCCTTTTATAGCATTCCACTCTGATCTGGGAGCCCCACACCAGAAACTTTGGCAGACTGTTTTTTCTCCTGTCCACACAAATATTTTTCACTTGGGGGGGGGAATGAAGTAATGAAGGACCATTCCGTGACTTTATTTTCCCCTCAGCTTCTAGCACAGGCAGGACTTTGAGGTTCCACAGCAGCTAGAACAATTGCCTTCTGTGAACTGGACAGGGGATTAATTTTGCAGAGGGTGTTTCTGAAGGCTTGAAAATAGTTCCTGAATTTCAGTGTCAGTGAGTGCCTCTGGCAATAGGTTAACAAGAGTGTTAAAGAGAGGCAGCTTGTCTTTCTTCAACGGGCTGACAGAGTATGGGCTGACAGAGTATGGTCATTAGCAGTCCCCACTTTCCATCTGCACACACCTGGCCTGGAATTCTGTCCCCATCACCTGATCAGCCAGTCTCTGTGAAGGCATTTATTTCTGCACTCACATAGGTGCATGCCAGGTCTGTAGGAACCTGTCCATGATACAAACATTTTACATGGGAGCCAGGCTCCCCTCTGGGTCATGCTAAATGCTTCCCTTGCTGAGGAAGCACAGGAACATGTTAATGCATAGCAGGACCTAGGATCAGGCTCTGTGCAGATGAGAGCTTTGTGGATAGGCTTCCATTTGCTCCAAGCAGTGATATTTAAAGATGTGATCAGATCTTGAAAATGTTTGGGATGCAATGGGATTCTGGGAGAATTGTTCCAGCACTGTTTGGACTGGCAGGGGAAATGCAGCATCCTCCACCTGCACATGGTGTCAGGAAAGGGTTGTTTGGGTGGTACTTAAGAGAAAGACAAAGTTTTACTTCCTCTCAGGCCTCAGCATTGGGTGTGGACACAGGCTGTGCTGACAGAAGGCAGCTTTTACTGGCACAACAGGTCATGCAGCTCAGGCCTAGCACTGGCAGAAAAGATCCAAATTAGTGCCAGCAGTAAATGTGGTTTTTTGGACACTCGTCTCAAAGGAAGGGGACCGGGGAACAGTGATTTGCTGAGCAGCTCTCAGATGCTAACCACTTTCAGCACCTTTAGGTATGAACTAGATTTAGTCTGGCAATATGAAAGCACAACATTTCAAGCTCTCCAAAACACATTACCTCCTCTCTTCACGGTCCCACTAATGAAGGTCAACTGAAGGTGCAACCCCACACGAGAGACCAAGCTCACGACATACAAGGGGCTGCCGTTTCAGAGTCAGGACAAGTCTGATAATGCCATGTTCTTGCATTGTCCCTGGAATTTGACAGGGGACTAGCAAAAAGGACATCTAAGTGCTTTCCCTCTTTCCAGGATTTGTCTTGGGGGACAAATTGTTCCATCCACAAGGTCCTTGACTGTGAAAACAAGTAAAACTATTGTGTCCTTTCTCTCTTTTATTTCTTCCTAATCTATTACTCATTGTAATCTGGCAGATGTCTTTTCATGGCATTTCAAAAAACATTGGTGCATTTCTTTGGGACTGCTTTTATAAGAAACATTCCCTTTCAGAGCAGGTGTCATACAGTGTAAAATTTTCCATGTGATTTCTTCTTCCCTGCATCACAAGGAAAACTAGACTCCAGGCACCTACAGAGATGTTGATCTGCTTTCTTTGCAGTGGATATAGTAACAATCCTTTGAAAAATTCCTTTCCAAATGGTGCAAGACATAGTGCAAGATCCAAGCTGAGTGTTGAACTGGAGGGGGTTCCAGTGTAGCTCACAGTAGATATACAAGGCAGTTGGAAAATTTGGCTCAAGAAAGGGAATTCATGAGTAAAAACATTGGATGGAGCTCTTATCAGTTCTGAAATGTGCCAGCCTTTGAGCCTTCTCAGCAGGGGAACAAAGGTAGACACCTAGAGTATACTTCTCTAGAAAGATATGTTTGACAACCAATCAGATGACTGGCCAGCTGTGAAGGACAAGTATAAAAACCCTAACCCATCCATAAGTCACAAGGTGAATATGTGGCGTTCACCATTGCCAAGAGCCCAGTCCAAGTTTAATTCTCTGTTTACATACACAAATAGAAATCAGAGTCATAAAACCATGAAAACGTAATAAAGAGATTCAGTTCTGTCCTTTTGTGTGATCTAGTAGCTGCAAGGTAGAGAGAAGATCTCTAAGCCTTTCACCCTCAGACTTTTTTGGAGCCACCATGGTGCAGCCTCTTCAAAGTCACAACCATTGACAAACATAGCCAAAATCACACCTGCATTTGCGTCCTCTGCAGTGGCTGAGACAGTTATCCTGGAGAAAGAGGAGCTAATGTGTACTCACCTGCTTCTGGGAAGCTTAGAAGCCTGCTAAGGAATACGGCAGGGTCATACTACCTCTTTCTGTCTCAATGGTATGACAGGTCCATCTGAAAAGGACAGGCCATAAAACGCTGCTATGTGCATAGCAAACATCCTGTTGGTAGGTAAGGGACACCAAAAGTTTATGTCCACCATTGTTCCTGGAGTCTCAAGCTCTTCTATTTCTCTGCCCCCATGCAGGTTATATAAAACTGCCCAGTGGTAAGGTAGCCTTCTGTGCAGAACTGGAAGTGTTTGCTGAATGCTGACTCACGGCTTCAGTCCTCTGTTGACAAACACACAACTCTGATTCCTCCTGCATGAGATGAAAGGAGCAGAGATTTACATTGTGGCTACTTCTTTGACTGACTCAATATTCTAGCATGACTGTGTCTTCTCCTGTGGATAAGCCTAGACCATATTAATAAAACATTTTTTGAATAACCAATACCAGCTAGTGTCTTCTGTCCCTGATTGACCTCTGTATGAATACTGATTCCAAACATACGCCCAAATCTCATGTAATGAACATGACCAGGCAGTCTCTTTATGTCATTCCTGGTTATGTAGAACATACCACAGCAATCCATTTCTAACCAGTATGCATATGATCTGTATGCTCTACCCTTACTGCTAATGATTCTTTAAAATGACCGTGTGTGGATGCAACAAAAAAACAGGGAGCAGTTACAACAAGATGTTTGTAGTTCACGTCCTGCCCTGAAGGATCTGATAGATGGGGTTCTTTGTAAATGTGATTTCAAAAAAGTCCAACCCCAAAGCCCCAACAAATGAAACAAAAACCCCCTACGTATTATAGGCAACTGCTCTAGTCAATTGGAGACATGCAGCAATCCATTGAAACTCACAGAGGAGATGATGGAACAAAATGACTTGCTTTTGGGCTTTGGCTAGTCTAGCAGAGATAATATCATTAATCAAACATGACCAGCACTTCTGTCTAGCAGACAAAGCCTGCGGCACTGGAGTCAGAAGGACTGGGTTACTCTGCTAGTTCTGGTGGTGGCTTGCTGCTGGATTCTGGACAAGTCCTTCTTCTCCATTTGGAAAGAAAAAGAAAAAGGAAAATAATGGCACGGGTATGGAGAGCTTGGAAATCTTATAAAGTAAAAGGAGCTGAGTGTAACTGCTACACAACTGTGTCTATGGAACCGCTGTGGTATGTTTGCATGGGCTTAAGCCCATGCGCGTGGGCATGGACATAGGCTGACTGCCAGGGAAGGAACTTGGTTACCTTAAATTGAGCCTGAGCTCTTGTTCACATGAGTCTGCACAAATGGGAATTGTAGATGATGCCTTAGGCTACAATCCATCCCATCAAGACTTATTCCAAGTTTAGCCTGTTTTAAACCCAAGCACAAGCATTTTAAGCTTGAGCAGCCAATAGTGTGATGAAGCTATAAGCTATAGGGTGCTTAATTCCTTTATCAAACCACTCTTTGCCCTGTAGTATAGACCTAACCTCCTTAGAGGCTGTTATCTCAGAGTATCTGTAGGAGACTCTCTGGCACCAATGGGAAGAAGAAATTGCAAAACACAAGGGGTGTGTGTGTCGTGAAAGGGAGAAGCGGTGCAGCCCTGGCCAGACTGGTGCTTCCTTCAGGTCAGCGTGGAGAATGTGAGTGTAACTGATGCTGGAGACCCACCAGCTGGGCTGGCAGTGGTCACTCTCAGAAGGATCTGTGCATGGCGTTAGTCACACTGCTGCACTGTGGGGCTGCTGGCCACAGAAACAGCCAGCCTTAGGCAGGGTCATCCAACTGGCTATTCAGCACAGCCAGCTCTTGGAGCAGAAGATTCCTCAGACATCAGCCCTGGCTGGGGGCGTTTATCTGATTTTGCTTGCTCGAGGTAAACACTGACTGTGGGTTTCAGGTTGGAGGACTTGTTTCCCATTGAATTTGTTCTGTCTTGTGTTTTCCTACAGGAATGACACTGCAAAAGGTATCTCTTTCTCCTTCCTCTTAAATGCCCTTCCAGATTTACACCCTGCCAGCCCTACAGGCAGACTGCCTACTCATATTTAAAGGCACAGTACACAGAAACCAGAATTACAGCTGTGCACCCACGCACTTATGTCTGCAGCACAAACATGTGCATCGGTAGAGTACAGGAGGCAATGAACAACTTTTTTCCTTTTTTTTTTTTCTTTCAGGTGCTATATGATGAAATGGAGATATGTAAGAACCACAGGAAGCATTTATTTTAAGTGCAGGCTAATGCCATGAATGTTATTTGCATTACATGACAGCCCAATAAACCACAATATGAATAAGGAAAGGAAAAACTGGTGTTTTCCTGACCAGTAAATCCCTCTTTTGCTTTCTCAGGTTTCATATCAATGCCAATTTGCATTTCCTTGCAGACCATTAAGGATGTCAATAGGTAACAGACAGCATCAGTGAGGGTTCAGAATAGCATGAGAGCTTGTGAGTAGATGCTGACATATTTTTTGGGGCAGGAGGCGGGTGGATGCAGGAGCTGAGAAAGGAGGTGTTGGTCTGGCTGATGTATATTTCCCTTGAAATATAGCTGGTAATTTAAGTCCATCAAAGTGAAATCAGTGTTTATATCCTGAAAACAATGCTCTCTTTGTTCAGCTGTAAAAGGCAGACAAGCAGGGAGGCAAAAGCAAAATATTCTAGTGCAAATATCCTGCTGGTTATCAGGCAGATAGAGAGATTCAGGGAGAGAGGATAACCTCTGTTTGAAATGGTCAGTGTCCTGGCAAACATCAGTGTGAGTAACTGGAGTCCATCAGCCTGTACTTACAATTGGATACAGAATGCCCTGCCCTGACACGGAGTGTTATCTTGCATTAAACTCTCAACCACCTGAGTACCTCAAGTGAAGTGTGATTAAGTGTCCTACTGACCAGCTGCTTCATCCAGCTGATAGTAGCTCGCTTTTCAGTAGTGGGTAAAATCCCTTCTAAATAATGTCAAGTTGGCTTCCCATCAGGAAGCTGGAGATAATCATCCCTCCTTCTGCTCAGTGAGTCACAGACCCTCTCACAATCTATGGCTGGGAGGCTGACTTGGTCTTGCTTCTCACCTGAAAGCTGCTGCCTCCTAGCTGTGATCCAGGAATGTCTCCAACTGATTTACTCATGAACTCCTACTCTCACTCCCTAGGATTTCTGTAAAGGTTGCTTGGTTGCCTGCTAACACCTTGCTGCAGTTTCACTTAGCCAATATCTGCAGAGGGGACCTGGGGAGATCCCAAGTGTCAGGTGTCTCTGCAACAAGCATGGATAAAGTGACCCAAGTGGCCACCAACTCTGCTAGCTAGCCCATAGCAGGAGGTGATTTGGAAGGTACCTTCATCGTGGCACATCAAACACTGGAAAGTGAGTTGTCTCTGTACAAGATAGGCACACAGGGATGCAAAAAGTGACCTCTCAGAAAGATGCAACACAAGCAACAATTATTTGTTCTCTTCCTATGTAGAGAAGGCCACCCACAGAGAAGGAGAAGTCATAATTTTCATTAACCAGAGGGCTAGTTTAGTCTCTACTGTTCAAATTGGATGACAATTTCTTCTGCATCCTAAAGAGAGGATGTAACTTCTGGAGTAACTGGATTTTGACATCCCCACCCCATTGCTCACCCCTTTCCTCCAGGCAAGGATGACAGCAACAAGCACCACCCAACTCTTGCATTAGGGGTTATCCGATACAAGCAACGTCCGTAGCTGTGTGAACGTGGTTTCTCTGGTATGAGAGAAGAGGCCCATTTAGATTCAAGCCAGAGTCAACATGACTCATTGGCTAATACATCCTACACTGCAGGGCTCAGGAGGTCAGTGTAGGTTCAAGTCTCACACTGGGACTTGGACTGGTGCTTGACGCTGTGGGGAAGGGAGGGGAGATGCTGAGCTCCTGGAGGTGCTTCCTACTGGAGGAGAGAGAGATTTTAATCTGAGATCCCTGCTGGAAACTCTTTCAAAGGGGAATTAATTACACCAGGGCAAATTCATCCTTGGTGAAGGCTCCTTAGCTTCACTGGGGCTGTCATGGGTCTGATTCTGTTGTGATTTTGGAGGAGGGCTGTGTGTTGTTTCTTTGTTGTTGTTGTTGTTGGTTTTGGGTTCTTTTTTATTTTTGGGGTTTTTTTTTGGTGACCTGGTCTTCTGGCTCATGTCCCCTCTGGCAGTTAAAGAGGTTCCAGCAGCCAAAGGTGTGTGTGTTTGTATGAGCCCTTGCAGAGTTGCTGCAAAGGCTTCTGGCCTGACTAAATCACTACTTTGTTGCTTTGTAGACCTCTTTCAGCTAGGACTAGGGAGTGGGGAAGTGGGTATACAGTCCATCTGTCTCTCTTTTAATTTCCCAGCCATGCAAACCCCTAACACAGAAGTAGTGGTGAGAGAGCCATATCTGTCACCCTTTCCTGCACATCTAGTTCTTTGAGGCTTTCCCATCCTCAGTTCTGGTTTTAATACTGCTCTCTCTTCGCAGAGAAATGCATGGAGCTGCAGCAGCTTGGGGACAAGGGCTGAGCAGGTAGACCCTCCCTCCTGTCATTTCAAAGGTCTTGGTTAAATGGTCTTTTGCAGAGCAATGACAGCTGAGGAATATACAGAAAAAACAGAGTTATTCTAATGGCTTAAGCTCCTTTTTCTTGATGAAGAAAAAGGGAGTATTCATCCCTCTGGATCAGCTCAGTTGGCAGTGAAATGCAACCAGCTCTGGGTGAAACCCAGGACTGTGTGCAAGGAAAGGAGGAAAGTCTTCATTTTTGAGCAAAACGAGTGACAAATATAAGGGAAGCTGGATGTCAGTGTTGTCTGAGCACAGCTGGGATACCTCTGCTCTGGGAAAGGGATCTCAGTGGAGTTCAGGGATCTTGTCACACTACTAAAATTCCACAAGTTTTGCAGCACCTGGTCTTAGAGCACCATCTAAAAATGAGAGAAAAGTGGAAGCTGTCAGAATGCCTCTTTGTAGAAATACGCTGAAGTAAGAAACAGTCTTCCTTACAGACACAACATCTGGCTATAGAGTAACCAGAAAAAACTATCCACCCCTCAGCTCCTGCTACTTCTCCTTCCCAAGTGTCCCCTTATATCTGTCCTCTCTAAATGATCCCAGTGAGCTGCTTCCATGATCACTTTGAATTTTCTTCCTTACTGTTTTTCCAAAAACCAGGAATTACCATTCACTCTGTCAGCTACCCACTAATAACCTTGAATCTGTCCACTGATCAAAATTGACAGAGGGTGAAAAGAAGTATTGTATTCCTACTGGTATTGTGAAAATAAGCAGCTAGGGTAGAGGGAAGAAAAACTCTATGAAGGGAAAAGTTACAGCAGGTAAAACACTATTTTTAAACACCAGAAAATCCAGCCAAATAATGTTATGTTCCAGAGTCCACACAGTCAGTTCTGCTCACCACAGGACTGATCATTTCTGAAACGGTTGCACAGCATATTGACTGATAGCTGCCTGACTGTCTTATTCCTCGTTTAACTCTTAAAAATCACTGTTGCAGGACCATGGGAACAGAAATAGTTGAAGAGAACAATCCAAGGGACTGCCACTTCAGGAGAGACCTTGTGCTAACCTGGCCGCCAGTTCATTTCAAAGGACAACAAAGTGGGTCAAAGTCACCAGCTCTGAGGTCATTTGAATGGGGAGGAGTAAAGATGCATCAAGTCATTTGTTTGCATTAAGTTTGTCAGCACTCACAGCTGATGCTGACTCGATGTTTTTAAAGTCTTCCTTCTAAGCCATTAGAAGTGAGGCTGGATGCTAAACATGGTGATGTTTGTTCAGTGAGACCCATTGGCAGGCTTTGGCCGGACCCTGCTCTTCTATCTGGTTCACCACAGAATGGATAAAGGAGGATCTCAGTGAGGCTTGCTTTGAAAGAGTTAATATATTTTACAAGGAAAGCTGCCATCCTCAAGGTCATTTTATCTCTTAGTTACATGAATTCTAGGAAAGCAAAGATTCCTTCCAAGTAAGTTGCTGGTTTATCCAAATGATGCTGTTACAGAAATTGTTGTATAAGATCCAGGTTTTTCCAGGGTATAGCGAGTGTGTGTGGTGTTTAGATTTAGGCTGTGTGCTGCCAAGCTACTGACTCCCTTTTTTCTTCCCTTTTTCCTCCTCCCACCCTCTCTCCCCCAAATCACAAGCCTAAGAATAATTAATAAGAATAATAAATAAACAGATGAAAGTGGAAACATTCCCAAAACCTGTTATCGCACAAGCAGTTTCAGTCCAGACCATGCTAGTTTCACATTGAGTCTTGGAATTGTCAATTCTCATTACTTCCCAGTGTTGAGTACAGAAGGAGAGAATTTTGATCTCTGTTTTTCAGAATCAAACCCTCTGTTTAATGCAGTGGGGAAAGTTGAGATGAAATATAGGTCTCGGGGGACTTTCCTTGGGTGAAAGCTTATTACAGCTGTAACAAAACCTTCTAATCGGAACGGATTCTGTTACATGTGTGATATTCTGGTCTTGGTCTTGGGGGGGGNGATGACAAAAAGCTTTAAAACCAATTAAATGAGAACTGCATTCATTTCCCGCCTCCTCCTCCTCACTGCTTGCATTTGCTCCGTACACAGTATGTTCTCTCTTCTGCATTTTGCTAGGGGTCTTGTGAGATCTGTAGGAGTTTTGCTGGGTCAGGCTGCTGAATGACATTGTGCAGCAAAGCAAAATTCACAAACTTGGATTCACCCACAGGAATGGAAAACTGTTTAGTGGTGTTTGAAATATAGAATCCATATTACCATAGCAAGAGAGCCTAATGGGCTATCTAAACAGAATATACAGTTACAGCTGAAGACAGGGAACTGTTTAAAATGTGTCTTAGTGTCCAATGTAATAATAAAGTCACAGACAGAATAAACCCAAAGGCACCATCCCTGCCCAAATAAAAGTGTCTCTGGGTCTATGCTGGTGATGTAAATGGCTTCACTAAAGCAATGGAGAAATAAATTAATACCAGTCTCTAATGTAGACACGTACAAGTTGTTTTCCTGTGGTTTAGATTCAATGAATTATATTGGCTATAAAAGAGATGAAGAGAAAATCTGAGGGAAGAAAGAGAAAGGTATTAAAAGATGAAGTATCTTGCTCAAGGTCAGGGATTAAGTCACTATTCCGTGCTATGTCCACTGTACTGCACTACCTCTGTTTCTTGTTGCTTGTGATGGTCTAACAGGACACATCCACCTTTGGATGTCTTACCATGTTGTGGGTGCTCTGCAGCAGGGTAGTCCACAGATCAGAAATAACATCTCTTCAGTTAGGAGAGCATCGAAAGGGACTGCCTCGTGCAGGGGCTCATTTTAAGACCTGGAGAAAAGACCTGTGAGACAGACCCTGGGGTTCTGTATACCTCCCTGCTCATGATTTGCTGGATGAGGCTGGGCAAACTTCTGCTTGCTAGTGGTGAAGAAACTATCCAATGGTCACAACCCAGGGTGCTAGGAGTTTTGAACTCCATGGTGGCACTGGGTGAATAAAACTAAATTACGAATGTGCTTTTCAAATTCTGATTTTACTGTGCCAACAGCTCAATGAGTCGTTTCAGTTGGTGACAAAGACATCTCAGAGAAAGAAGTCTTAGTATGTGAGTCAGTGTTTTATTTCCACAAACCAGTCAGTTTGTTTCCTCAAGAGAGGCTTGTCAGGATGAGACAAAGGCTGGCATAGAGTTTGCCTCTGTCAGATGCCCTTTTGGAAAGGGCTGGCACTCAATTCTTTTGCCCAAACTTAACAAATAAGAAAAAAGTTATGAGACTTAATACCCCTGGAGTAAGAGTCTTCACTCCTTTGTTACTTGTCTTAATGTGGTCTTCATCTGAACCTCCTGGATGATTCACCAGAGCTTTTCTGGGGCAATATCACCTCCCTACTCTTTCTTTGTTTAGACATTTTCTTGGGAAAAAACATACTGCAGTATACAACACCAGTGGTGTTAAAGCCTGCTGGTAGATGAAGAGCAATAAAAACATGCTTCCTGCCTCTGAAGATTTGGATTCCCACCTGACCCTACTCTTTTGTCTATTGTAAGCTCTTCTGGGTATGGATCATCTCTTGTTTCTCATAATTCTATTATTTGGCATGAATTTGAGGAAAGATTAGGAAGCTCCCTCTCCAAGGGCTACTGTCACACTACTAAAATAAAAGCAGCAAGTGCCTTGGTGTTCACAAGCAATCCTGCAATGATGGTGATCCAGAGAAGAGATCAAAAATCATCTGATCCTCCCTGCAACTCATGTGAAACACTGTCTGCATGCTGGGGCTTGAGGGAAGCAATCTCACTTTCCTTCAGCTCTCCCATGGATATCTCCCCTTTTCTTTCCTCTCCTTCCCCCTAAGAAATACAGAGTAGGGGCTGTAAAATTATAAAGCTGCCTTTTAAAGCTGCTCCATGCTGTGAAATGAAACTCAGATAATGAATGTTTCTAGCCCAGTCAGAGCGCTCTCTGAGGTATATTTTTATCTCCACAGTGCCAGAGATTAACTGTACATTTGTCTTAATGGTATCACCCTTTAGTGTTAATGGAAGCTATGTGTGTAAATCCCTGACCATCCAAATGAGAATACGCTTTGAGTGATCACAATAAATCAAAGTAAATGGAAGACCCCTGCAGGCCAAATTCATCCCCAGAGCAGCTCCTGAGGCTTTTAGGAAACTTATGCCAAGCAGGCACTGTAGTACAGTGAGAACAAACACAGCAGATCATGTCACCTGCTTTATGATTTCAAAGTAGTCATGATGATGATACTTCCAATTGTAACAAGGTAATTTGCTCTTGAAAAATGACGTACAAAGGAAAAACATGACTGGGTTTGGTCATTTTGGAGTCTTTATAGTACTTTGAGAAGGTGACTCAGTTGTTTCTTTTTATATAAAAAAAAGTTTATTGACACATTTGCAATTTATAAATGCATGTTCTTTCTGCTCTGCTTTCCACTCAAAAATAGAAAACTGGCAAGATTACAACAATGAAGGTATCAAAAGAGTGATGCCTAATGAAGAAGGGAAAATACATATATTTTCAGCTGCTTAGATATCTTTGGACTGATGAAATTTTGTAAAAATGTGTCCATTTTAAACACAAAACCTATCAAATTCTCAGCAACAGCTCCAATTCCCTTTTCCAAGAAATACAGGCAAGAGAGACATAAAAGAATAAAGACACATAGTGTTCCCAAGTCTCTAAAGTAGAAACAAATATCATACAGTATAGTTCATGATAGTGTTTGTGCTTCATTTAGGCACTATGGAAGTAAAAGACAGACAAACCATGGTCCTTCTCTAATTTGCAGACCTTTATTTTTTTTAGGTGAAGGGCAGTGTAACTTAGCAGACACTGATGAAAACAAGGGTAAGTATAAGACAAGAAAGGAGTTTCTAAGAAAGAGTCTGCAACTATCCATATGTAGAAATGACCTAGAATTAGATTTCAAACTTAATCAGCAACTCTGTGTTTCTTGAAAAATACACAAATTCCTGTCACCCACATATCCCAAGTAGAACTGCTTGAGCTGAAAAATGAGAACTGAAAAGTTAAATTGTTTTGCTGATTTTTATTGTGAAATAAAGCAAAACGCAAAAGGGAAGACAAAGATCATTGTTAGCTAAAAAGTGAAAATATCAGTACTTAGGTTGCATGATTGGGACACAGAAAATGTCCCCTTTCGAAAAAATGTCTCTGAAGTCCTCCTTCAGTCTGGCTGGTGCAGTGATCTCTCTCTTTTCCTGTGCCACTTGCCTTTGAGGATTACTGTCTGTCTTCTAGGTGACAAAGTCAATGCTTATCATCAGATTCTTCCTGCTGTGCAGGAGACATCCAGCTTGATGGCAGCATCCTTAATAATTCCCCATTACAGCTTTGGAAAGAAGATAGAGAAAAACCCAGTTGTCAATGTCTCCATTCAAGGTCTCTTGGATCTCGTAGATCAGATATGGCACAGGCTATTAGAGGGTTAGGAAATCACCAGCCACGTACCTGGTCATCTCTGATCATTTTAATGAGCCCAGTGTTTCTACACTGGTTAAGTCTCAGCTGGAATAATGCATTAGGAAATGAGAAGTATGTGGAAGGCGAAAAAGAAAAGTCAGGCTATTCTCAGCTGGCATAACCTGCTATACAGATTCTCTTTTCCTCTCTTGATATTGATCAAAGGTTTGCAGGTTGATGAAGGTGAAACCACCTCCTCCTCCCAAAAAACATTCACTTGTCTTGTATGCATGCTTTCTTTCAAAGCCTTTTCTTTTGGTGGATGGGAAGAGGGCTTGGAAATAAATTTTCTAGTTTCAAATCTAGTTTTCTGTTCAGCTGTCCTCCAATCTAACTCCAAAACTAATTCTTGTGTTACTGACTGCTCTTCAGAAAGATAGTGGCCCTTTTCCATTCCTGGAGCTTCTCTGTTCTTGTTTCTTTAAGAACTTCTACTAGCTTTGTGCCATTAAATTCCTCCTGTTTTGTGTAGAAAACTTTTATGCATTTCCTTATTTACCTAGGCAACCGTGGGCCACCAAGAAGTCCACTACTACCTGTTTCCAGGAGAAATGTAAAGTTTCTATCAAGAGAAAGAGGAAACTCTTTTGAGCTTTCAAACAGTACTCCCTGGATTAGATCACCACAGAAGTGGAATGAGCCACTGCGTTAAGACCTACATCTAAAACATGCTCATGTCACAAACTGTTCAAATCTGACCTACTACTTTGAATTAAGTAGAAGTCCCTCCCTCCAATATCTATTTCTGGAACTCAAAATATTTTGTTGGTTTATAGTCGTTTCTGTCCTCTCCCTCCACTCCTCAAATGCAACCAAGGCTGAAAGCCCAAGAACAAACAACCAAAAAGGGCAGTTCTTGGCCCAAGTGACAATCAGGAAGCACTGAATTTGTTGTGAGACGGATTAAATTCCCAACCTGTTTCTGCGCTGGTGAGACGATCACAGAAGTCTGATGGGAATTTGATGGGAACCTGCACAGAAACAGGAAGAGGCTGTTGAAACCATAGCTAGGCAAGTGTTGTTGGTGCCCTTCTATTGACTCCAGTGGTACTGAACTTAAAAAAATGGACTTACACAAAACTCTTTTCTGAAAAAACCCAAGACTTTGGGGACAAAGCTGAGGGAGTGAACAAACGAGGCTTTTTCATCTCCGAGGAGGAGAACATGCAGTAAAGAGCAGCTCTTCCATGCTGCCCTCCCCCTTCAAGCTGGCAGCCCCACCTGTTATGAGCCAGGAGTAATCAGAGAGATGATCGGCACAAGCGGTATTTTTACAGGATGAACCCACTGGGTCAGCTGGAGGCCTGCTGTAACCCAATACCAAGTTGTGACTGCAGACAGGCACGATGCAAGGCTTTGGGGATGAGGGTGGTGAAGGATGGGTGGGGGGAAAGCAGGGCAGTCCCAAAGGAGGCAGAACTTCACTTAGGAGACTTCTGTTTCCCTTTGGTGCCCCTGAAAAATGAATAGTGGGGATTGTTGATGAAATGTGTGAGCCAGGGCTTGTTTAAGGGGGAGGATAAGGGAAAGTGGTGGGGCAGGGACAGCGGCAATGGGAACACTACTTGCAGGAACAAAGAGCACATGTGTACTCAGGCACTGTGTGCCCAGTTCGCAGGGGAAGGGGGTCACACAGAGGTATCTGTTTCGCTCATTCACCTGCTTCTCTCCTTTTGTTCATAGTAAACAGAAACCCATATCACTTCAGACTTCCCCCTCCCCACCCCTCCTGGTACTGCCAGCACTGGACCAACCCATTTCTTCCAGGGAAGCCTATTGTCTGACCATGACAGAGTTCCCCCTATGCCTCTCGTGCCGAGTCAGACTTGCTGCTGAAGGGGCTGCCTGGGGAAGAAACACCTGCAAGGAGCCACAGCTGTGATGTGAGCAGCTCTCCTAATGCTCTGTTTAGGATTACAGCACTCCAGAGCATCACATTACCCCAGAGGCTGCACTGAAACCTGGTATTAATTCACATTAACGAGGATCAGATTTAGCATGTTGGGAGGGGGAGGACTGTTATTATTGTTTCTAAAACTACTGGAGCAAACTCCTAGGACTGGTCTTTCATGAATCCTGGCAATGGCCAGAGGAGCTGCTTTGTTCCTCCATGCCACTGGCCACTCACTGTCTTCTCTTGCATGAATGCCTCCAAACACAGGCACTTGTTTTCATGATGGGGTTACTTTCTTATTTTGATTTTTGATCTGCCCAAGTTAGTAACTTTCAAAGCAGAATTCTGAATGTTGTGTAATATCTTTGGATTGTACTGCAACAGAGCAGGGTCTTCCAATACCAAGAGGACAGCTACAGTGTGGTGGGGATCACCTCTTGTCCGTGTCCATGATGGAATATCCCAAGATCAGAAACAGGGAAAGAGGGTCTAAGCAGGAAAAACAGTGCAACTCTGGGACATATTTGTGCAAGGAGGGTATGAACTCTTCATTGCCAGGTAATTTTAAGAATATCTGTTGGGTAGATCTGATTTTGTCTTTGGGTAGGGATATTTCACATGCCCTTCAAGGTCCCTTTCAACCTGTGTGTTTGTTTGTTTATTTGTTTTTTCAGCCATTACAAGAGTGAAGTGGAGTAACTTTTCTCACCTGAAAATTTCTGGTAGGATACTTTTTCTTCCCTTTCCCTACCCACACCACCTCTTCTTTATTGAGTGTTGCTGGAGCTGTTCCTATCCAGGCTTATAGGTTCCTATCCAGGCTTATAGGTTGCATATAGAGTGGTGCGTTTAGTTGTCCCTGAAGGGCCTCATAATACCACCCTGGTGTTTTTCGAAGCCAATTGTTTTTCCACACATGTATAATTGACACCTGATTTCAGATGGTGCTTCTGGAATCTAAGGGAAAGTAAACATCAATAGCAACAACCACTGTTCAGAACAACCAGTGTTAAATATCACCTGTAAACCCTTGTAGAGCCTTGGGTATGAGTATGAAAAAGGAATTGAAAAAAAGTATTTGAAATGAAACCTTCAGAGGCTGCAAATCCCAATCATGTTTGTTTATTTTGTTTACAGTTTCAGAATTATGTTGAAAAGTCATTAATATCAGGTGTGCTACAAAATTTAGAAACGTACCAACACTGAGCTAGAGAGGGGTGGACTAGAACAATAGGGATAGAAATGACACATGAGGTCTTGTGCTGTGTGCAGTGCCAGGGGAGAAGAATGAGGACTAGCACATCAGCTACTGACCCCTGCATGACATTTCTTTGTGTAGAGGGTAGAATACTTCTGCCATTTGTTAGAATGACAACCTTGTGCAGAGAAATCTTCTACAGATCATCCAGGTTTCTAAAGCCAAAAGAGGACATCTAAATATCAGGTTTCACCTCCTATACAAATACAGGCCATCAAATTTCAGCTTATTACTTCTCCACTGAGCCTGAATATTTTGTTCCAGAAAAGCAGCCAGGAGATGGGAAATCAAGTGCTTTACATAGTGCTGTATTCCACTTAAGCTGGTGAACCCTGATTTTCTTCCTCTGACACCCTAGTGTGGTCCCACACCATCCTGATGGGAACTGTATGTACTGCACAGAATTGTCAATCTTCAGAGGTCTTATTGGCACCTCAAAGTACTGTAAGATTGACCATCCATCTTACCTCATACATGCCACGCTGCCACTCTCAGATGGCAAATATTGCAGGCAGCTTTGTCATCAGTCAGCTTGGGATCATATTTAGTCAGTTACAGTGATGGACTGTCAGAGTCTGGATCCCTCTGCAACCTGTGGAGAAAAGTAGCTGTTGCCTGTATGTTAGGACCTTATTGTGACCAGCTGACCAGGCTCGATATAGAGCTCAGTCTTTACTCCTCTGAAAGGTCTCCTGCTGATGCTGTGTTTTCAGCATTATTGCTTTCTCTTTTTCTCTGTGCTCTAACACCCAAATATATTGATGATCATTTTAATTCTCCTGGAAGAAAAAAAAAGGAAAAAGAAAACCCTGCCTTCAACAAACACGTGTTTTTCTGCAAGCTCCCAGGATTACACTGTTGTGTGTGCAAGCTGAAGGCAAGGCTCTGCCAAATTGATTTATCTCTTCAGCATGTTCTCGCTCTCTGGACAATATGACTTCATACAGGGCAGAATTAATGGGCTCCTGATAGAGTCACAGTGCAGCTTCTCAAAGGCCACTACGTCTGGGAAACTCCAGGTATTTCTGAGAAACCCTGAAAGTAATTAGGTGACTCCAGGAAATTCCAAGGAGTTAGAGAGTTCTACTGGGGCTGTCTAGGCATGTTCTTCTAACCTGGATCTGAATATATCCAAAAATTCATACCCACCTCTCTTTTCTGCAGATCTAGAACTCTGAATACAATGAATGTTTGAAGGGCAAGGAAGGACCAACAGCAGAGGTTTAGTCATTAGTGGGGAGTACTTTTCTCTCAGACAACATCAGACACAACAAGGTGTTAAGCTGTCATGCCTGTGGGTCTTGATGTGTTTTTTGAGGACAGAAAGTGTACCCATGGCAGGAGGGGAGGTTCATCAGAGAGCACAGAGAGAACTTTTCTGACGAGACATGACCACAGCTCCAGTTGTTCCTGGTCATTTAAGATCACTTGACATTTTCTGCAAGAAGAGTAAATGACCAATGTCTAGGTAGGATTTCTGTTGGATCAGTTACTTCTGCTTTATTTTTCTGCTTTCACCATCAGCTGCAGGCACATGCCTTTTCTTCTTCCTTTCTTGAGCTTTTCTAATATTGTGATCTGAAACAGCTACTTCTACTCATCCCTATATTTCCTCAGGGAGCAAATATCTTTGCTCAGAGTGAAAGGTGTCGATGCATTGTCTCATCCCAAGCAATACTAACAACTGAACAAAAAGCAGCTTCTGCAAAAGACAGTATAGAAAATAAACTTCTGTAGAAATAGTGAGCATCATCTAAAAATGAAAAACAATCAAAACAAAGTCAATCAGTTCTTCTCATTGGAACATACACAATCAAGTAAGTTGCCTGACTCTGTCATTATGGCATAGAAAATCCAACATCTGTATAAGTGATGAAATTTCATAACCTCCCTTGTATAAGCTCGCTTGATTTTGACACTTGTGACTTATGGTAGGTTTAGAGGTCAACCCTGAAGCGTGAGTATTGTTTCAATCACGCTGCTCCCTCTCATGAATTACGTTAGCAAGGGCTTGGTCACAGTTATCTCTGCAATAAAGAAATATTGTAGTAGAAGTTGTAGCATGGTACAATAGTTACTGTGGTAATGTAGTTAAAATGCCTGGGAGAGAGATTTTCATTGTTGAAAAGTCTACATAATAAAGTTTAATGTAGTTCATGGGACACATTTTTTTCTTTGGATTTATGAGTGGAGCTTGGTGAGTGATACATATTTTGGTCCGGTCATCAAAATGGAAAATCAGAAGGGAAAAAAAAGGCTCAACCAAAATGGTGATCCTCTGAGTTTTTGGATGAAAAGAAAAGATTGATTTTTTTGTCTGAATGAAGCATGTCATTGGACTGAAACAGAAAGGTTTTTTACATTTATTAGTTACTTAGACCTCTGAAAAAGTTGGGGTTTTGTTCTGTTGTTTTTAAGTGCAATGACTATTTTTAATTGTAAAGTGCCATTTCAAAACTTTAAAAGTTTTGTTCTGAAAATGCCTGAGAGATTTTGAAAGATGCCAACACTGACATGTTCCTTGGCCAAAAATGTTCACCACACTCTGCCCAGTTTGGTGATCTCGTTTAGTCCTACCCTAACACAAGCTTTTGGCACATTCACTACTATTATTATTAATAATAATAACAACAATAATATCATCACCCAGCCGTGCTTAGAAGGCCTGGGCACCAGTCCCAGATCTGCTATGACAAATCTTTTCAACTTGCTGGGCTTCTGTTTTACCTCCCACTCTTTGGCTCTCTTATCTACTTAGATTTAAAGTCATAGGGTCAGGAATTCTCATATACTGAGACTCTTATGTACACACTGATGCCTGGATTACTGCTTCTGCTGCAGTACAGGAGTGGTGGATTTTCTGCTCCATCCTCTCCCATCTACCAGCCCATTACAGAGAATTTGGAAGTGGACATTGGAGGTTTGACCCTCCTAGGACAGCTAGCTCCATGATAGAAGGGAATCTGAGGGAGTAAAATAGTAAAGGTCTTTGTTTGCCTTCTATACACAGAGACTGAGTTGTTAGTTTGGTGAGTGAGTGAAACCAAACTGTGACTGTAAGCACTGAAGCCAAACTTTGCTCAGGTGTGATTAACTTCTGTGTGAAACAGCATAGTATACACCCAAAATACTGTTTGTATGCAAGACCAGCAAAGATCTGAGAAGGATTGAAAATGGGTTTGTTTTGGTTTGTTTTTTTTTTAACAAGGATGCCTGTTTTGAGAGGCCTTATTACATGAAAGCCTATTGTTGGGTGGAGGAAGGGGCCACCTGCACTTTTTTTTCCTGTGTCTATCTCTATGCTTCTGGCTAGGGAGTAGTTTGAGGTGTCAGATATATGGGAGAGGGAACCAGCAATAAACAAGGCACAGAGCATTAGAGCCGAAAGCCAGCACTTGCAGCCTGCAGAGGTGCTGGTAGAGAACCAATGCACTTCAGAGGCAAAATGATGTGAAGAAAGTCTCAGAAAGGACTCAAATTGTTTAATTTCCTTCTGCATCTGAGCCACCAGGGTTTTATGCACATTCTTATTAAAGCCAGTAAGATAAAGCCATCAAAGGTACCCAACTGCCTCATTTCCTCCTTCCTTACTCTTTGACTGCTTGACAACACCTTTGTGGAAGGGGTTTGGACCCACTGTACAGCACGCTCTGGAGCAGGATGTCTTAGGCAAGAACCTGCAAGAAGGTCATGTGGAGCAGGAGACTGGGTTTGACAGCAGGCAGCAAGACTGACCTGTCCTGTGTTTCAGGTCCTTTTTTCCCAACTGTGCTTCCCAGTAAACAGGATTAAAAAAATGGGGTTTGATGCCAAACCACATGGAGTGTCCATCTTGTTGGGTTCTGTGACTTATCCCAGCTGCCTGGAGCGACAGCTTCTGAATCCTTCTTCCCATATTACCTTGGAATTGATGGACTCTTAAAATGAATGGAGCTCATTTATTGATCTCCAGTGAGGGCTTTGTGGGGGAAAGGAGGGGGCTGCCTCTCCAGAAAGGTTGCTGTCCAAGAGGGTGGGAATGGAAGCAGGTTCACCATGGTGTGAACAAAGACCTCCAGGCACAGCACAAAGTGTTTGCTCACCAGCTGATGGTAGTGCACCTGCTGAACAAGTGCAGCCACGCTGCTCTCCTCCCTACCCTGCATTCTGCAGACCCAGACCTGGTTATCCACATTTCCCTGTGTGATGTTGCTGAATGCCTGTCCCGGCACATGGGTGAAACACTTTGCAGGAGGAAGAGCAGCTGCTGAGGTCTTTGCTGGCAGTGATGTGGTAACTGAGTCAGAAGCTGGTTCTAGCATAGGGCTACACTGTCAGCTTTCAGATGTTGGCCCTCATGAAGAAGTTTTAACTGAGACTTGGTTAAACCTCCTGCATCCGTATTGAAGCCCAGACCTAAATCCTACTGTGTCAGAGGGTGACTGTTTCCTAATTGTTGAAGTATCTCTTTTGGGACCGGTCACCAGGCCTGGCATCAAAAGGGTGATTTTGAGCTGTAGAAAACTCTTTTGTGGGTTTTGTGCTAAGAGTGGCTGAAACTTGCTACCGGTTCATTTCAACTGCATCCACCGAACCGTAACTCACTACTGCATACAAGTTCAGCAGGAACATTCCCAAAACCCCCATAGAAGAAATTTACGGTTGCTCAATGCTCTGTTACTGGCGGCCACAACTGTGTGCACTCCACATGTCTTTGTAATCACTTAATGACTCATTTCCTTAATCCCTCATTTCCTATAGCCTTATTACAAGCAATTCATAAACCCAGATCCATAGCTGTTCTCTGGCTGTAGTCAGGAAGCACTGAACTGACTCTGCATCTGGTTGGTTGGCTGAAGTACTCCTCTCTGCTCCCCTCAGAAACTTTCCACTGGACCCTGTGTTTTGCTGCAGTGACACCTACTGATGAGGTAAGAGTGTATTAACTACACGTTCCCTTGTTGCCAAACCCAGCCAGCAACCACTTCCTGGCTTTAACCAGATGTTTCTGCTCTTCTGGAGTAAATTTCACACTACATCGGGAGAAGTTTTGCACGGTCTTGACTGTAATGCGTCGGTGGCCAGTGGACCTGAACAGAGATCACTGCAGTGGAAGGAAATGGCTCTTCATGTTCAGGCTTCTCATTCAGCCATCAGCCAACTGATGGCCTTGGGAAACAAACCTTGTGAGGCAGTGTTCCCTGGGGCACTGTGTGGCATTGACTTGAGAAGCAGTAGAACAGCCAGCATGCCTTTGCTTTCTTCTGAAGGTTCTTAATTTTTTTGTGAAGAAATAACTACTTGCAGGAGGTCATACCCTTGACACATTCTCATAACACCCCATGGTGACTGGGAGATAGAGAATGACAGAATGAGCCCCATTGCTAAGTGCAATCAGGCCAAGGATTTCTCCTTTGGTGAAAAGCATTTTCCCTAAACAATTATTTGGAAAATTTCAGCTTCAGTTAAAACACTCAAAATAATAATAATAATAATAATAATAATAATAATAATAATAATAATAATAATAATAAAAGACCTGCAGCACCTCAAGAAGAAGTGGGTTAGGGTCAGCACTCCAGCGGGGCAGGAGCAGAGTCAAGGAAAAGAGTAAGGAAATTACAGTTTCTCACTGCAGACCTTGGCTTTAACCCACTTCAACATGAGGGCTATCTGTTGTCCATTGATTCACATTGATTCACAAGGGAGAAAGCATGATAAAGGAGTGAGGGTAGGGTAGGGTAGGGTAGGGTAGGGTAGGATAGGATAGGATAGGATAGGATAGGATAAGAATTGTTAATACATTCCCTAGTCTCTCCCCTGCTTTGAGATCTTATTGACTTTCACTGCAGGTTAACACCTTAGCACTGATGCCAGTGAGCCAGGGCCAGTGGATAAGTGTTGTGAAATGGTGCTGTAAAACCATGATCTCTGAACCTGTCTGTGAAGGAAAGTGCTACAATAATTGCCACAGAGGCTTTGGGACATAACAGGTTTGCACGAGAAAAAGGGGTAGTGCAGAGGCTTTATCTTACACTTGAACACCTGGCTACATTCTTAGCTAATGTTTTGTAGGATCTGAGTGCCTGAATGTTAACTTCCCTTGTCACTTTAACAAAGAAGCAATGCACCTTCACCATCCCTCTTCCACTTCACCATCACCACAGCAAAAACGGTGCAAATACTCTAAGCAACTAAATGACTTACTCAATGTATCAAGGAGGAGTTTGCTGAAATGCAGCAAAATAAAGCAGAATCTGCCTCCAGCTCACAGTAAGGCTTTCACCAACAGGTTCTCTTATTAGCAAGGACCTCAGTTACTTATTATTAGCTACTGGCTACAGTATGTCAGGTACTGTGTGTAGTACCACCTACTTCTGAATGAATCCTGCACACCTCTTCTGCTCACTTTTCATGTAAATTCAGAGTCTTCTGGGCATGAATCTGAATTCTTATTGTTTTGTTACTCTGACTTCTCTTTTAGGACCCTTCAGAAATGAGACCCTATCTGGAAGACTTAAGCCCTTCTGAGGATGAGAGGTGCTACTAAAAAAGGGAAATTGTGGATGCAAATCCTTTCATGTTGGATGAAGATCCACACTGAGAGGCTTGGGGACAGCAGTTTGAAAGTCTTCAGCTTTTTAATAAATTCTGTCATGGCTGATGGACACATGAGTGAGAGACACTGAACCACAGGGCTTCCACAGAGCCCACAGATATAAACAGAAGATCCTTCACAGATATCAGGTTTGTCGCAAGTAAATCAGAGCTGCCAGACTTCAGGGGATGAGAGAGATGTCCTCAGGGTGGTGCATAGAGAGGCAGATAGCAGAGCAGCTTTCTAGTGTCTAATTTGTTAGAATAATGCAACAAGACAGATCACATAACTTGAAAACCTTATCTAACCCCCCCTGTACACAACCTGACCTGGCACTACAAAGAGCTCCAGTGTTGCCAGCTGAGAAACCACAGTATTTGTACTGAGATCTCGCAGTCCCCCAGCCCAAGAAGCCATGGCATTGCAACAGATTATCTGTGATTCCTGATTTTTGCAGGCACAAGAGGTCAGTGCCACAGTGCTTGCAGGGAATGTGACTTTTCAGCTGTCTCGCCCTCCCCAGTACACTTTGACCTTTGTGCAATCTAATATCAAAGAACCAATTATTCTCAACACTCATGTATTTTCCTCCATAGACTCAATGCCACATGGTTGCCGGGGGCAAGACATCATGCTAATCAAGGCAATAATTCAAGGGAGGCAGTGAGGGGCTGTCCTGATCAGGAGCTCTGGGTTCTACTTCTGCCTCTCAGCCATGAATATGGACTTAGTTACATCTACTCCTTCCTTCCCTTTCCCCCCCAGTCTTTGCCCTGGTCCTCTCCTGATGTGAGTTATATACAGAAATCAAAGGAGATACACCAGTGTATACCAGTATCTCTTGCCTTACTCAAGTTTCCTATCACCTACAGGTCTCCTATTTATAGAGGCACTGTTGTCCAGTGTTTATTTCTCTTTTTATTCCTCAGCACCCAGAACTGGCTCCCCTCTATTCTCATGGCTGCAGCAAATGGAGCTATTGGAAAATAACACATGGAAAGGATCACTGCCTGGGTGGGATGATGGAGAAAAGAGAGGTTGCAGTCCCACAACACAGAACCATCGAAGTGTTCCACTGCTCACTGAGTATCCACAGCCTTGTTTGACCTCACCTGTCACCACTGCATACTGTGAGCTCTCAGCATCAGGATTAATGGAAGATTGAAGGCCCATTCAGGAAAGGCTCTTGCCTTTAATAACAGATATAAGGAGCTGCCTACAATTTCCCCATCCATAAAAGGTGGTTAACTTGCAAGAAAATGCATTAAATGTCACAAAGTACTGACAACTTGGTTAAGTGGGGCCACTAAAATCCTGCACCTAAGGAGCAAACACATTTTCCAATTTTGCTGAGTATTGGCCCCACCCCGGGGTGTCAATATATATATTTATCCCAGGGTATATCTGAAAGCAAACAGGTCAGAAATTCAGTTTCAAGTGCACAGAAACACCCACTTTCCCAGGCTATGGTATTGCAACATGGCCTCAAATAGAGTAAGATGAGAAGAACCCACCTTGTCAGCTCCTAGGAGGAAGATGTTTTACAGATATTTCATACATTTTAACAGCATTGTTGACTGTTCTGTCACTAAGTCTCAAGGGCTTTTTTGGTGGAAAGTGAGGAGTGCTGAGTGAGCATGCTGGAAATTCATTCATCCCCTGCAGACAGGTGGGGTTAATTCTGACTAGCACAAACCTAATGGGGGGATGGGGAAAGAGGATAAGCACATGGAAGAAATAGGAGTTTAAAGACTTACTGTACAATTAAACCAGACAGGTAGGATTGTGCTTCAGCATCGTTTGTTTTCCTGTAATTGTTTCAGATTTCTTTGTTGCAAACTAAAAACACCTACAAAGGGCCTGAAAGCTTCAAATCCGACTTGTACTGCATAGAGGTGATAGCTGCACTTTAAAAGAGCTCAGGATTATTGAGTGGCACATCCTGGGGTACAAATCAGCTGAAATTTAACCTTAATCGCTATGGTAAATCAGTGGAAAGGGCTCAGTTCAGGCTACAAGAGTAAACACAGATGAGGCTGAAAATACTCGTAGCTTCTTAAGGAGGAAAAGTATGAGGCATGGATGTTTTTGGCTAAGACAAAAACACCATATTTCATAAAAAAGACCAAATGCTCACATTATAGAGCATTCAGACATGCATATGTGAGCAGTCTTCCTCTTTCAAAGTGGGATGCAAATGCTTCCTATTTTTCTTTTTACAAACAGAAGAGGCAATTTCAACCTGAATAAGTTTGATTTTAAATGAACAAAAAGTCAATACTCCCGCTCCCAAAAGGAACTGGCAAAATATGAGAGCTTAAAAGCGAAACACTACAGCTGAAATGCCTGTTTGTCTCCTTCAACATTAGGGCCCTTAGAGAGTCAGAGCTGCTCTACACCTAAAGTAAAAGCATTACATACCCCCGTGCTCTAAGAAAATAAAAAAAAGGTGGAGAAAGTTAGAGGCTGAGGTGTCTTTTTTGCAACTGGATCCTTGAAAAGATAGAAAACATATGCTCTGCCTTCTTGATATGCGTGTGTTTTTTTTAAAGGAAAGAAGCTACTGGAGAAACTAAGAAGGATGAGTCCTGGTACTTAAGTGGAAGATGGAAACTAAATTCTGTCAAATCAAGACTCTGTGAAATGGGTGTGCAGGGGAAGAGAAGAGGAGGGGGAACGCTTTCTTACCAGGACACATATATCCAAGTAGCTCCTGCACAGGAGCTAATGTTCCTACATTCAGGTCCTGTTGGGTATTCAGATCCTGCAGCCAATAAAGGAAATGAGTTGCAGGTCCTGGCCTGTAACATCTTAGTTCTCTGTGTCCATGACCTTGCTCCTCCAAGGGCTGATGGATCCCTGTGAAGCCCTGGTAATGTCCCACCACTGTACCCATCAGTGATGCTCCCCAGTGTCCTGCTTTCTGATCTAAGTTTTGTATGCCTTGGGGGTCCTGTATGTGTGTGTTTTAGTACATGGCATGGAAGGTCAGGAAAGTTGACCCTACAAGATTTATACTGAAAGCCTTCAAAGCCCATCCTTTTCTACATCTGTTCCATAATTCTTTGTCTTTCATTAATTACACTTTATTAATTGCTTTGCTTTTCATTGGAGGCCTAGGGGAGAAAGAAGCAAGTGAAACACTTCCCATGGAAGCAAGAAGGGTCTCAAAGTTGCTCCATGAGATGGATCATTTATCTTATTCCCAGACTTAAGAAGAGACAGTAAGCACATCCTGGCTGCTGCTGAGGGTGCTATAGGGGCTGAGTCCCTCCCAATTAGCTCGCCTCTCAAGAACTTGTCTCCTGGCTGGATCAGACCTTCAGACTACGCAAGAGGGAAACTGTTGAAAGCAGGAGGTGGGTGAGTGGGATGTGTTTCTTACTTTGTTTCAGAGGCAACTCCATAAATCTCCACACATTAAGGTCTTCCATATGCTGTTTTTCAATATCAGCTTGTCACTTCAAGCTGTCTGACATGAACTGTTGGATGGGTCTGCTCTCTTCTTCAGGACTCATTCATATCCCACCCAGATGCCAGGAGAGGTGGAAAAGAATAGTGGAAAATGCAAAAGATGACTGTTTGAAGCGTAGATGTTTTCCAGAGTTGCAACCTATTGACCCATTTTCCTCAGGATCAGTGTCATAGACTGTATCTCAAGCTCAGTGAACATCATCAGATGAAGGAAAAGGATAGTCTAAAAACAAATAAAAATCAAAGCATCCTCCTAGTTTATTTAAAGTAGCCAAGTACTACCTTCTTCAGCTGTCCCAGATCTTCCTGGAGATCAAGCATCTACCTAAGACTTGGAAATTTCCTAGTCATTTCACAAAAAGATGCTTTGGAGTTCAGCAGGTGGCTTTTTTAGGGTAAAAATATGAATGTACATGGGTCTATAAACCATTCTGCTCTTACTATTATATACCACATTATCTGCACATGCTCAAGTGCAAGAGTTACAGATTCGGGAAGAAAGAGAACCAGCAATGGGAGAAAAGCAGCATTGTATACCTGAAGTGGGCTGTGAGTAGCACTTAAATCCCAGTGGCATGGGTCTCAGAAAGTTTGCAAGTTCACATCTGAAGCTCAGCTTTGCAGCTGCTTCTGCTCTTTATGGGATGCAAAGAATTGCTAAATCCTGGATCCTAAAAATTGAGCTCTAGCTCTCCTTCTGGATCCCAGTCTACAGCTTTGGTTCATCTAAGCTCTTGGGGGTTGAGGGATGAGGTAGACCACTGCAGATGCAAATATCCCATTGTTTATAAGCACTGGGCACCACGAAAGCAACTTTTTTGAAAATAGTTTTTTCCAATCTTTTGGGTTTCTGAAAACAGATAATTAAAATGAATGCTGTGGGACTCATTGCCACAGGTTACTCTGGAAATCAAAAGCAGAAGTGGATTAAAAACCAGACAGGTTTGGGGAGAACAAGTTCATTGGTAATTAATACAACAGTCTAAGTGAAGCCTCCAGTTTGAAATGTTCCTAAAGAAGTGATTGCTGAGAGGATACCATGGGGAAATACTACCTTACACGTGACCTGATTTTATGCTCTCCCTTTGCACATACATTATGGGTCATATTGCTGAGAGTTTCCTGGGAGAGATGGCTCACCTTATCTGCAGCTTGGAGAAGAGTGGGGAGGAAAAGTGAAATATGTCTTCTTTTTTAGCCTTTAAAACATCCTTCATGAAGAAGCTTCATTCAAATTGGGAGCTAGTCAAGTTCAAAATGGAAAGTTAGGGTAAACTGACTTCCTCCAAATAGCTGTATGTAGGGTTAAGGAAAAAATGCAAGCAAACATGGCCTTCCACAGAGTTTTGTTGTCTTGGTACTCTCATGGGAGCATTTCTGTGATATTTGAGAACATATAGCTCCTGCAACTAAGATCCAGCTGTGGAAGTGATGATATGCAGTAGTGACTAGGAATAGCAGGGAACCAGGCTTCAGTGACCCAGCTGCCTCTCCCAGTCCTCACTTCTTTGTTTGCCTACTATATTCATAGGCAGATATTTCCATTCAGTACTGATGGGGTGTCTTAAGGATGGCATGGGGCTAGTACCTGGGGATAGATGTATATTTCGAATCAATTTTTCTGGAGTGATACAGGTTCATTTTTGTTTTTCTCAGCCCTTGGCTTCTGCTAACTACTATCAGTTGGAAAGAAAAAAATAACAACCAAGAAAGCATTTTAGTTTGCTCCAGTTGGCCTTAGCCCACCAACCCGTTCCACACAGAGTCAAATCCAGCTGTCAGGCAGTAATGGATTTTTTTTTCCTTTCCCTGATCATTCCTGGGCTGAAGCTGAACCGATAACCTCAGAGACTGTCTTTTTGGGCTGGCTGCAGACCAAGAATGTCATTTCACAAAGAAGTGCTGAGGTTTCAGAAACAAGGTTTTGCTGCAATGTGGGATGAAGCTGGGATGTTTTAAACAATGTGAAGAGACAGAGAGAGCCCTCACCAACTCCTACCCCTCACTGAATTCTCCACCTTCCTCCTGGGGCATTGATCTGCTCTGGGGAAAACACTCTTTTGTATGGGTCCTGAGAGGGTTCCTACTCACTTTTAAAGTTTTCATGACTGGAAATTCCTTGGACTGTGGGGCAGAGTGAGTAAAATGTCTTATTTTTTGCATGCCAGGACAGATTAGTGGAGTGACCACCCAACACAGACTCCCTTTGGCAACAGAGTTGAGAGTCCCTGGGACAGGGGCACCAGTGCGTTGTCTCCAAGGAAGTAACCAGCTGCTTTAGTTTTCTTTGGCTCCTTAAATTCATCTTATCCCCATGCCACAGACTTTTGTCTCTCCGGCTGAGTTTGCTCTTTACGTGGCTGTGTTCAGCTGAGGGGGCAAAGTTGCCCAACAGGACCTGTCAGTGAACAGGGACCACTACTAGGAGCACCGAGGTGAAATGGCTCTGGTTTGCACCCAGAAAACAACAAAAACACAGCCAGAATTTGAGGCTGAACCTCCCCACTTCAAATGAGCACATACTCCCTCCTTTTCTGACCACATTTGTTGTTGCAGGTAAGAGACATTGTTTTTCTGAAATCAACGCATTTCCACAAAAACTTCCTGTTTTAATAACAACAATCAACAATGAAATTGACACAAGATCCCAAGCAAAATCCACTGTTAAGCATGGCAAGATAAATCCATTACTTTCATGGAATTTGCTTTAATGCTGCCAGAAAATACCCACCCTGATAATTAGTTAGCAACAAAGCCAGTTGGGCTCCATTACAAAGAACTGGACTGAGTGGCAACTCAGCCTAACAAGACAAGAACCATTGATAATTCTAATATCTTTCCCAGGAACATGCAGAAAATCCCCAGCTGAACTGCTCTGAGGCTTGAATGTCCCTATCAACCCCACAGCACCTCCTGTTTCCTCTTGCAGTCCTTGAGGTGGTCCTCAAAACTTGCACCTTTTCTTTTGGTGGGGGTCAAAGCTATAGCAGAGCATAGCCTGTGCCTCCCCAACTTCCCTCTCTGCTGTCAAAAGGCACAAGAGAAAAGCTGAACATTGCAGACTACCAGCTTAGTCAGAAAGTTGTACTCCTGCCTCTGATGAGACCTTCTCCCCCTTTCCAAGTATGGTGCAGCTGAAGAGGATGCTAGAAAGCCAGGTGCTGAAGGCCTTCCATATTTATGTGGATGCATAACTGAGTGGCTTGCATATGTTCCCTGCTGCTGATCTGCACTCTATTAGTCTTCTTAGTGGATCTGTACAGCAACAGCCAGCCTTGTGTGGTATTGCCACATTTCCAGAGAAGTAAAAATACAACTGAAACTTTGAAGGTTTGTTTATGGCTTAAATTATCTCTCAGTGCATTTGTTCCTTTGCTCGTGTGCATGAGAGTGCGTGTCAAGGGGGAAGAGAATGCTTTCTAAAATAAATAATAAAGTTTGGGGAATGGTTTCTGCTGTCTTATGTGACAGCAGTTCACCAGCCCCAATGGAGAAACCCAGGTCTAGGCATCATGGTATATGTGTGTGAGGTGTAAAGGAGAGGGAGAAAAGAGAAAAATTACAATATTGTTCTTTAAGTGGCTTATTTCCTTCCTCTCAGATACCAAACAAAATTTTAATGATGAAACCTGCTAACAGCTGGGGCTAATTTGGAGGTTATTTTTATGGCAAGAGCAACAAGACAATAAAAGGCCAGCCCCAAATGTGGCTCAGTTCAAGCGTTTGTCCCAGCAGACTCTCTAAAATAGTTGTGATTCGACCTCCTCCATCCTCATTGC
Organism: Aegotheles bennettii; assembly: GCA_013398125.1. NCBI lineage: Eukaryota > Metazoa > Chordata > Aves > Caprimulgiformes > Aegothelidae > Aegotheles > Aegotheles bennettii. Next base: position 661,847 of record VZRW01012087.1, read on the forward strand.
GTCACCTCTGCCTGGTAGCAGTGTGTCATGGGGATGTGATCACACGCTACATCTCTCCTCCAAAGGATGTGGAGGCCTCTGTAGCTCCTTCCTTAGCAAATTGCAAGGCCAGTGCCTGCAGGGGTCATTTGGGGACTCCCTGGAAATTACGTCAGTGCTTACATTTATATGTCACCGAATTTTGAAAACTTTTCCATTCTGTAGCTGGTTGGCCCCTCTTTCTCCAGGGTCTTTGTCATCCACTGTGGAGGAAGACTTGTTGTCCCAAGGTTGCTCAGGGTTCATGGCAGCTTCAGAGCCATTTATTTTACTGTAGGAGGCATGGCTCTTGCTGCGTAATGACACCAAATGCAACTCACTCCTTTTTTTTTGAGAAGGATTTGTAGGATTACCTCCACACAGACCTGAGCTTAGGGGGTTGATAGGATTGGGTTGTTTGGGAAAGTCAATTTTCTATCCTTGATTCTAGCTGTACCGTGGTGCTCTCAGAGCACCCACAGTGGGGTAAGGGGTGGAGCAGGAGACCCACCAGCTATCAAGGGAGTCCCTCACCCCTGAACCCACATTTGGCGGGGGTGAAGGAATGTGACAGACACAAGTTTAGCCTTCTGGCACTGCTTGGCATTTAAATAACCACCATAGGTTATTAAAGTAAAGCCATCAGCTCCAGGGATAGAGGAGAGCACCAGCTGAAGGGCAAAGAAAGCCTCCATTCACAAGTGAGAACCAGCGCCTCTTGCGATGCTGCCATATAAAATCACGCAGCACCTGTTAGATCTTTTCTTGCTCTGCTTTCAAGACTTGGGAACAGCTTGGCTCTCTAAAAGCCCCAGTGTGTTTGTTTTCATTTTGAAGAACTAATCCAAACCCCTCTCTTCCCAAAGGACAGGGAAGGAGGGGCTGGAGGGATTATTTTTATTTTTTTCCTTCTGCTGGGGAAACAGGTTGGAGCTGTTAAAATAATTGGCAGCAGTAGACTCCTGCAGAATTCTTCAGCTGCATTTTAAAACAGAGTTTTTTTTTTCTTTTCCTTTTTTCCCCTTGTTTTTTGTCTTCTGATTTAGCCATAAAATTGCAACTTATGACATTAACAGTTGCAGAAAACAGGAGTTTTCCTCATTAGAGCAGCTCTGCTCGCAGGCTCTGGTAATATCATTTGGTGGGAAGGACCTTGCCAAAGGGCTATAAAACCAGCTGAGTACTCACACGGCAGTGTCAGGAGGTTCCTTTCTTGGTTACTTTGGTAACACGCAATCAAACCTTCCCTCTCTTTTCAGGACAGGGAGACAGGTTTAGTTTCAGATCTACCCCTGCCTCCTTTGTGTTGTGAAGGAGTTTGCAAGCAAGCAGCAGTGGGGAATACAGGAGGATAGGAAAAGGTCCACAGCATGTGTGAAGCCCATCTCTGAAGGCTGTGGTTGTTGGGGTAACTCAGCTGTGTGCATCCCCACCTGCCTCCTCCTGAGGTCCATCAGGGGCCAGTGGCACGCATGCCTGCACCTTCCCCGGGCCTCAGAGCACACATGACACATACTGCAGACCCAGATGCTGCCCACCTATGCAGCCAGCAAGTGTCACCTCCTGGTTGGAACCAGGCCCTCTCAGTGCTGGGCAGTCAGCAGGGTGAATTGCCTTTGCAGGCCTTGGGCAGCATTGCTGGTGGCAGCAGCGAGCACTCCTGGACTTGTTGCAGGCACAAGCAGCCAGGAGGCTCAAAAAAATAAAACTGCCCTCAGCTGACCAAATTGTAGCTGCAGCCCTTTTACCCAGAGTCTCAGCAGAGACCTGACCTTCATGGGGTTTCCCCAGCAGTTCTTTAAGGTCTCCTCTCTGAGAGGAGACCTTATTGCCCTCTACAACTACCTAAAAGGAGGTTGTAGTATGGCTGGGGTTGGTCTCTTCTCCTGAATTGCTGATGACAGGACAAGAGGAAATGGCCGTAAGTTCCATCAGGGGAAGTTTAGGTTGGATATTAGGAAGAAGTTCTTTCCTGAGAGGGTGGTTGGGCACTGGAATGGGCTGCCCAGGGAGGTGGTGGAGTCACCGTCCCTGGGGGTGTTCAAAAAACGGGTTGATGAGGCACTTGAGGCCATGGTCTGATGGTCTGATGGTTAGGAATATGATGGGATAAAGGTTGGACTTGATGACCCTGGAGGTCCCTTCCAACCATAATGATTCTATGATTCTATGATTCTTTAATACAAAAGATTTGAAAAGGCGCTTCAGTACTCAACAAATTGGAAGCTGTGTTACCAGAGCAGATGAGACCTTGTTTTGAGTTAACTGAGTCCTACCTACAACACCTCCACCCAACTCTACAAAATAATTTTGGAAGAAAAAGAGGGGCAAGAAAGACTCCTGCCCAAGAGCACTGCCAGCCTACTAAAACTCCTCTTGGTGAGAGAAACACATCTTGCAAAGCCCAGGAAAAAAACAAGTCTGGAAGCTGCTATAACACAGCAACTCATGCAAAGATGTGTCCTTATCAAAGCTGTCTGGTCAGGTGCAGATTTAGGGTCTTGGGACCACAAGGCATCACAGACAAAGCCAGAATTACTGCCATTTCTGCCCCACTTTTTACCTCCATGGAGTTCAACCTTGGCAGCCAAATGCATGCTGTATGGCAATTGCACAAGTCTTCCTGTGCAATGGACCTGAATTTCACTCTGGGAGATGAACACATCCTGCACTGGGGCCAGACTTGAGTGAAGCACCGTGTTCCTCAACAGGACTCCCTCCTCATTGAGGCAACATGGGGCAAAGCCCAGCAGCTGCAGATGGCCAGAGCTGCAAAACCCAGAAATGCCTCTGCTTCATTCCTTGCTGTGAAATTCTAGGAAATCTGTCATTGGGAAGGAACAGGCATGAAAGTTCTGATTTAAAGAGCAGCTAGTTACTTGCTTATTTATAGAAGTGGCACAGCATATTCAGTGGCTGTGCTTGGAGCTAGAGCACAACAAGCAGGAGAAGGACAGACAATTGGCTGTACACCCACAAGAGTCAATCCTCTCTCTCCCAAACTGGGCAAGCTCATATCAGACAGTGCAAAACTGACTGAAGCTTTCATTCTGATGCTGCATCCAGCATGGCCATTGTAAACCTTCACTTGTTACAGCCCCATGAGGATCAGTCCTCACACCACCTCCATAAGATCACCCACCCAGTCAATATTGTAAAAATCAGGCTCTCAGCACAAAGTCTCTGCAAGGGGAAGACCAGAGAGTCCTCTGCCCTTTCCTCCATTAGCTCCTCCTACCCTCCCCTGAACTTTCTTCTTCTTTGGCAAGAAATTTCAGAAGTCAGTTTCATGACTTTATGGAAAGATCTATATAAAACAGTGACTCAGTCTGCACTCACTGGCAGAGATGTATCAGCTACAAGCCACTTAAAAATGGCGAAATAGAAAAATCACAATTAAACAGAAAAAGAAAACATTCTGGGCCAAAACTTTTGCATGTAAAGTCTTCCATACGTGTCACTAGTTTCTGCCATTTGATTGTAGAGAGGGACTCAAAGGGTTTCTTTATGAGCCTTTTCTCCCTCAAAGTGCAAAGACTGACTCCAGGGAAGATTTCTCTCTATTTGTCCAGAACTCATTTCTACCTACTTTCACAGAAAATCTCATGTTAAAATAAAAAGGAAGTGTTGGATGGTGGTGTGGAGAAGGTATAATGTACTTGTTAGATATTTCTTAGCACCAAATTCACAGCTGCAAACAGGGATTAATTCAGGATAGTCCAGAAAGGTTCCTGTTCTGAATGCCTGGAGGATATTATTCTGCTCATTGTCAAAAAATACAGTAATTTTTGGTCACTTTAAGTTACAAATCTCAGGAAAAAAAGAAAACTGGTAGTGATTGCAGATGCTTTTTTCACCTCCCAGAAATTAAAACCAGTGCCTGGACTGGTGCCTTTGAATTTATTTATATTTTTTTAAATTAAAACAACCACTTAAAAAAAAAAAAGCAAAAAAAAAAAAAGCAGCAGCTACTGGCTTTTACTTCAGCTAAAATTTTCTGGCAAGTGTAATGCCAGGATTTTTTTTATTTTTTTATTTTTTGTATGGGAACTTAGGGGCAAGTTGGTGTGAGAAACTTTCCCAAAGAATCTGTGTAAACCACACCAAAACCCAACAAACTCAACCAGTCTGGAAAGGTCCGGGACTAAGAGGAAAGGCACATCTGCAGACAGGCTGGGGACATCAGCAGTTTTCAGCTGGCTTCCAGCAGTAGCAACAGCTTATGCATCCCCCTCAGGTGACAGGGAGTTGGATTTGGAGGTGCTGGAGCCAGCAGGACACCTGGTCTGGGCAGCCTTCGACTTCTTCCCAGAGGATTTGAAGGGAGCCTGAAAAGTTGAGGCACTCCTCCCTTGCAGGCAGTCTGGGCACCTGACTCCTGCGGGCTGCTGGGGAAATCCCAGACAGCGCCTCTAAGTACTTCAGGCAGGTGTCCAAATCTTTGGGCCAGAGGGCAAGTGAATCCTTGAAACTTTACTGCGGACACAGGAGAAATCCCCGTGGAGGGCAGGACTAGAATTTCTCTGCAGCCACCTGTGAACAGGTCTCCAGAGGAGAGAGGACAAACCGGGACAGATCAGTACAAGCAGCTTCAGTGATGTGAATTAGGAAGAAGTGGGCGCTGGGTTGGAGATCACAACCTCCCCATTAAAAGGTGGCTTTTTGGCAGGGGGATTTAGAAAAAACAGGCAATTCTCATTGGAGGTCTACTGGCTGCACACCTTTGGACAACACACTACCCACTGCTCTGAGCTCCTGTATCCTCCTCACAGGAACAGGGGCATTTTGTGCCAGCACTTGGTGGGTTATGGAAGAGCCTTCCTTCAGGCTTGGGCAGGGTGCTGAGTGCCTCCACCTGCCCCCACAGATAATTCTGAAGCCTAAATACCCCATAGATTAACCTTGTAGGCACCATCACATGTCTTTTCTCCCCTGCTCCAAGCTGGAGAATGGAGTATGGTCCTATCTGCTCAAACCAACGCAAGCCCCATTTCACCATCTTTCTCTTGGAGTTTGTGGTACTTCAACGAGAAGCCAAACCTCTTTCCTGGCTGCCATTTCTTTCTCCTCCCCCCCCCTTCCTGGTTCAACTTGTTTCCTGTTCTCAGACATTTGCAGCAAATATGTGCCTCTTGCTTTGTCCTGTAAACTCTGTGTGACCATGGGAACGGCTCCTGACCCAGCTGGCAGCCCATGTGCTCTTCTCATTAAACTTTGGCTCTCACCTCAACTGGATCTTTAGGCAACATCCAGGTGAGCACAGCTGGAAAAGCACTTTCATCCACCTCAAAGATGCATGAGGCATTGCTTCCCAGTCTGCCTTTTGCTGAGGCAAGCTTTGCCCCAAAGTCTCTACCAAAACATGGCCCCTCTCCCCACCCCACTGCCCCTCCTCAGATCAATCCCATTTACACAACTGCCTCTCAAACCTTTTTTCAGGGCACACAACCAGAGCAAAGCCAGAGGAGGCCTGCAAAGTGACTGATGCAGGGAAAGCCTGTACTGAATTATAGAAGCTGAGAATTTACAGGCCATGGTGTTTTGTGAAGCCTGAGCTTCTTATTGAACCTGTCAGAGCATCTGAAATATTTTTGCCAGTCAGAACCAGTGGTGCGTAGGGTCCTGGTTCCTGAATTTGTACAGAAAACTTCAAAGCACTGTTAAGTGACTCAAAGGGCCACATGGATCCCACCTGTTTCTTAGCCTAGCCAGGTGATCTATAGCTCCTTAGACATCTCCCTCACACCAGCTAGAAGCTCACAGGTCAGTACCCACCTCTTGTGCTCACTCCTTCTTGGGGAGCTAAGGAAGGGCTTCAGTCACTGGCACGATCCAATCCTCACCTGTGTCCCCTCAACTTGCTCCAATGGCATGGCCTCTGTGCTGTCCCACTAGGAGAGGGATGGGGAGGGAGCCAGGAGGGCTTGCAAACCACCCCCATGCCATAGTTATACCCTGTGTTTGACAGAAGTGCAGGGCAGCCCTCAGCCCTTCCTGAGAAACAAGACAGGGACCCCACCTGAGGGGATCAGCACCAGGTCACCTTGTGACCCAGCTCTGAGGAACCATGGTCACCTGTGAATTTTCCCAAGCCCCTCTGTCATCCAGACCCCTGGACTACCATTTGGGGAGTCCCTGGAAATTGTGTCAGTGCTTACATTCATATGTCACTGAATTTTGAAAACTTTTTTGAAAACTTTTCTTTTGCTGCTGCTTGGCCCCTCTCTGTTCAGGGTCTTCACCAGCTGCTGTGGAGGTGGCCCACCATGTCAAGTGGGCAGACCACTTGGGAGCCATTGCTTTCTGGTAAAAGCTTGCAAATCTTCCCTTAAACATGTGGGAAAGGAGGTGGCTTATCTGCCTGACCATTCCAGCCTCCTTAGTGTGTCTACCCCAGAGCTGCAGTGAGTAAACAGGGTGGAAGATGACACAGAGGGAACAGTTTTGACCGAGGAAATGCATAGCTCCAGCTGCTTTCGAAGGGTGCTGGTGTTAGCCCAGAAAGAGAATCTGAAGCCTCAGAGGGGCTGAGCACGCCGTTTTTTTAACCATTGTATGGGAGCTGGTGTAAAATAAACTCTCACAGCTCTCCCCAGGGAGCACTGAGGAGCAAGCTGCTGTGTGCGTGTGCACGCGCGGGCATGAACAGAGCACACTGCAAAGTGTTGACTGCGTTTTGAAGAACGTGGTTTAAGGCCATACTGGGGATTTCCCGGCTCTGACAAAGAATTTAATTTCCCTCCGCGGGGTGGGAAAATTCAGCAGGGGGTTGCTCAGGACACTGAACAGAGTAGCTCCGAAGTGGAGGCAGAGTCTCCTGCCGTCAGCAGCTGCCTTGGGTCCAGACACAGCAAGGTATTTAGGTACACAGAGAGCACTTAGGCTCCTGACTTCTGTGGGTTTCACCTCTGTGGACCTGGTCCTGACAGAGCTGGCGGCAGGCCCGTCTGCTTTCTGTGCAGTAACAGCCTCCAAATCTCAGGCTACAGTAAGGAGAGGGTGGCAGAAGGTCACCTCCATGGGCTAAGTTGGAAGGACAAGAGCTTCCACTGACAGGGCAGATGGCAAGGGCAAGCTTGCCAGACCTCTACCCCCTCCTAACAAAAGAGAAAATATGCTTTTCAAATCAGAAATCTTCCAGATTTACAGTGAAAAAAAGCAGAAACAGAAAATATGCAGGGAAGGGGGGAGAGAGGGAAAGCATGTCCTAGCTCTGTGAAAGATAATTTCCCAGAAAATAAAAATTAAAAAAAAAAAGAATATCTCAGGACATGAAAAATCCTTGGCACCAGTTCTTACAGTCCAGTTCATTGGGTGAGTTCTGAAAAGAATTTCACTTGGTTTGCAGAGTGAGGAGATAATTGGAGAGGCTTTGAAGAGAAGGGTGAGTCCTGGTTCATGCACTTTCCTGCAGTACCCTAGGACAGGGAGATCTCCATGCAGCTTTCTGTCACCTGTGCCCTGTGTGACCTTAGGCAAGGAATTTAAATCACCTATGCCACAAGCTTTGTTGATATAATAGGTGATAACAGAATGAAAAACTGTTTTGGTTTATAAGCCAGGTTTAAAAATCTATATTAAAAATATGTAGACTGGGATTCATGTGAAATGTTTCCAGTAAAGCATCAACAACAAAAAGCAGTTTGTTTTATCGGGAGGTCAAATATAAATACTCCATCCAGTCCAAAATAAGCCTTTTTGTTTAATTTTCATGGTTTGGAAGAAGGTGGGGAGGAGAGAAATGTATTATCTCTATTTAAGAAAAGTTAAATATAGACACATCTGTGTAATGTTTCAAAACAAAAACAGAAATAATTTTTTAGATGTCAGACCAATTTATTTTTTTTACCTAAGAAATTCAACATGAGCAGTGTTAGTTGAAATTAATAAACATTTTTTGAGGAAATTAATAAAATAGTACATATATTAGGAAGAATTCATCAGTGCAATAAACCAACAGCACCTCCCAACCTTGCAGGAGTTTGGGCAAGGTAAAGTCAGACATATGAAAACCTCAGAAACTATGTGACAAGATGCCAGATAAATGTCTCAGAAAGACAGGAATTGATTGTCAGGGGCCTGTTCTCACAGAAAATAAAAGGCTCCGGTTTCTGTACAATTATGTACAGACAAGACATGTGTTTTCACTGCATGGCACCAAGCCTGTAGTATATCTTTTGCTCCTGATTTACAAGGAAAACTTGGCATGAGGATGACCCACACAGCAAGAAGTGGGCAGATTTAATACAGATGCATGGAATAGCCTCTCAAATTCAAAAAAACTTTAGTGTCAGGTTTTGCTCTGAGCTATCTACATGATACCCTCCATGGGGGCCTTCTGAGCTTGGACTAGGGTTTTAGGTGTTACCACCATGGATTTATAAAGGAAAAACAACCTACCTTTGTGTCCTTCTACCTGTGTCTAGGATTTTGCAAGAGCAGGGCTTTCATAGTATCATAGTCTGCAAGAGAAGGTGAGGTTGAGCTGTGAAAGGAGAGGATTCTCTGCCTGTGATTACAGCAGCTGTCCAGGTTTCTGCTTTGGGTGCTTTTTCACATGGTTGTCTCCACTTCCTCCTTCCAAGGCTGCAGGAGCAGGAGAGTGGAGATCCCAGTCCTGTTCAGGACAGTGGAATTCAGAGAAGTGGGGAGTAATTCTGCTTCTCAGCAGCACTTCCATGTCTGTGCAGCCTCTACAGCCATTTAGAGCATTGATCAGGCTTGGAGAGTCCCTCAGGACCATTTTCCAGCCAAGTTAGCCAGATCACACTCGGCCCTTGACCAGGAAGTACTTCAAGGCTTTGATGGTTCTTCTCCCCCACAGACTGGCTTCTTCAAGACATGCTGCAGAGTGTTTGCACCACCAGCCTTCATGTCTGTGGACCTCCGTTGGCAAGCAGCCCGTTCACCATCTTTCATGAGTGGTAACATAACCAACACAGAGAATTAATGTTGCTCATTTAAAGAGGAGGTTGGCAGTTAGTACCAGGAACAGCTGTGCCCCTTTCAAGATTTAATCAAGGTCTACAAACAAGCCAGAGGAAGAGACAACAGGCTTTGAGTAACAAGCTAACTAGTCTGACTCTGACATTTTCCTTCTGTATTCCCAAGGAAGAGCCTCCCCTCAGGGAAAGCAGACAACAGTTAAGCAGTGCTAAAGGTATCATTTGCAACCATAAAATGGAAAACTCTCCCTTTTCAAGCAGGTCTTCAGGTGATCTTTCCTTGTGAATGTCACACAAAGCCACACCACAGAGAGATGTGTCCTTTGAGAGTTAAAATATCAAGTCTGTCTCACTGAGGACAAAAATTCTAATTTAATTTGTGTTCCAAAACATCACTAATAGTAGCATGGTTCTGTCCTAGCATACGAAGTTTTCAAGGACAACATGAAAAATTTGGTTGTGTGCATTCAAGGTGACCATGGGTGTGAAGTATCACACACATAAGCACATATCTATGTATATATATATATATATACATACGTATGTACATATTATATATATCTATACTGCAACTGTGATGGGCTGAAAAATCAGGCCGTCAATATTTTTAACTTTGGCTCACATCCCAAGCAAAGCAGCCCTATTGCAAAAGCTCTATTTGTGGCTATGGGATCTACACACTCCATTTTAGTTCTAATCCTAGGCAAGCTGGCAGACATAAGGTTTTATGGGAAGCAGAACAACTAATCCATGCTGAAGCGCAATGTAGAAAGTTTCCTAAGTATAGAGTCTCCTCAGAAACATGAGGGCTCAAATTAACCCCCTAAATCCTCTTTATCAAAGTCAGCCAAGCCTGGGGATGGTAAATTGATTTCATGGCCAACCCCAGCAGTCTAGGCTCTTAGAGCAGATGGAGTACTTATGGGACAGTGCTCTGAGGGAAGTGTAGAAAAAGGACCGAATTAGTAAAACTATTGACATGGAAGTGTCTCAGAGCTCAACGTCTGAGCACAGTTCTGCTGAATCCACAACATTCACATCAGAATTTGGGATGACTTGGGTCTTGCTTGGAGATCCTGATGCAGCTGGGAAGAACAGAAAGGTGAGTCACTGGTTGAAGCAGACCCTCGGGTTTTCCCTGAATGTGAATAATTATGACCCCGACATGTTGTTCATTGTCCCTTGGCATTATTGCCCAGTGTGGGGTGAACTCTTTGACCTCTGACATTCCCATCCAAAATCACGGCTGTGTCCAGCTCCGTTCTAGTTCCTGGCCTCCATTAAACAATCAAAGAGGGTTTTCATTCTTTTTTGTGAGTGCTGGCTCAGGGCCAAGTGTAGAGTGGAGGTCTGGTTACAAGATTTCTTACGACACAAAAGTTTGGCCAGGTCCAGGCTTTATGTTTGGACACATCTCTCCCAGTCAAGGAGAAATTTCCAGTTGTTTGGATGCTGAGTCATCAGAAAGATTGGGAATTAGCAAAGGGTTTTTTTGTTTTCCTTCCCCTTTGAACCTTGAAACCGGCTCAAATTTTTTTACAGCTTTGGCCAGTGGTTCACATGGTGTTTCAGCTGAGATCTCTAACAGGAGATTGCCAACTGTACTGGGAGTTTTCTGTGTCCCTGACAATTGGCCCAGAAAAGAGAGAGCTGAGACCTATTGTGCTCATTTCATGTGACATCCTGGCGGGACTTACAACCGAAGGTCCTTCTTACCACAATGCAACTCACAGTATCAAAACAGCAAAGGGGAGAGAGGAGCACAATGAAAACATCTAATACAGAGGAGCTCTTGGATAATAATTTTTTGCTGAACGATCAGTAGTTTGTGAGATTTTTTTTTCTTTATTGAGTAGTTCTTTGAGAATGAACGTTATCCAAACGAAAAATTTCTGACAATGAAAACCACAGATTTTGCCACACAAATTCAGCCTTATGAACCCTACAGTAGGAACAGGTTCACCACCTTTTTCCATCCTGATGCCCATGGAGTAAAAAAGAAAGACTATAGAGCTGGCACTTGAAAACTCAGTCTTTTTTCACTACTGATGTCCACCACAGGAACCTCTGTTTCTATAGCACTGATCCAAACCTGAAGGCCTGTCCCAGGGAATAGCTATGTACTGACAAATATGCCCACTTATCCTGCGAGTCTTCTGACTTAATGTCTTAGTGAAGACTCAGAGTAGTCTCAAACTCACCTAAGTAAAACTGGTGTCATTCAAAAGCTAAGGAAAAGATACTTCAGTCAAATTAAGGGTCTGACTTGAGGGCTACAAATGAAAAAATTCCCAAACTAACAAAATATAATAAGACAGAAAAGTCTTCTTGCACCAATTTATCAGTGATCTCAGAGAAAACCCCTCATCTCCCTGACCCTGAGAGTGAGAATCTAGGAAGACTGGTTGTAATTTCCTCTAAACTCAGATAACCAGATGAAAAAAGGTATAAAAACATGGGTCCCTTTTACATTCTTTTTCTCCTGTTTTTTTCTTCCCTTTCTTTTGTAGTATGTGGGACCTTTCAAGAGAAACTGGTGTCACAAACATCCTGAGAACAGAGAAGTAGTTGGGGCAAAAAACATGGTGAAGAATTTCCCAGGTCTCTGGTGGGATGGAAGTGCTGTGAACTGCAGCCCAAACAGTTTTCATGCACCCTCAGAAACCTATAAATGTTTTCAAAGAATATTTACTAGCAACCTTTTCACTAACGTTTGCCAAACTCATTTGAAAAGAGGAACGAATTTTCTGTCAGAGGAGCAATTCCTATCAAGGGAGTCACAAGCCCCTTTGAGCTGCCTTGGAAAAAAAAAAAAAGAAAGAAAAAGGAGGAGGAGGGGGAAAAGCATCTGTAAGCCATAGTCTGCAATTTTGGCTTTGGAGCTTGAGATAATAAGACCACTGACTGACAAATTCCAAGAGTACTTTCCTATTTATATTAGCTTATATTTATTTGTTCAATATGTGAGGATGTGATTCCTTGCATTAATCATTAGCTTGGTAGAGCTTTTCCTGCTTCCTTGCCAAGATTAAAAAAGAAAAAAAAAGGACACACACCAAAAAAAAATAAAAAGTTTCCATGTAGATATAAGTAGTATTAAATGGAATAAACCGGAATAAACCCTCTCTGTAGGAAAGGGCAGGACAAGTTGTCAGGACAGTCCTGTAGTCTAGGGTTTTATTTGTATCATTGTTGCTGGGAGATTTGTGAAAAGGTGTTCAGATGCTCTCCTCATGGAAACAAACCAGCCAAGTTTGAGCCAGATTTTCAGAGACCGTCTGAGTAAACCTCTCTGAGCCATGTCACCTTTGAACTCAGTCCTCCATGTGGAATGACCCAAAATACCATTTTTGTTTCTCTTCAAGGGTAGGGTGTGCAAGACCCCAGCCTTCCAACCTGCACTACAACAATGGCCTTCATCATGATGTATGCTCTGGCTCACCTGTCTTCCATACCTATAGTAACTTCTCTGGAGATGCCACTAGCTTAATAAGGTGCTTAGTACAATACCAGGGTCCTATGCTTTGGAGTATACTGGGGCATGTTCCAGTGTACATGGACACTGATCCCATTCAGACCTCAAAGTGTCATTCTGGTGTGGAAGTATGACTGAGATGTGTAATAGAAAACTGTCCCCATTTCCTGAAGAATTTGCCCTTTCTGAGTTTAGTGCTGGAATTAATACGTATGTCCACCCATTGCAAACACAAGCAATTTTTCCCATCAGTTACCACCACCAGTAGAAGGAAGCAAGCAGTTGGAGAGATGCTTTTCAGAAAGCTGTTAATGAAAAGGGAGGGGAAAATGAAGGTCCTATACTGGGATCAGTTGTCATACTGGCTGAATTATAGCAGAGCCTTCAAAGAAATGGAGACTCTGTCTTGTGCCTAGAAAAAGTCACAGGGCAGGAGCAAGAATCAGGCTTGGATTAAATAGTCAAGAGCAGCTGTGTGAGCTAGTAACTTAAGGGTCATGGAAAAATAGGGTTCATCTGGGTTGAATGATCAGAGAAGATTCCTCTCTTGAACAACACATAAAGCAACTGCAGGGAGAGAGAAAGGGAGAATATAGGGGTGACTTGGTCTGCTGAATGAAGGAACATTTGAAAATGGCTCACAGGATTCTTACAATGCTGTATAAGACTGTTAAAAGTTGCACCCTCAGTCTTCCCAGGCACTGAAACATCTTTCTCTCTTCAATTTCTATGTATTTTATGACTTCAAACAGTCTCTTCTGCACCATAAACATTCATCAGCTGCCAGGGTTGGAAGGAAGGAAGGAAGGTAATGTTTTCTGCATTTCTTTTGTGCTGGTGGGTAGAGGTAGCTTAACAACTCATGATTTCTGGTATGCTTGTAGAGCAGGTGAAACTTAAGCATTATCTAAGCAATGAAGTCTTCCCCTTTTAGCAGAAAGACACGTGTCCTGGCAAGCATGGCTCAGGCAGTTAACCCACCAACTTAAAATTCATCCTGCACTTTGAAGTGAGTCATCCAAGTGGGGAATTGAAAACTCCAAGGTACACAGGCTTCTCCCTGCCCATGTGGGATAGCTCACCGCAACAGTTCTTCAGTAACAGGGCCAGTCCTGTGTGACTCAAACAATCAGGTTTCCATCTCCTGCCTTGGGAGACTAGTCCACTCGTAGGAAAGTTTTCCTTAAGCTAATTTTTCCTTTGCTCAGCCCCAACCCACTGCTCTTAATTTTCTACATCTTGCATTAGCCCCCCTCCACCCTGGACCTCCCTGAATGACTGATCGTTCTTCTTGGATAATCTTCAGATATTTGCACATCATTATTTTTCTGTCCCGCTAAGTGATCTTGTAGCCCATGGTAATGCTTTTGTGTCATAATGTTTTGGGTCTTGTGTGTATCTGGAGTAATGTTCTTACCTTCTTTTTAAGAAAAAAAATATCAGAAAATGTAAATGGAAAGCAAAATCAACCAGATTCACTCATTAGTCAGGATGCTAGCTGCCGAAGTGTCTTCCAGAGTGCTTTTATTTATGGCTGACTTTCTAAACTTTGCAAATGAAGCAGTATAATGGAAATACTGGCACCACCTTATCTTTTTTTCTAACTAACGTAGAGAATTATGAACACACCAGGGATTCATGGGATCACCAGGGATACTTTGACCCTGTGGAAGCCCAGTTGGAAATAAACAAACATCCCTTCGTCTTAACTTTCTTTCCTAGAACTTCCTTGGGTTCATTAGTAATCATTCTCACCATTGTATCCAGAATGTCAGGCATCCCAAAGGATACTTATGTCCTGGACACAGTATTCATCTGTTTTTATACTAGAAGCAGCAAATGCTGTAGCAGAGGAGCCCAACATCCCATATAACAAATATCAGCTCCTTGAATAGGAAGATCCATTAATGAGAAGGTGTTAAAAATCATGACAGGGCCAATAAAGAAATTTCCAGGGAAATATTTTGGAACTGATTAAACACGTATGTTTAAACAGGGGAATCACCTTCTGATAGTGACTTGTCTCCACTCCTCACAAACAAGCTCGGATAACTAGCTTAGCCTGAAGTATTTCCCTTGTAAGCATCTAAAATTAGTGTAGGAAGTGTAAGACTTATACTTTAACTGTCCTCTGTAAAATGGGAAACTAGCAGCAATGCATACTAAGAGGGGAAATATCTTACAAACATTCGGAAATGCTCAGATACTTCAGACACTGAGGCCACAGGAGTAGCTCCATTAGATGAATTGCGTTGTAGTTCATTTCCTCTTTTTCTCCATGAGGCTTTTGACTTAAGTTGCTCATACCCACAGAGCAGGACATAACTATGGAAGCTCTTAATTCCTTCCTCTGGAGTGGATTGGGATGGCTATTTCATAACAAGCACTGAGGCTACACAATTCTGAAGCACGGTGCTGCAAGTACAGGTCCATGATTTCCAGCCCTGGTTCTGTGGATTACTCCTAAGAGGGGCATGAACGATGATTGCAATAAAATAGTTCATCTCTGCCATAAGACAACATTCTTATCTGATGTTTCTAGCAGTCAGTGCCTTCACTGGAAAACCCAGAAAATAATCCACGAACTGAGAGGGACATCACTACTGTAGTTGGGTGGGGAAGTGTCAGTGGCATGGAAACTGGCCAGGATAGGAGAGTTAATGATGCTGACAACCTAGAATTTCAGTTTTTAGGAAGAAAGCTTATCTTCGTTTCTCTGCACTGGATGCAGTGGCTATTCCCCTAGCATAAGGCTCCAGGCCCCAACTACTTAGACATTATCGCTTGCTGTCTTTTTTTTCCCTGCAACATATTGCATTCTTTCTAAACATCTGTTTGCACAGAGAGACGTGTTGAAAAGACTGTGGTTATTCATTTACTCACATTTTGACATGGCATCGCTGAGTGATTATATTAGCAAGGCTGATGAGTTTTCTTTACAAATGGAAGCCCCATGGAACAACATGAAACAGGCATTGTTGCAATTTTGCTGGAAAGAAAGAGGGGAAAAATTCAAACCCAAAAAAAGCCCTAGCTCATGGCGTGTCTTCACCCAGCAACAGAAAGGCAAACCAGGGATCTCAGAACAAGTCCTAATTAAGGCAATAAGTTCACAGAGCAACAGGCAGTACCAGGGGGACAGAGTGCCTGGTCTAAGAGTAACATGGTTGGATTTATGTGCCTGAAGGTGTAAAACCCCATTATTCCTTTGGAACACAAGTGGCTGGGGTACAGCATTGCATGATCACAGCTGGACTTCTTCTCCACTCACATCAGATGGAGGGAGAGGCTGTGAAACCTGTATTCTGCTCCAGGTCTGGTAACTGATTTGCTAGGTGCAAAAAACCCTAGCTGTGGACAGTTTCAGTGTGTGTTTAGTGCTTTGGTCTCCTCTACCATAAAGATGCAAGAAGAGTGATTTGAGGCTAACCCCTGAAGATCTTCTACCGTGAGGCTCTTCCAGCCACAAGCAATGTGAATGACTGCCATGAAGAGCTTGTTTGATTGTATAATTGGCTGTTGTTTGGGATCTGCAGCCCTTCTGTGGCCTTCAAACTCTGCATCTCTAGGAAGGATGCCTTCAGAGCATTTTCCTACCATTACAGCAGAAGTCCAACAGAGACCCTTGTTAAGTCTCTTTCTTTTTCTTTTTTCTTTTTTTTTTTTTTTAAAGTTGAAAAGTAAATCAGATGTAGAAAAGCTTTATTTCTGCTGCTTTCACTGTGAATTTATTGCTTGTGAAAGGTACTAGGCTGATAGCTCCAATAGCTTCATTTCATTTTCAGAAGAGCAACTGCAGAGGCGGGCATTGGCCGATCCCCCAGGGCTGGGCTCCAGCACTCATGCAGAGAGTCAGCAGGTGCCCATCCTCACCACAAACCCAGCTCTCCTTCTGAGCTGGCAAGCTGAGCTGGGACAGTCACGTCAATGCTACGTGCCATGGCACAAAGAGGATCATCTCTCCTGCAGTCATCACCAGGAGGGTTGGAGGCAGGGGGCTGGTTCATGTGTGCTGAAATCTACTTTAAATCCAGTCCCTGGAGGGCAGATGGCCTTCCAGGGCCAAAATTTGAGACTCCGTGAAGCTGAAACTATCTTGAAAGCTTGTCCCCAGTTCAACCGTAAGTCTCAAAATTGTTTTCTGTTCTCTCCTTCAGAAGAAGAGGCAAATATGCATTTTTTTTGCATTTCAGGCTAAAAACTGACTTCTATAGTGCCAGAAGCCACACTTGATAATCTGCTGGCTTTCAGAGGAGTGAACTGCTTCCTCCCCACAGCACCCCACGGGCAATCTCAGTAGAGATTAATGGTGCAAACAGATGTGTCCCCTGCCAACAGCTGTGCTGATGGGAGAAATAACTTCCCCTTGTACTTGCCACACCTCTCCTGCCAACAACTTCTCCCTTTGCATGCTCTCTTACCCATTTCAGCCACAATGGGCCAGATTAGTTGACTACTTAAATAACGAGGTCTTTGCAAACTTGGGTCAATCAAATTGAAACAATTTGGGGAACTTTTACATGAGCAGCTCTACTTTTGGGTGGCTCAAAATAGAGACCATGTATCCACAGCCTGGACATGTTCTCTCCTCCAAGGGGCTCATGATCAAATAGTACAATGGACTGGGAAGTGCATCAGGAGAAAGTTGCTCTGGTGCTAATTGCTTTATATCTTTCTCTGGCTAAAATCAGAAGATTTCACTGGATTGCAAATCCCAGCCCTCTACCCTTTTGGAGACTGAATAGGAATGTTCCCCGTGGAAAAACTTGTAACACTAATTTGATGACCTTAAGGAAGTGGCTTCATAGTAATCCTGGATTATTTTTTTTTAATTTTTTTTTTTAATTTCCAGCAACAGAAGAGCCTTCAGGAGCAAGGATCATCTGAGATCACAGATTTGCAGCAGAACTTGTGTGTTAAGTTGCTTTCTTTCTTGTGGAGTACCCTATTAATAGAAGACACACTGAGCAGAAGGGATTCTGTGCACACACAAGGGTGCCCCACGAAGCCCCATATTTCATGCAGCTGTGACAGCAGGGAAACGTGTAAGCCAGTGGACAGTGCTCATGGCAAAAAACCCACCAGTCTGTATTTGATGCAGTGGTCTGTCCTATTCATTTAGTCCGTGGGTCAGGCAGACCTGTGACTGGGCACTGGTTACACAGAGTTTCAGACTGGGAGCGAAGCCATGTAACTGGGGGTGTGTTAGTCAGCAGGACCCTGGCTCATGGGATCTATTAAAAGCAATTTCTTCCCCTCCTTTCTTAACACCCCAATTCTTCCTTTGCCACATGCCTTGACAAAAAGATGATCAGGTGTCCCTACCCATGGCAGGGGGTTGGAACTATAGGATCTTTAAGGTTCCTTCCAGCCCAAACCATTCTGAGTCCATGATTCTGTTCCATGATTCTATGAAAAGCTGTTTTATGTGTCAAAATGGAGCAATTATTTTACATATATATTCATCTTCAAGGACAGCTTACATCACTTGAGGTTTCCTCAATGTGCTGGGGCAGCAGAACAGAAGAACTCTAGCTTGCAAACATAGTGCTGGGCAAGTCAATATACTCACGCCTCTTGGATGCGTGTCAAGAGCTCACTGCTTTGTGAGGCTTGGCTAAGGCTTCCAAGCTCTCTCTCAGGGAATTCATCAGTACAGATAGGATCTCTCTCCTTTGTGTGTGAAAGTTTATATTTTGCTTTGGCCCCGGCATCCATACTGATATCCTATTTGATTTTTCCCAAATCAACCCCCTGTAGGTGAATGGATGACTCAGAATGAAGCTAATCACATCATTTACCTCCCTTTTCTCCTCAGCTGTCAATCACCTCTCTGCTTTTGTGACCCAGAGTTCACTTGTCTCAAGGTTTATTTTCATTTTAATTTTTGTGTTAATTAAATTTGGATTCCGGGCTTAACAAAAGCAAAAAAGCTGTTGCTGAGGCTGGGAATTAGGAGTTATATTGCTGTTATCTGAGTCCAGCCAGGGAGCAAGTGATACCAACTCTGCTAGAGGATCAACAGGCAAAAAAAAAAAAAAAAAGGAGAAAAAAAAAAAGATCCTTCCCAACTTGCAGTTTGCCTAACTTGTCTGTTTCATTTTTGGGGGGTGTTCTCTGTGTGCTCTGGCACTTTGCAAGGTTTACTTAAATCAGCGCATGTTTCCCCACATCTGTGTGTATCTTACTGTATACGTGCCAGCATAGCAGGAGAAAAGCCATATGTTCACATCATTGGCCTACTGTTTCTTTATGTGCCTGTGAATGTAATCCTGGATGTGTGAGGCACAGAAAACAAATGCAGGAATATGACCAAGCTACTCTTTTCTGGTACTCTATAGAAGCAGTTAAAGGCACTGATCAAAATTTGGAGCCGCTGCGATAGGTGTTCTACACACAGGATAAAGGTTAACTTCAAATGACCTCCTTGAAAATCTGTCTGCTCACCTTTCTTTTAGCTTGTCATTATATATTTACAAGTGGTCTGCCATTGTGTTAGGTGCTGCACAAGTCATAGAGAAAGGGCAACTCCTGGGAAGAATTACCATCCAGACTACAGAAGGGAAAGGAATATTATAGGAGCTCTGAAATCATCAGAAAGTGGGTGGCTGAAAAAAAGTTCCTAGCTACATGTTCTAGCTTCTTGCCACACGACCTTCTTTCTGAGCAAAACATGCACATGACTTTCCATGTGCACATGTAGGTCACAACAAGGCAAGACGCCCTCCTCTAGACCATGCTGTGCTACCTTGGGAGGTGTCTGGCCCCTGATCACTGCCAATCAAAAGGTTCATGTGAGCACTCTGTAATCTGCTCCAGTGCAGAATCAGCCAGCGCTGCTCAAGTGGCTGATCCAGGTGGCATGAACTAATCCAGCTGACTTTTGCTTGAAGCAGAGCTGACTGCCAGCAGAGCTGTGGCAGAGGTAATCTTTGGCTGGAGGGCTGCACCAAACATCTGCGACCTGTAATGGCTTCAGTCGACACAGCCACTTTGCCTGCTGAACATCTGCTCGCAGCTATTTATAAAGGATAATTGATCCATCATCATGGTCATGTGCCTGGCTGTGTGTGACACAGGACTTGAGACACTGCTGCCTGAAACAGGCATTGCCTTTCCTCTCCTTTCCTTTCCCCTTCCCAGCCTTCACAGTCAACTTGTGGGAAAACCACAGGCTGGGCTCAAAGTGGGGTGGGATGGAGTGGACACGATTGCACTGGGACATTTCTCACCCTGTTCTCTCTTTCTCTTGGTGGCTCACGTGTATGCACATGGTCTTGTGTGCTACCAGCTGGGGTAAGACCACGGGCAGGGAGTGCCTCTGATGGAGCCGATTGTTGGAGCACAGTTCCAGGGGAAGCTTCATGTTCAAGTGCAGGCTGCTCCACTTAAGTAGTTGCTCAAGCCCCAGCCAAGACCCTATCTGCAGGGAGCTGCACTTCCAGTCTATAACACCTTGGCATTATTCTGCTCTCATGAGTCAAACTGTTGAGCAAGTCAAAAGTGCAGAAACATGGAACAAATTATCTTTATAGATCAGCTTGTTCAATACCTCCAGCTTCCCTGATGTTTCCTTGTGGGATATTTCCCTTTCAAAATGATGAAGATTATTAGGCCTGTGGGCAGGTCCCCCTTCTCCAAAGGAAGGGTCCCCCTTCTCCAAATTAATAATCATATCCCATCATTTCCCTTCCCCAGATCTTTTTCCCAGTCTTTGCTTGATCTCCAAGAGATGTCTTTGCCTAGGAAAAAAGGCAAGATCTTTCTGAGAAGAAGGCATCTGAAGAATAACAAAAATAAAGCATTATCTGTTATTGACCCATCCATCTAGGCCCAATAATGACTACTGTTGGGGACCAAACCCTTCAGGAAGGGGTTAATCCTCACAGTGTCTTGGGTCCTTGGAAAACTGTGGAAGAAAATGACCGTTCATCCAAGAAGGAGACCAGATGGGAGCTGGTTGCTGGATGGTAACGGCACATGGCTCACATAGCGTTAAGCTTGCATCACTCTTTCCGTTATAAATCCTGTGCCTGTCTGGGCTCCAAACTATTGGCTCAAGGATGAGCAATATTTATTTTCAAATATTGTGCAAAATACTTTGAGTCTTTTTGGAAACCCAGGGTGACTGGGGGGAGGGAGGCAAAGCATGCTGGATCCTTTCCTCTTTTGCAAAGAGTCCAAACTGTTTTGTTGCTGAAGTTCCAGACCAAAATGGGCTTAATTTTAAGCAAATATTTATTCTTTCTTCAGTCAGGAGGGCTGAGGCAGAAATAAAAGCATCAGTGTTTGACCTCTAGCAAGCAAGTTCAGGCTGTGCAAAAAATGCATGTGGCAAATGAACCAAACTCCAGAGAGAAGCAGAGAGAGGAAGATAGGAGAGGACTCTGTGGTGGCCTAGAGCTTAAACTAACAACAATATTATTTTGTAGGACCTCTTAAAGGACACCCTCAGATTGCACTTGGACTTTATACGGGTGCAGGAAATGACAGTTCCTCTTCCAAAGCCATCATCTAATTCCAAGGGTGTCTAACTGGACACAGTTCAGACAAGCCTCAGTTTCTCCAGCAGGACAAGGAGCCAATGGAAGTGGGAAGTTGACAGACTGAGGAAGAGCATGAAGTAAAGAAATTCCTTGCTCCTCCAGTTCTCTTTTACAAGAGCAATCATTGAGAGCAAATAATTACCCAACAGCACCCAGGTAAGGTGTCTCCTTGCAAAACATTTCATAAAATGATTAACCACTTGTAATATAAATATTAAAGTTGTTATAACTTCTAAAGATTCAGGCTCCCTTAGACTATCCAGTGAGGACAACCACCTTTTGGGGAAGTGGTTGCTGAAGCTAACTCAAACTTGGAGCTGTGTTACTCATGCTACCATCCTGCCTCTTAAAATTCCCACTGGTTTCTGATTTGAACATGCCATTTTATGCCACTCTTTCCTGTGAAAGACCAGGAGAAGAGCTGGTCCTACACACTATGGAGAATACAATTTCTCTTGAAGCTGTTCTGATTTCCAGATTTGCCATGGTTGATAGTGCTTGCTTGCATAAGGAAGCTTATTTGAAATCTATGGGATGATGCCCTGAGTAACTGTTTCTTCTGATGACCATTTTGAGTAGGAGCAACAGGGAATATTTATCCTTTTTCTTATGCAATTCCCTTACTACCTAGTCTCATATAGCTGTTGATTACTACTACAGCTAGGTGCCCAGCCTCTGGATCCTGCCATGGATCCAAGCACTCTGAGCGTCTGTACTGACACTAGGAACACAGCAGTGACTAGCAACCTGCTTTTTATCCACATGACAGCTGAGCACCTGCAAGTCTACACAACTGCTACAGAAAATTGATCAGTGCCTCTACTTCTCCAATCAGAGGAATCACCACTAGAGTAATGTACAATTTCTTTTCAGTTTAGAAGGTTTCTTTTTGGAGTCAAGGTGGGATTGCAGCCATTTTCCAAAGAGCCATAAAGAACAGAAGACTTTGCCCAGCTCTGTATCCATTTCCCAGGGAAAATGGGACAATATGAAAGCACTGATGCCTGGTTCAAGGTCAGAATGCTTACTCTGGGAGCTTGCACTATCTCTTCTTACAAGCAGAGGCAACAGTAAGGTTTTTCACTTGAGCAAAATTCTTCACTCTCATTATGCCCTGGACATACAGAAACAATTCTGCTGTTTAACTCCATTCGCCTTTAGGAACTTTATACAGACTTGAAGAGGTTTGGATCACACCTACAAAGCCTTTCACTGAAGCTTGATTCAAGTCCGTCAGTTTAGATTTCATTCTCAGATGAGATATCATACCTCGGGCAGTGACCCACACATGGACAGCAACAGATCTCACAGTCAGCAGCTGGCCTGAGCTCATCATCAGTATCTACTGACCCAGACCTCAGTAGAACTCTCTGGGTTGATCCGATCTGTTTATAATGCAATGGTGGTAAAAATAAATGCATTGTGTTTTGGGGAACTACTAGATAGTTTCTGCTCTCAATTGCATGATTCATGTAATCACAGAAAGAAATGTAAATGAAGTATACAAAAAAATAAGTGTTATAAATAATATTTTAGAGACTGTATTTATAGATAAAGTCCCCATTACATTAAGAGAAGAAAGATCCCTCATTGACTCCTGCCCTCTTTTCCATAAAAGTAAACTGCTTAACTTTGTTGTCCTGGCTTGCTTTCACTTACAACAAGTATTGCTGACCTCCCAAGCCCCTTATCTATCTCCTACTCTTTTTCCTTACAAACAGTACTACTCTTTTCTGCATTAAAAACTGTTGTGCAAGAGTAAGGGCACAGCATAAAGCTAGTAAATTTTTTTTCCCAAGCTTTCTGTGGCATCACATGACCTTATATCTCTGTTTGTGCTAAAGGAGCACTGAACAGTAGATCCACATGGGTTTTTTTTGTGGGAAGTGTGAGCTTGAGACAGTCATAGGAAGCAGCTGACACAGGACAGATCTGCAGAAAGGATGGAGCCACTGGAGTACCACTCCATGTTGCAGATTTGGTTTAACCATTGATCTCCCTATAGGCTTTAGTTCAATTTCTATCTACAGTTAGCATGCTTCATTTTGGGTTTTCTACTTGGATTAAGCAGTCCAAGTTTAATAAAACAGCTTTTTCCTCCTTGATTAAAGAAGCTAAGTATATACAGCACTTCAAAGTTTGACCCTTTAGGAGATACTGTATGACCAGAGAGTTAAAAAAAGTCTCTGAATCTGGGATATTTTTCCTGGCAAAGGGAAGATTAATTTCTGTTTTATAGCTTAGGAACTGCTGCCTGTCTTTATGAGGCAGAGAGCTGATGGCACACAAGTGTGCCCCGATACCAGCTTCTCCTCACACAGGGCGTTAGAAGGCATTTTTTTGGAGGGGGTGGTTGTTTGGTTTTTAACAGAAAGAATATTTGGAAGAATGTAGACTTGATTCTTTCCCTTTGAGATACAAGTAACAGAATTCCTGTCCCTTTCTGAACAGTTTATCATAATCCCACAGGGAAAGAACAATGTCCTCAGTGGGAAGTTTTCTCCTTACAATTCCTTCTCCTTCCCTAGACCATCTTCTCTTCCAAGTTGAGACGCCAGCAGCAAAATTTTGGGGGACATAGAGTTCATCACTCATGATTCTGGCTTGTTTCTCTCCCCTGCAGGGGCTGGGAAAACAGGCTGCAACATCCAGCAATTAAAGAAAAATAAATGTGGGATCGGTCTGAAGATGATCACATACTCTGTGTTACACATGTTACTGCCAGGATCTGCAAATATTTGTGTGATCAGGCTCCACAGAGTTTAGAGCAATAAGGACTGAGTTGCTCTCCCACAACCCCCCTTTTCCCTCCCTCTCTGTTACTCCTCCACCCCTGCTGTTTCCCAGTCCTCCCAGGTTTCAGGATAAGACGCACAAAATTTTATTATTCAGTCAAAACACTTGGGTGACCTTGGAGGTAGAAGAGTCTGGCCAAATGACATCCTTGCATTTGCTCAAGCACACCCTTCTCTATTCCACAGCTCCCGTAGATCCTGTGGGTTGCAGTTATGTTTTTAATATTATTTTCTTTACTCTCCCCTCTCCACCCTAGAGCAATTAAATTAATTTTTTTCCCTTTCAAGGTTTGTGTCAATGAACAGCCAAAGAGTGAGACGTGAACCTGCGTAGAGGAACCTCTGGCAAAACCTTTGAATGCTGTGCATTCGTATGAGAAGAGAAATGTCAGGAGTAGTTAGCAAAAAATGAGTAGCCCTGATCCAACCCTGTGATTCTTCTCCTGCCAAGTTCTCCAGTACTCACTGGATGATCCAGCAGAGCTTTGGCAAGGTTCTCTGTTAAAGCTTTCTTCCTCCTGTTTACCTGCTATCCAGCTTAATTGGGAAACTTTGAGTTCAATAGGAAACGGTCATTAAGGCTTCAGGTCACGCTAGCAACAACAAGCTAGAGTCAAAACAAATCTAGGCCCACCACCACAACAAGGTGGTGTGGCCCCAGTCCAAGAGGGACCAGGGAGGCAGGGGAGAAATCACTGCTCTAAGCTTCCTCTGAGCTGCTCTTGTCGTTCGCTGTTGGATGTGGAGCTGTACCTCTGTACAGCGAGGAGAGGACCTGGCACTCAGGAACAGTGAAAGCAGGCTCCTTTCCAGCTGTGCAATGACTGCTTTCTCATCTCCCTGCCTGAAGCTGACTATCATGTCCATGGACAGTTTCACTGCTGTTCAGTCCCATTGCAAAACCAAGCAGCTTTGCCAATGCATATCTTGCCTCTTCTATAATATCCCTTGGTCTTTTGCTCTTCTTCTCCTGTGACTTGGTTTAGTGGTGGACTTGGCAGTGCTAAGTTAATGGTTGGACTTGATCATCTTAAATGACTTAATTGACTTGATGATCTTTTCCAAGAAAAATGATTCTATGATTCTATAAGTAACACAAGTCATTGCCAGCTAACTGGACCCAATGCCACCTACATACAGCTTAGCCTGTGTACAGCTGCCATTTCCTTGAATTTTCTTCCACACCTGACACTGAAGCTGCTGATTTACTGATGTCACCTTCAGGTGACACATCTTTTAAAATGGGTTTTTTGGGAAGGAAGAAGGTACATGTACAAATATATTTTAGGTGACCTGACTTGCCTCAAGTCTTTCTCACATGCTTTACAGTACATGTCCTTTTTTTTCTCCTCCTGAGAAGCTCATGCTGACCTACCAAGAAGGTTCCATTTAATACTTCCCAAAAAGGGACACATTGCTGATGTTTAGCTGGGGGGGAGCAATGGCAGCCAAGACAAAGTGTAACAAGGATTTCACACATGGAAACGAAAGGTGCTGCTCAGTCTGTGATAAACCTTGTGGTGCAGGAGAAGCTAAGACAAAAGGTCACAAAATTTCCTCCTGTCCCCCATCCCCATTTGTATCCTCTCCTTTCTTCCCTTCATCACAGCTAACCAGAGCTGTAGAGAGAGGCAGCAATGGCCAGCAAGCAGTGTTTTACCAACTCCTTAGTCAAAGTGCTGTTCCTACATTACAAAGTGTTTAGGCACTCCAGGCTTACCTTGAAACCTGACTCAGTCTTCCAAGTTACCTCAGCTCTGGGGAATAAATTCAGCTGGTGGGAACTATCCCAGCTCCTAAATTAGGTAGACAGATTGAGTCTTTAATGTGTAGCAGGGACACAGGACTGAGCTTAACTCCTCACTCACTGGAGATGAGGCAAAGTGCTCATGAGGTTTGGGCTCAGGTTTTGATTCTGAGATGTCCTCTCCCTCATCCTAAGCCCTCCTGAGCGAGGCAGAGCAAGGCTAAATGAAGTCAAGATCCACAGTAAAGTGAAAGATTTAATATGCATCACTCTTTTTTATCCTTTTACATTGCTCTTTTCCTCTCCCCTCTCCCTCCAGATTGCAAAAACATGATATAAGGCACAGCCATATCTTGTATCTTTGGAACATGCCTAATGAGCTCCAGCAACCTTAAAACACACAGTGGGACAATATGTTTAGTGGGGAAGAGTTTTCTGAGCCAGTCTGCAAAGGTAGGAGATCCAGTGGTTACAAGGTGAAGTCAGAAGGTAAACTAGAAAATGAGCTGCATGTCTCTGATTTTCAGCATGAGGATAATTAACCGCTGCAAGAGATTCACTAAACACTTGGTGAAATCAAGACAGGGAGTTGTCTTAAGATTTGCATGCTGGTTCAGCCACAAAATTACAAGCATAAAAGTGGGAATTACTGAGTGAGGCTTTCTAGTCGATGAGAGGGAACAGAACAATTAGAAGATTGCTTTTTTTTTTTTTTCTTCCCTGACTTTTTTTTTTCCTGGCTGTAGAATGCATAAATAAAATACTTAAAAAATATAATTTTAAAAAAATCAGTTTAAAACAGCAATTCTAGAATATCTCGATCTTTCTGAAAGAGTAGAGGAGAGGTCAAGAGTTTATTGAAGAACATCTTAGAAAACTCTGAGGTCAAAAAAATGTGAAGATGGGGGCTGAGGTGGGGAGAGTGGATGGGACACATTTATTTCTTCTTTAGCATGTGTATAAATTATCCACTCAGACTCACATTTTCACTAACACAAGGAGAAGAGAGGAGAGGAGAAGAGAGGAGAGGAGAGGAGAGGAGAGGAGAGGAGAGGAAGGGAATATATAATTGATAAATAATCTTGCAAGGTCCTTTCACTGTTAAACTTTTCTCTTGTTTCACACAGATACATAGCAAAGGATTTCCAACAAGTGGAAATTAAATAATGATTCTGATCTCCAGAACCCAGATTATGTTCCTTATAGCATTCTTCAGCAGCCGTAATTTCTGAGGTTTGCTTTGGAGTTCTTTCTGAAGAGACCAAACTTAAGATCCATTTGGTTGTTCCAGCTCCTGCACACCTGCTCAAATTTTGTGGTTTTGTGCATGTGGGTGCTCATGCAGTTTTCCAGGGCTCACAGCCCATCAGGGTGCATGAGAGGCAGCATGGTCTGACCTAGGGAGTGGAATGACTTTACACTGATCAGATCTAGGGTAGGGATTAGATTGGTGAGAATTCAATTCCTCCTAGGTTTTGGGGTAGCAATGACTGGTTGTCTTCAGCAGTGACTGTTATTAATGACTAGTTTCTTGCCAGGTAATTTAGCTGTACCTCCAGATTTCTGTAGGGGATAAGTTGAAGGTGTTCATGTTGCTACACTGGGAGTATCAGCTAGATTGCACCACGATTAGCTCCAAGGCCTTCCCGCAGACAAGTAATGTGGACAGGCTGCATATTTGACCTCAGAATCTCTCCTACACCTTAGTATAAACATAATCACTGTGCCCTTGAAGATGTCCTTCAAGAGGACTCTTACACAGGCTCCTCTGTTCTGAGGGATCTGGTTCACCTCAAGTTATACGTTGTGCTTCTTTCACACCATTACAAGCACACCAACCTCTAGAGTCCATTGTGTTTCATAGTAAAACCCTGCACAAGTCCTTTAATTTCTGAGCTGAAGGTTTGAAGAAGTCATCTCCACACTCCAGATGTTTCAGGCCTCCTTGTAGAGCATTCAATGAACCCAGAGAGGGGTGCGACATGAGACCGCATTACTCCCTCCTTGGACTTGCCAAGAGGCCACTGGGGAATTATTTCAAGGCAGAGATAGGAGGATGCAGATACCCCACAGGGAACCCGGGAAGATGCCTGCCTAGAGCTGTGCCACTCCAGTCTTGGAACTGCTGTGCAACAAGACAATCTGTGGAGAGACTCAGTCCATTTAACTTCATGTCAGCATGTCCTGCAAGTTTAAAACAAATTTGTAGTTATTACAGGCAATAATTTGTACAGAGTTATTCAAGCTATGTTTCAAACTCAGGACAGTTTATAGGGAGTACTGAGCTGCTGAGAAACACAGATAACCTTTTTTTTATGAGTTACAAAATGAAGGTGTGAGACTGAAAATCATTGTGAGATTGAAATTAATTCTCTTCAGGTGAGCAGTGGATTCTATCAGTTTCCCCAGCAAATAAAAAAGCAAAAAAAAAGACAGAAAGAAAATGGAGATGGTTTAAGAGGAAAACAAGCCCAGAGGACTGGATTTATAAAGGGAGGGGGGGGATGAATCTCAAGGTGTGTCTGAAGCACAGGATCAGACAAAAAAAGTGTTTTCCCAGAGCAAAAGAAGAGCTAGGAAAAGTGGACATCTTTATTATCGGTATAGAATGGACCTGGGAAGAATCACAGAAAAGGTGAAGTGTGATAGATACCAAGAGGAGGCAAATATGCACAAGCCCTGGAGGGTGCTGTAACTGTACAAGAACAGGAGCCGCAGACCCAGTTTGGAGGTGACTAAAATGAGGAACAGGACTGTGTGCATGCTGTCTGTGCTGAAGTTTCTCTTTAGGGCTCTGTTTCAGAGCTACACAATTGAGGTCCTTTTGTGGAGGAAATGGTTACATCTGAATCCACCAAGACACAGACAGCCTAGAGGGAAATAGGGAGCAAATGAAGCCCTTCTAGTCTAAAAAAGAGTTCATGTGTCACCACCCTCCTAGCAGTGCTTGGCTTCCTACTTCTTACTGGAAGTTATCCTCACACAAGTAGGGAAGCATTTGCTGTGTTTTTTCCAGACAAACAAAGCTCTGAAAAGATTCAGTAATTACCCTGGGGAATTTCCTTTGTCACTACCCACGTGTTTGTGATGTTGGTTTCTGGCTGGCCCTGGTTTTGCTTTGATCCACCAGACCATCTCCTTCAGCTTGCACTAACCAAGAGCTGAGATCTTTATTCAGTGGGTAAGTCTGCAAGTTCCTGGTGCAGCAAAGGTTTTATGACTGGATGTTAGCGGTTCTTTCTGTGAAATTCTGAGTAAGGGGAAGGAAATTCCAAACCAATTATATAGCAGAGAAAAGGAGCAAAATTCATCAAAGAAACAAAGCCTTGTAAATTAATCACTCAACTGATGGTCTTTTTTATTTTTTCTCCACTCCTGGTGGACAAGACCCTACGTGGCTAGAGGAAAAAAAATCCCAATAAAAAGCTTTGGTTTTGCCTACACAGCATAGACTGATTAAAGGCCTTTTCTTGGCTTGTTATCCTTTTATTAGCATGAATCTAATAATAATAATATCACCACAAGTATATTTACTTTGCTGATGCCAGAAGGCCTCCAGGCAACTTAATAAAATGCAGCTCGAAGAGTGCTTGATCATTAATAGGACAATGTGCTGAAATAAAACTGAGAGCAAGGGTGAACTAAAAGCCAAGGATCCATGTCCAGTGCATGTAGGCTGATAATAAGGCAGCTAAAATGTCGGCCCTCTTTTAGCAGCAGCTTCAGAGCATTGTGTATGTTGAACACAATGGATGTGTTAGTCATTGGCATCTGCAAAATAAACAGATCCATATATCCTGGTCTTAGGCTTCTGAAAACAAGATGCTAATCTCTCCCTGCTCAGAGTTCTCTGGCTCTGGGATTTATCATGAGGCCAAACCCACAGAAGGGCAGAAAGAAGTCCCAATCCAAAGAAAAACTTCCAAGTTTTCAGATGAGTTTAGGTCAAACTTAGTTTTCTCTCGCCTTTCCCTCTTACTCCAACCCAAAGAAAAACCTTTGGCAAAGGATGATTTTGAAGGCAATTTGAATTCCTAAATAACATTGAGAGTTTTCATCTGACAGCCCTGAAGTTTGAATGTGACCTTTTGTTGTTAGCACATGACACAGAGAACACATTTCCAGACTCCATGTCCCCTGTTCTTCAGCCCTCACTCACTGCTGTTGGCACTTAATAACCCTTGAAATATTTCTGCTCAGATGAGGAGGAGGAGCTGCATGGACTGAATTCTCCAGCTGCCTGTAGTTGACATCTGCCACTGGGCAAATGAAATAAATGTCTCTATCCTGATGGTCTGCGCAGGATGTGTCATTTTTCACTTACACACCGTTTTTGCTGCCTCCATTGGGATGTGCTCCCAGTGATCCATGTTAGTAACACAACCTACTGCAGAAATCTGCATCCAGAAAGAGCTCATTCAGAGGCAAAGGAGGTGGAGGAGTCAGACTACATTTTCAGAATAATAGACAAGTGGATGGGAGAGACATTCTGAAGAGGGAGACACTCGTGGAGCTGAGTGGAGAGAAGGGAAAAGGACATTGCTCCTGTGGAAATTCGGTTCTGTCTTAACTTCCACCTGCTGTGGACTTTCCCAGCTTGTCCTCCATTTCCCCTTGACTTTTGGATCCCATCCCTATCCTCTGTGGGAAAGTGTTGGCAGCAGACAGCTGCTGGGGATCAGATCCAAAAAGTGGCTCCATGCTCAAAGCCAGATGTGTGGCAACAGAACATGGATGAGAAGGCGGAGAGGAAAGAAGCAGGGAAGGATAGCTTTGAACAGCTGGGAGGCAGGAACAGAGCGGTTTGTCCCATGCCCATGACACAAGCAGTGGAAGGACAAGAACACTCTGAAGCTGAGCTCTGCTATCAGGAAGAGCCTCCGTGTGCTGCTGGGTAAGATGTGATGCCTGTCCAGGAGCCGAATGGACACTTCACTCAAACCTCTTGCATTATGCATTTGAAAGGATGGGGAAGTGGGAGGTGGCATTTTTTGACTGGCGATTTTCCAAAGCAGAACAATACAAATCCATAAATGTTCTCATGTGCTGCCACAAACAAAGTTGCTAACTGTATCATGTTCCCAATCCTTTAGCATTGCAGTATGTGGAGCAGGGCAAGGGAACCAACCGCATTGCATGTTACAGTCTTGATCATACCACAGAAAAGGTGTTTAGTGAACCCACAGGCTTGTTCTGGATGGGCTGTTGGGGAATATTGCTCAAACCCAAACACATTTACCTCCACATTGATTTTCAGAAGCCATTTCTGCAACATGTCAAGACAAAAATCGCTGCCAAAACATCCTCTCTGTCCATCCAGTCAGATGTTTAGGATGATGGAGGTTTAACGGTCTTCACTTGGCACCAGGCTAATTATTTGAGGTTGTTGCCACACACAGAGAGATACCACCACCAAATACAAAAAACAATAGAAGAGGGACTTTTTTCAATAAATGAATTGATTCCTAATTAAGCCAGATATAATTACAAAATGGCTGGTGAGTTTTCTGTGATGAAATTCTCTTTGGCAGCAAGAGACTAAAGCTGCTAGCTCAAAAACCACAAACTGTGCATGGAAATGCATTACATGTAATTAGATTATAGATTAAAAGAGATTTTATCAAAACATTTGTGAGAACCAAATAAAAAGCTGAAATTTGGAAAAAGTAAAAATAAATACAATTAAAAAAATTAAATCTAAGTAGTAGTTGTAAAATGTCAACCATTTGGACAGTGCACAAATGCACGGTGGGGAATTGCTATACGAACTCTAGATGTAACAAGTGTGGGGCGCACCATACTGAGTTATATGTGCTCTGTTATCTGTCAAAAATGAATCCAGGCTGTACAGATTATGTATTTTAAGGTACAGACATGTGATGAAAAAGGGCAGAGTTAAGGCTGAACTTTTCCACTATCTTTCTAAATTACCTTAAGATTAGTGCTACGTAGACAATGGCTTTTTTGCACAGGATGTTTTATTTTAGCATTAATCTCAACTCTCTCCCTCCCCTTTACATCTCTGGATCTCTGGGAATGAGTGTGGTTCTCACAGGAGTGCTTTCCTGTGACCCAATTATCTAAACAAATAAAAGACTATAAAAGGGTCCCCACCTAAGTCATATCATGCTAACTTAAACTATTTTTTGTCTTCCCTGAAAGAAGAAGCTAAAAATACACGTTGTTTGTTTGTGACCAATGATAAATGGACTATGCCTCCTGGTCTCAAGGGCTAAGAAGCCACATCACCAATCAGCTATCACTGTATCACTGTCTTCAGCAGAAAATCAGGGTTTTTTTACTTAATAAGAGGTGTTCTTCTCTCCCCCCAGCCTCTACAGGTAAGGCATCTGTGTTGCAAACAAAAGGTGTCTGAGAGGAGACCAGTTTTAGGGAAAAGTAACCTAGGTGCTTATGGGGGATCCAGGTCATGGCAAGGGATGCTGGTATCAGCATATTGTATTTCATATCATTCAGTAGATGTACGGAAGGAAGGAAAGGTGGCTGTTTTGGTTTTTTTTCCTGCCCAGTGAGTTATCTCTGTGCCTTTGATACATAGGAAGAGTAGCTGAACTCCATTTACCCCTGT
Source organism: Aegotheles bennettii (assembly GCA_013398125.1). Classification (NCBI taxonomy): domain Eukaryota; kingdom Metazoa; phylum Chordata; class Aves; order Caprimulgiformes; family Aegothelidae; genus Aegotheles; species Aegotheles bennettii. Next base: position 693,962 of record VZRW01012087.1, read on the forward strand.
TTACTCTCTACCACACCCATTAGCTCTGGCTCCTATTTGCAGTCAGTATCTCAAAACTTTAGAGAACAGAAGTGAAGCCATGAAGTTCTCAGGGCAGGGACTTCAGCAGCTCCTGTGCCTGACACACAGAAGGTACAGTAAAATGGAATATTACTGGATCACTCCTGAAAATCCTGAGCTATGATTTGATTCTCTGTGAGATTTTGTATTTTGTTATTTGACTTGGGGCCAGTCTGCTATTTATGAGATGAATTTCACAGTCAATTCACAAAGAGGAGCATGAGTGTCAAGTATTCAAGACTCTCCCCATGTCCTCTAATCCACTGTTTATTCGGAAATTGTGATATATCATACTTGTTATTCTGTATCTGCTGTGGCCAAGCAGGCAGGAAGAGGTTGCAACATCCAATAACTCTAGGTCTGAATGGGCAACCTAGCCAACCCACTGCCAGACACTGTCAGACATCACCAGGTGATGTTTAGGGTTAGGGTTCAAAAAATCATTCATCAATTTAATCCCATTCATCAATTTAAATCCCCATTCATCAAAAATCAATCAAATTCATCAAAATCATAGGTTGAGAGGAATATGAACAGACAAGAGCAATCCAGTTCTTCCACCCACCCCAAGCCCCCTTTTTCTTCCCAAATTCTAACACTGTCTTTGGACAGGAGATCTTCTGAGGTTAGAGAAAGGAATTTATAGAACTCCTCTATAGTGATCTAGAAATAAAGTAAATTTTCTTGTAACATCATTCATTTTCCCCATTTAAAAAAAAAATCCTCCTTCTCACTGCAGAACAATTAGTGCTGTAGTTTCCCTTGGAAGCAAGCAACAACCAAACCAAGCCCTTTGTGTAACCACCGACCACTCTGAACTCCATCAGCTCCCTCACCCCACCTGCCTTTTTCATCTTCCCTGTGGGAAGACTTTCCCATTAACCAAAAGGAAGTTTTTTTTCTTTCTTTTCATATGTCAGCATAAGGAATTAAGTGCAGCAGGGAGACTCTGCCATGTTAAAGGTCAGTTGCATAAGTTCTCTTAAATGGCAATTAAATGATTCTATGACAAACAGGATGCACTCGGAGTGCAGACATCAGCTCCGACCTTGGGACCTGGGAGAGTCTGGGAAAGAAAAAAACACTTTGGGAAAATAAACATAACACCCAAAACTGTAAAGGCAGATGAATCAGCAGAGAAACTCTATCATTTTCCCTGTGTCGCTAGGGAAATGCAAAATGTAGTAACACTTTAATCTCTTGCTCGAAGAAACAGGCTGTCTTAAGATCATCCTACACTGTTAAAAACAACCTGTCGAATTACCCAGTGCCAGCCCTGTGAGTGATCAGGCGTTTCAGCAGTTTGAGGGTAGAAGAGTCATATTAAGGCCACATGTGGTAAAAGATACGTAGCTCTGTGGTATGAGTCTGGGAAAGGTGTGATGCATGATTACAGCCTGTTACATGAATGAGAGAAGAACAAGCATCACTTCCTAGAGGTGAGAGGACAGGAGCTGTCCCAGACCTGCTGCTCCTGGCCAGTAGCTGGACCAAAGCCTCAGAAAGGAGCATTCAGGCACACATGACAGCCCCATGAAGAGAACCAGCTTGAGCCACAGCCTCTGGCAGGGTATACCCATTACCCAGCCACACCATCCAATTGTCCTATATGCATCTCAGCAGGAGACTGACTAGCCTGAAGGGTTCATCTAATGGTTAACCTTTTTACTATATAGGTTTTTTTGCTGGAGCCTGGTATCCTTCAGGCTGGGTACCACTGGAAGAGTTAAGATCTGGATGTAGAAAGGGCTACAGTGGGCTGCAGGGTGGATGCATAAGCACCAGATGTCCTGGATGTCTCATATTTTCTACCTGGGTAAAAAGAATGCACAAGGCAAAGCAAAAGGGAGTTGGAGGAACCCAAACTAGGCTTCAGTCAGACCAGGCATAACCTGATTAACAGCACAAATCTGGAAAGTGTCAGTAAGCCAAGTGTTTTTCTGACAAACAATGAGATGTTGACCTGCCTTTAAAAGCTCACTGGGCACAATATGATGAGGAAAGGAAGGAAGCAATAAAAAGCGCTGCGAATGAGGATGGAAAAAAACCATGCTTGCCAGCTAGTTCCAGATCTACAAGATCTGGAGTGGATTTCAGTGAAGAGAAATGTAAGTCAAAAGATATTCTCTGAAGAGCCATTTTCCTGAGAAAGTTTGTAAGATATATGGGCTTCCTTAGACAAAGTGACTGGCAGTAGAAAGTAGCGAAATGCAATACAGTTTGCTCAAGGATGCGTCTCCTGGGAAGGCAGTTCTGAGTTTGAGATGAGAACAGGACATAAAGGGGGAAAGGGCAAGGTAGGTTCAGTTGAGCAAAAATGGGGGGAAAAAATAAAACAAAGAGCAAGAGTCCGTTGGTCTTTTAGAGGGGAAAAGAAAAACAAAAACCAAAAAACCAACAACAAACAAAAAAAGAAAAAAAAAAAGCAAGCAAACAAAAAATACAAAAAAACACAACCAAAGAAACAAAAAACAACAACAACAAAACCAAATAAATTCCTTGTGGAATTCAAGGAAAATCCCCAAAACTTGAGGACATCTTGGCACACTGGGCTGGGAAATGCCAACAGCTTTATAGAGCCCTGACAAAATGATCTCAGGGATGAGAGGAGAAATCTGAAATTACAGAGAGAAAGAGACAATCCAGGCCTGGACTCTCCCCTCTGTTTCTCCTCGCCAAGTCTTTCCTTGCCAGTGAGAGGTGACTTTGGAAAATATGAAGAGTGGGATGGGAAAGCAAAATTCACTTGGCAACATCCAATTTCAGGGGCTAGCAAGGAGAACTGAAGAGGATCCAGGAGCTGAGTTCCTGACCTCAAGGAGAATCCTGAGGGATATTTCAGCCACATTAATTCCAGCAGGCAGTGGGACATCCTGGCAGGAGATGCTGTGGGGAGAGAAAGACTGAAGTGAAGGGAAATGCTCCTGTCTAAACTAGGCTTGATTAATGCCTTAGGAACCAAGGGTCTGTTCTCTGGTATCACAGTGCACAGTTATTCACCAGTCTGTCCATAGCAACAGGTGAAAAATAGGCATTAGACAACAGCCTGTAGGATCCTTCAAGGAAAACTCAAACCTTGCATGAATCATCAATTGCAAACTTTCAAGGAATAACTGGGGTAAAAACTTTTCTGTATTCCCTTCCCTCCACACTTATTTTTTAGATCCCAGCTTGAGAACAGAAAAAGAAATGCTAGAAAAGACCTTGTTTTTGTGTTTTTCACAAAGACATCCTATTCCTAGTTTGCTAGCAGAGCTGAGAGGTTCTGTATGCACACCTCGGGACTGAGCAGAACCAAGCCAGCAGATGATAATGATAATGTACAACATCAGACGACACTTTGATCTTGACACCTGGCTCTATGCTTGAGCCCTTTGGCCAACTGGAGCATCCTGGCAGCAGCAAGTGTACAACTGAGGCCCCATACCCTGGGGATCTGAGTCCACAGTCAAGATCCTATAGAAAAGCGCAGGGTGGGAAGAAAGAGAAAGAGGCAGCTTTGTTCTTGCAGCACAATCCTGTTCAGATTTCACCTGGGATGAAAGATGTGAGGCCCCAGCAAGAACAAACACCACATTCACCTTTCTGTGGCAGCATTCATAAAAAAACCCAAACCCCTAGAATAAATGTAAGACTCACTTTATTTTGGCTAGGGGGAAACAATGTTTATCTGCACTAGACAGAAGCTTAAGAGCTGAAGAAGAGCACAGCATCCTATTGAAACAGAAGAGAGAGTGCGAGTCAGGAGAGTGTAAATCAGCAGAGCTGGAATACAGCCAGGACACTGGCATTTGCACCAGAGCTGCAATCAAATGTACTAGAGAATTTCTAAAGACCAGAGCTGGTCAGGAGCTCAGATTTATATCTATCAACCCACAGCAACCTTGAATACCAGGCAAGGGTGTTGGCTGACAGTTGATTCAAGGAATAAAAATGCCACCTTTGGTTACACTGCCTATAGCAACCAGGCAATGCTCTGCAGGTCTTCCAACCAAGCAGCTGTCCAGTTTTCTTTATCGGCTCTGATGGGATTAGAAGACCTGAGGATAATGATAAAGATCTCCTCTGAATCATGTTGGTGTAATGGCAGAGATCTTGGTCCTAAGCTGTGGGGACTGGTAGTACTTTCTAACCAGGACAGCCAAGTTGTCTGGAAAAGAAAATTGAACAAGTTTCAGGGGCAAGGTTTTCTTCAGATCTAAGAGACATTCCACAGCTTCCAGACTATTTACAGGTTCAGAATAGGGAATGGAGATCCCTGTTTTAGTTATTTTCTCTTCAGTAGTTTTAATTAGGGGGTGTTTTGGAATGGCAAGTGATATCTTCCAAGCTTTAAAATTGTTATCGTAGCCTAAGTTTCACAGTTATGGGAGGACTTAAAGGGAGAGACTATTCATTCTGAGACGGCTACAAGAGCTACAAGATCAATTTTGTGCATAACTAAATGATCTCATTGGGTGCATTAGATCCTTCATTAATGGATTTTTAACTGCCAAGAGCCAGCATCAGACAGAAAAACTCACTATACAGATGGGAAATCAAAGTAAGGGGCAAATTAAAGTAGTATTTTCCAGGGCTGCTGCAAAAAAGAAAACACTCGTATGAATTTTGAAGAGCTGCTCCTCTTCATCCTAGTAGAGTTAATGCTCTCCTGTAAGATCTCGCCCTGTGAGCTGTTGCAGTTTCTCCTGAGTCTATAAAATGGTGACAATGGCAGAACAAGAATTATCTCTCTGTAACAAGGAGGGAAGGTACTGTATTTACTGTATTTGCTGATACACATCAAGAGAAGAGAAGTGCAGGGTGGGAAGAAAGAGAAAGAGGCAGCTTTGTTCTTGCAGCATTTTGCTCAACAAAGCCCAGACTGTTTCAGTGATAGTGGATGCTGCATGTTTATTCCGAAAATTTATGGTTTAATTAATTTTGGGGTGAGATAGCGAACATGGTTCAGTGCCAGATCAGGTGAAATATGATCCTAGCATTTCAAGAATTCAGGCCACTGAGGGGGTTGACTGAATGGCACCTGAAATCCAATAAAAGCCAGCACAATGGGAAGCCCTGGTATCTTAAAGGAAGATCTTTGGAGATTTTAAATATGTCGAGCAGGGTGGCAGGGGGGAGGGGAGTGGGCTAGATTAATCCAGGAGTTCAGACGACCACAGTGCCTGATGAAAACATAATGGTTTTCCTCACCTGAAGTTCTGCAACTGAGTTCATCCTTCAGAGAAAAACTTTGAAAAAGCAAAAACCCCACAGAACACTAAAGCCACTGAAACACTGAATTACAGGGCAAGGGGTTTAAGGAAAAAAAAAATAATTAAAATTGAAACTTCTTTTTATTTGCTTTCCAGTTTGAGGAGCAGTCATATTCAGTTATTGTTTGTAACTTTCTCTGTTCTGCCAGGAAGGCTGGGAACACACCTCTGGATTTTCTTTTTAAAATATTGATATGTATTTTTGTAAGTCATATTCTGGAATACCAGAATCCTGAGATTTAAGAAACAACCCAAGTATTGAAAGACTGATTCTCACATCCCTTGTACAAGTAACACTGTATGAATATATTTTATATATGAACATGGCAATAATTCACAACTGTAGTATTTCATGGTTTCCACAGCTGTATTGGAGCATCTCATAGGGTTTGCTCTACATCTTCTGCAGAACAAGGAAGTGGTATTTTTCACCATTTATGAATGAGGAACCACGTCACAACACACAGAAGATGTGAACAGTAAAAATAAAGAATGAAACCCATATCTTCTGCAGTGCAAGTTACTGCTCTAAATACTGCACAGGTCTTCCCCTGGGCTGAGCTGGAAGAACCTGCAGTGATGGTGCTGAAACAGGACCAACATCCCTGAGTCCAACCCTCGGTTTTTACAGTGTGAATGCAGGTCAGGCAAGAGCAGGAATTTATATCTCTCCAGAAGAGCCCAGCTCTCCAGAGGAAAGTGGGAGGAAATGAGAAGTGTGGGATTACCTATAGCATCTCTCTTTATGCTGGAAGGGAATATATGGGTCACTTGGGCCAGCGCCTGTATCTCATCTCCCTTGTACCCCGCTGCCTTCATTTTTATGGTAAGTAACCACCCCAGCTTGTCTCACAAGAGCAGACACTGCAGCCAGGCTTCCCAGGCCTGTCCTCTAAGGATTGCTGATTTCTGTAAATGTGTGGCCCTCTGAGATGCCTCAGCCTTAACTGTCATCCTCAGAGCAGGTTTGTAAGAACTCAGTCTCTGGAGAATCTTTTCTGTTACGCACAGAGCTTGTCCCAGCTAATGACCCACAGTATTTGGTGGGGTAGGGAGAGCGGAGGGGAGAGGAAATGTAAATAAAAAAATATTTCCTTTCCCATCTCCTTGTGGATTTTCCCATAAGATGGTTAAATTACAGCTTCTGCTGCATCACACATGTACCTTTTCATTTTAGTGTCTGGTCCTGACCTTTACTCATGGCATTCAGTCTCCCATGCACACCCTGCTTACTTTCCTTTTGTAATTTATGACACACACTGTACACCCATTTCCTTCTGCCCTTAACACTGCTGCGTGTGTTCTTGTTATCTCAGCTGCTCGATAGATTTGCCATATTCTAGCTAGCTTCTAAGCCTGTTCTCATAACGGCCTCTCTCTCAAACAATATTCCACTATTTATGAGGGATTCAGCCCAATCAATGAATTCACACAGCTTGCTGTGTCTTCTCAGCCTGGCCTTACAGCCTTCCCTCTTGGACAAGGAGTGAGATCCATTCAGTACTCAGGTCTTGCTTGGCTTTTGTGGTGTAGAGGATTCATCCTCTTTTAGAACCTGTCAGTCAGATTTCAGTGTTGACCCTTTCCAAACTGAGAAATCAGCACTGAACATGACTCTTTCTCAAAGGTCTGCTCCTTCACTGGTGCTTCAGGTGACAGTCGGCCTTCTTCAGCTAATTTTTCTCCTATTATTTTGGGCTATAAATGGGAACATAGCAGAAAATGCAGGCTCAAGTCAGCCTGTGAATCTTTGGCAAGAATTTATTCCTCCTCCATGCTGGCTTTGTAGAAAATCACCACAATGCTCCAATTATTTCTACTGAACTTCAGTTTCCCACTCTTCCAGCAGACTCTTCCTTTGCCTCCTTCAGCCAACAAACACCTCAGACTGCTCCCTGCCTTGTGGGAGAGACAGGACACAAAGGAGAGGTCTGGAAACCCCTCAGCTCCTGCTGAAGGGCTGGGGAATGGGTAAGAGACAGCCAGGAGGGATGTGGGGACACAGGGCTGCTGCATGACGACAGGTAATGCAGGGTAGTCAGCCAATGACTCCAGCAGGTTAGAAGCAGCTCTTAGCTGAGCAGCAAGAAGGTGAGTCCTGCAGTAATACCTGACCTTGGCTTGTTTAACAGTGCAGAAACTGCAGAAAATGAGAGAAAACACAGGTGGACTTCTGAAAATCCCACTTCCCTTTTTCTCTTGGTCTTATGTCTCCTGGTCACATAACTGTGTTGATCTGAGACCTCCACTGACCAATTTCCAGTTACGAGTCTTGCGTGCGGTGTAAAGGATCTGCTGAAGGATGGACAGCACTCACTCTCTTTGCTGCTAGGCTCAGAAATCCCAATCTGTGCTTTCTTCCCCCGTGGTCTCCTATTCTCCTCTCTCTGCCCACAGATGAAGCCCTGTGTTACACATTTGCCTTTCTACAACTGGCCAGGAAGGGATGAGGATCTGCACAATGGTTGTGTAACTCTGCCCTTGTTTATCCAGATGGCTTTTCTGTGGCAGAAGTTATCTGAATGATGAATGCATTTTCCTCTTAGGACAGGATCCATTTCCTGGGATGCATCACCTGGCTCTTTCTTCTCAGGTCATTTCTCTGAGCAGCTGTCTCACATTTCTGGTGCTTTTTTGGTATTTAGCTGAGGTTGACTGCAGGATTTGAGGTGCGGGGGAGCAGTGAGAGAGGAAGAGGAGGGAACTCCCGGAAGAAAATCAAGGCGTAAATATGTCTGCACTTCAACCATAGGTGTAACTGGAACCTAGAGAATGGTACCCAAGGTAGCTTTGATCTTACTGTCTTATGTCCCTACATGAACAACTTCAGAGTGATGCTGGTATCAGATGATAGAGGACTGAGCATTCAAGGTGGGTTGAGGCAGAGAACAGTGAAGACCAAGCTGTTGTAGCTTTGCTGCAATGCATGTATCCCCTCCACAGCTTCCTTCAAGCTTCTGGCCACCTTCTTTTCAATACAGCTCAGCATGCAATTTGCCTTGTTTGCAGTCTGAGTGCATTGCTGGCATATCTTCAACCTGGCATCTATCACATCACCTAAATCCTTCTAGGGAAGGCTGCTGTTTACCCAGTTGCTTCCCAGATACTACCAGTACATGGGGTTATTCTGCTTTGTGGATACTTCTCCTTTCTGAGTGTTGTAAATTTTCTGTTGGTCCAGCCCTCAAATTTCTCCATCTTACTCAGAAGTTCTGTATTTTGAGACATCAACCATTCCCCCTAATTCAGTATCACCTGCAAATATGATGGGGATTCATCCTCAATATGATGAGAATTTCATCATACAGGTCATTGATGAAAATATTGACCACAGTACAAATCCTAGGGATGCTCCTTTATTTACCAGCACCACCGGTGGACACCAAGCCACTGAATGTTAACTATTTCAACTCAGCACTCCAGACAATTTCTTACCTAACAGCTTGATCATCTAGTCCATATTTCTTCAGCTTCATAATAAGACTACTATGTCAAACTGTTTCCGAAACCTTAATAAATCAAAGTATATTACATCCACTGCTCTTCCCTTCTCCATAGTCAGCCATTCCATCACAAAGGGCAATCAGGTTGGTTGAGCCTAATTTATGAGAGGTAAGTCCATGCTGATTGTTCCAATTTCTTAAAACCGAATTTATTAAATCTGACACCAGCTTTAGGCTCTCCATTAACACAGATCTTAGAGACAGCAGATTTAACCATTGACACACCTCAAGGGGAACTTCTGGAAACCTCACCTCTCCTCTCCAAAACCAGTTGGAGCATCCAGGTTTTACTTGTGTTTCTCCCTGTCACATGTGGTTATCAATGGAACAAATTAAGACTTTTTACCTTTCTGAGCCCTGTTCTGTTGTCTATGCAGCTTTCGTTAAGTCTCACTCTACGAAACCTTTCAAACTCTTTGAGAACTTATAGACAAAGGTGCTTACTTCAACACTGTTAAAATAAGCCACTCTAACCCCTTCAGGAATATAATTCCCTGACTTCCTGACAACATATGAAAGGTCATGGCATGCAGGAAAATGGGAATTTAATGACACTCACTGACAGCAGCCTTTTCTGGTCCGTTTCCTGGATGCATGTGATTGTCATGATTTCATTTCAGAGCCTGACAGCATCATATGGTGACTCACACGAAAGAAGCAAACTTCCTCCTACCCCACCTCTCTCTGACAGCAGTGATTCAGGCCCCCATGCACTGACTGCTGGAGCTCTAGTCTCCATCCAGTGAAATCAAACCAATGCCAACTGTTTCAGTGACCTTAAGCACTGTGCAATTGATGGAGAAGCTTTACATTTCTTATAAGGGCTTGACACAAATAGAAAGATATTTGAAATTCAGGAAGGGTTAACTCAGGCCTATTCTTTGGAGGCAATTCAAAGTAGGGAAAAGACTATATGGCAATACTCAAAAAGAGCATCACTCCCCTTCCCAGTTAGGTAAGCCAGAAAGGTATCTGTCAGCTGGGACTATTATTGTAAGTCTTGCCTTTATTTTAGTCATTATTCTTCTAATAAATAAATAAAATCACATAGAAGCTGATAAACATTCCACCACTGTTAAGATTACTGCTTGCCTTCCACTACTGATGGCTCAAGGCACTGTTTTATGTGGACTTTCAAGCTATGAAGTAATTTGGAAAAAATAGTTTTGGTTAGCATACTAATCATGGAATGGAATTTACTGGTGCCTTCTTATCTGCTGACTTGGAGATTTCTTACCTTTACGTAAATGTATATTTGCCTGTATTTTCATTTGTTATGGTTAGTATTAGTCAGGGCAGGAAAATCTGAGATGACTGACAGCACTTTCAAATAGAAAAGCTTAGATGAAAACACATTGCAAACAAAGTTGTGTAATCAAAAAATAGCTCTTTGCAGAAGCCATAGGCTGCAGCACCGAACCTTCTACAAGGGTGGCCACTGCTCCCACTAAAGCCATATGGTGATAAAAAGGCCATCCTAAAAATGAGATGTTAGTTCCTCACCATAAACTCATCTTTTCTCTGGTTGGTTCCTGCACAAGGCGGGGAAGAAATGGATCCAGTATCTTCTGCTCGTATTGCTAAGCAACATTCAGTGCTGTTGGGGAGCCAGGTGGCTGCATTCAGAGGCTTGCTTCCAGATCAAAACCAGATATATATCAAAATTAACAGAGCCTGTACCTATGCAGCCTCTGGGAGATGCGCTCATGTTCCGGATCCGGTTTGCAGAGCCAAATCTCTGGAACCATTTTCATCCACACAGCCTGCAGACACAGAGCGTAGATGGGAACCAGCAATTTCTGCCCCATACCCAAGTTTTCTTGCCCAAACAGACAGCTGACTTGCTTCAGAATTGAGCCAAAGGAGCAACTATCGTGCGGGCAGTGCAGACAGTCAATGAGTTAAGCTCTTATTTGAATTTCTAGTCTCATCCGCTCAAGAGATTACAGGCAAAGCCAAAATCCACTGTGATATTCTTGCCAAGGGTGAAGAAAATCAATAGGCTGCAGTATAGGCTTACGCATGGAGACATACCAAGTGTGCTTGGATGCATGGTTCCCAAATTAAACAGGGGAAACAAACAGGTCTCTGTTGCAAGCTTGAGAGCTGTTTGCAACATGCTTCTCACTGTGCTTGTCAAATCGCCTTGGCTGACTGGAACAGCAGTCCCTCAGCCTCATCCCTGCCACCTTCTTACCCTTCCTGGGGAAGATGGAACTGATAAATGCATCCTATGTCAGGCTGCTTGTCCCCATGCTGCAGCAAGGACCGTTCTTGCAGCCTGTCCCTGACTCCCTCCACTGGCTAGGAATGAAGCTGGTCCTCTGGGTTCAAGCAAAACTTCACAAGTCTTTATGGTGGTGGCGAAGGGAAACTAGAGCACCCTTCTTTCTATGGAGCCATAGCAAATGCAGATGTTTTCTACCACAGCCCATGGAATTCACGTTAGGAGTGAAAAAACAATTATTTTTGTTATTTACAGCAGTCCCAAAAGAGAGGTAGTCAGTAAACTCCTCCCAAAACATAAAAATTTTGGTTGTGAGGAGGAAAACTGCAGTAAGAATTGTTTTTTGTTAGACAATTATAGTAAAAGCAAAACAAAAAAACCCAAAACAAGCAAAAAAACCCAGCATTAACCCCTCCAAATAAATAGCAAGGAAGAAGAGGAAAAAGCTGCAAATTTTTGCAACTTCAGAAGAGGAGCTGGCACCTTAAAACTGGCAACATTTCAGTGTCCCCTTAAAAGGCTACATTCTCCTTCCAGGAGAAGAAAAATGTAAAAGGCTATGTGTAACAGCACCCTCTGGTGAATCCTGTCATAAGACTATCCCTGGCCCTATAGACAGAAAGTGGGATACAGCTGCAAGTCATCCCAGAAGAGTGCTATAAGCATAGGTGACACTTTGGAGATAGGGGGGAATGGAGAATAGAAGAGACACCCCTGTCTAGAAGGAAAAAACACAGATACATTTGATCCTGCCAGGAATCCCCAGCTGTGATGGCCTTCTGTGATACAGCTGTTGAGGCATCTCTGATTCAAACCACTGAGTCTCCTGCCTTGGAGAGAGGGAATATGCTAAAATTTCCAAAGAACTGGCTTGCTCCCTCTTTCTTACTTGGCCCTTTGCTCCTCAGCCCATGATCTGAGAGATTAACCCAAATAGAGGGGGACCATGCAGCACGATGAATTCAGCTGGAGAATCCGTTCCACAGACCGAGGCATTGCTGGAATTACCCAGAGCTAATTTAGGCTCTGGTGAATGCAAACTGTGTGCCAGCAGGGGAAGAGCACATGGAGTTTGCCACCCAAGGTGGATTAAACCAGCTTGGAAAGTTTCACAAGAGAAAGCATTTCTTTGAGACAGGCTGAGCTGCTGGCTGGTAATTCAACCATGAGAAGATCTGGCCTCTATGCAAGTCTGCAAATAATACATGCGCTTACTCGTGCATTTCCATCTCAGAGGGGAGAAGAAAGTGGAGAATGAGGGCACCTCAGTGCAGGAACGACATTTCCAGCAGTAGAAAAATGCTCTGACTGCATACCCATATCCTGCACTTTCTAAAGGTATTTTAAGGCCACCAAAAATGTGTAGTATGGGGAAGGGAAACCAGCCCAATCCCTAATTTACAGAGCCTCTTCCAATTGTTTCTGCTGAGGCACTGTGTCCAGAAGCAGCAGGAGACTCAGCCTCCAGGTGCAGGTCTGTTCTGCCATCTCTATTTTGCTGGGTGCTTGACCCTGACTCCTCCATTCCCCTTGCAGGCTGCCGTCTCCATCCCTATCTTCTGCCATGCAGAGCTGTAGCACGCTCAACTTGGCTTGGACTAATGATGGGAGCACGTGGGCCCACATTAGGACAGCAAACTTGAGTTTGAGCTCTCTCCTCAAGACCACTTTATATCTTGGCCTGCGTCTTCTTGTGTACAAAAAGTGTGCATGGTCAGCAAGTCCACAGGCTCAGACGCGCCCTTAATCCCTGTTGCAGACACAGCTTTAGAGCCCAGAACTTGGCACCACAACTCTTGAAACACTTTCTTGTTTTTTCTGCCCACTGCTGCTTCTGGAATTTCTCCTCGGTGCAGACAAATTCTCTCTGCATGAAGACAACCCCTTAGGCTAGCAGGACAGAAGGAGATACCACTTACCCTAGTAGATGATAATCTGATGTCTCAGAGGTCCACAGAAACCTGGATGGCTTAGTGGCTAACAGATCAAGTCCTGGACCCAACAAGCTGGCCCTCCTGATAGATGGAAGGTGTACAGGGAGAGAGAGATTAGTTGAGGGGTGGTGGCACCAGGAGGCCCAAGGAGCGGATGTTCCTAGTGACCTGCTGCCTGCCTCCTCCTCTGGATCTCCTCCAGCTGGAGCACAGCAGGCAGCTCCCACTGTTCTCCAAGCACTCTTCTGGAACAGTGTCTGGGGTGGTCTTTCAGGGAACCCTGGTCCTCAAATTTCTTCTTCTGACACCATGTGGTGTTCCCATGTCTATGACCCTTTTTCTGAAGGAAGAGCTTTTACTTTTACTAAGAATGGTCTTGGTCTTGTCTGCACTGAGGGAGACAACAGGGACAGTGGCCAGAATAGATGCTTCAGAAGAAGACATCAGCAGCTTGTCCAGGCAAGAAATTGATTTCCACTCCCTAGGAAAAGGAAGAATATGAATATTATTTTTTTTATTCCTGGGGGTGGGGACTCGACTTTTAGAGACTACAGTGAAAATCAAAACATTAGGTGTTGAGGGTGCTATACACACAAAGAAGGTCCTTCTGCTACGAGTTCCAACCAAATGGAAAATAAATTCAGAAGGGGAAAATAGTCTTATGCAGAGTCCTCCAGGAGGTCAGGGAAAGATGCAGAAAAAGAAACTAGCTTCCTTGATTCTCAGTATGATTTATCTCAAGGGTAATTTCTTCCATAACATCTCATTTTTCCCCAATGCATATTCCTAACTATAAATGTTTCTGTAACTTGCCGAAAGATTCATGCTTTCTCAAAAGCTTGTTGTCCTTGGCAAAAAAATATCTAATGGCAGAAAACTCATCACTTACTCCTGATTGCTGTAAAAGCTGCTTGTGTGTGTACATCTGTCTACAGACTCGAGGAACAAACAGCACATTCAATTTCCCAATTTTCTTCAGTTTCTCCTCACAAGCTGATCCTCTAGATCAGTTCATATTGCCATCTTTTTCCAGTCTCTGTCTTTCAAAATATGAGAGGAGGCACATAGTAGCATATTGCTCAGCTTCAATTGCTTTCCCTTGATTGACTGTATAGGATAGCATGTAGAGCCACAGCAGATCACTTACCTATTTCTAGCATTTTCTTCTCTTATACCTGCAGAAAGAGTAGGTGTGTTTGGCTGAGATACCTACAACGATGCTAAGGTGGTTTGCAAAATCCTGTGGTTGACTTGATAACTGTTCTCTATTCAACTAAGTACACCGATGAGTCATGCAGAAATGCCGAAGGGTAGATAATATGGAGACTAACTTTGTTCTTTGAAGAGCCTGACTCCATCTGCGGAGAGGACTAGCAAAAGCCAAACCCCTCCCATACCCAACAAAGAAAGCTCCCCACTGAGCTGTATCTAAAAGTAGGTGGTATACACCACTAACAAAGCCTCTCTCATCTCCTGCTAACTCCAGCCAGCTGCCAGATGAGCCCTACTGAAAGAAAGTTTGCTGTCCAACTCTTCCTGCCTTTATAGATGCCCCAGTTGCCTAGCCTCACCTCCCTCACCTCCCTGTTCCCCTCTGTTTTTAATCAGCCTGCCATTTAACTCACCTGGGATGCAATTAACCAGGAAACTCCACTAAAGAGTTCATTACAGAGAGAAATTCTCTATCTCCGGTTTTGAGCTTATCCAATCATGACACTCAACCTGCCACCAAAATGTCCTTCCAGCAACAGAACTGCTTGTCCCAGAAAACTATGAGCCTGAGGTTTGGGTTCACAACACTTTCCCAGGTGGGAGACACATTCCATCCTACGTGAAATGAGACATGATCAATAACTACATGTTTCAACTCTCAGTGGAATAATTTACAGGCACAGAGATCCAATTCAATCTGAGAACCAAAACAAAAAGCTCCATTAAAATCAATAGAACATTAACTAGCCCTCTGCATTTTTTGTAGCACAATTTCTAACTGAACACTGGAGTATTTACTATTCCAAACCAGCTATGTCCTTTTAGGCTCAGAATTCACCACAGAGGTGCAGAGCTTGTAAAAGTTTCTACCCAATTTTTATTTGTGAAGGGTGAAGCTGTGCTACAAAAAAGTGAGAAATAGATCTAGGAACAGATCCCTGCCCTGCCAATGTATTACCCAGCATCCAAGTTATCACACAACACCACCTCCCTTATTTGTTTTGCTTTTGGTGAAGTAAAATATTTTCTGCAAGTAATCAATGGAAGGAAAAAAACAAACCCCAAACCTCAGAAGGCACAGCACCAAACTCCACTGTGTTACAACAGCTAGGATGGATCCTTCCAGCTAGAGAGGGTCATATTGAAGCTGGTATAACTCTGCTGATGTTATGCAGGAGGAGTCCTTTTCTGGGCCCTTTGCCTCCATTTGGTAAGAGTGAATTGCATCAGCGTCAGTCACCCATATACATTTCCATACTCCACACAGCAGAGCTACATGCTCTTTTCTTCCTTATGATTATGCTTTATTATTTCTATTACATCAGTGCCTGGAGGCCTTGGGATAGACCAGATCTCTATTGTATTCACTGCTGAATTTACACAATGACGTACAATCATGGCAGCAAAAAGTTCCTGAAGCACAGTATGCTGTGAGCTGGAAAGGCATTCGGGGTAATAAAAAAAGGGAAGTTAATGATAACATGTTCTCAACCAAGGCACAGTGAAGTCATTGTAAATTCCATTATGGGTAGGTGATTTAGCTTCGATGGTGCATCACTGCAGGGAACAACCTTGATGTAAGTGTCATAAAGCTTGGCACAGCTTCAAACCCACACGCAATAAAGCTACAGGGCCAAAGTGTTTCGGCAGATCCTCTCCGGGCCCTTACTTCCCCTTCCAAGCCTTTTCCTCATCAACTCCCAATTGTGTAAACTGTTCTTGAACATCATAGCTGTTCGAGAGGTGGGACACCACAGGGTCAGGACAAAGTTTGTTCTCAATTTTTCTTCTTCTTTTCTCTTTTTCTCTTTGTTTGCTTTTCTTCTTCTTTTTTTAAAAATTTTTTTCAGTCTTCTGTGTTTCCTGGCACTTGTGGCTTGAAGTCACACCCTTGATGTAACTTCATTGCAGTTCATTTTTCTTGTGGTCTAATTAAATCTGGCTCCAGAGAGAGTTGTGTGTTAGCAACAACAGGAGGAAGAGACAGGAATCCAGAGATCTAGGAATCGTCAGGAATGTCATGACCTGAAAAGTGAAAAATCAAAGTGGAGGTAAAGTAGCCCAGGCAAAATGGAGCAAGAAAATAAGGAGTGGATAAATTCCCTAACCAGTCTAAAGGCAATTGAGTTGCTTATTAGAGTATTGATAATCCAGGGCAGATTTGGGTGTGGTGAAGGAATGTGAGTTCTTCCAGCCTGGAACACAACAGCTGTACACAAGGTCCCAGATGAATCCTTGCCATAACTCCTTTGACGTTAACAGAATTACATCAAAGATGTAAATCCCACAGAGGGAAAATAAAAGTAAGTGCTGTGTGCTTATAAGGTGAAGGCTTTGTTAGCAACGGAAGTGTGGGGGGAGTCCAAAAGAGGGAATTTGAGGGCCATCTCAAGCACTGAGTCTTTCTGAAGTGGTACAGTGGTAGTTCAAGTGGCTGCTGGGGAAAAAGGAAAGAGATCATTCTCAGATAAAGCCTCCACTTGATTCTGGACTCTGGCTCACAATCCTCTTGATTCTGACTGTGAAAATTCCAAACTCTGGCTGGAGAGGAGTGTTGTAAAAAACTCGTTTAACCAGAATAAGATGAATTTAAATGCAGAAAGTAGGTTTTCTGTGCCATGAATCCTTCTATTTCAATAAACCTTTTTAATACTGCTCAGCTATGTTATATTCATTGACTGCTCAGAGCTTTCCTCCCATGCCAGTAAGTGCTTGGCTCTGCAAAATAATGGACTCCTAAGAGAACATAGCATTCAGCTAGAATAAAGAAGTCGAGGGGCAGGAAAGCAATGTGTTATGTTGCATGTATGGCTGCATCTCTTTGAATCAAGAGCTGGTTAGTCACAAGATACAAATCTGCATATCAACTCCTGCTGGACATGTCTGCACTGTGCAGATTTCTCCATGCTGTACTGACTAGCATTCCAGTCCTAGCATGGTGAAATACAGGGTGCAATCCTTATTGACCTGAGAGGTGTAGGATCTGTGGTGGCAAAGAATGGATAAGGCAAAAAGTCTCTGTTTCCCTGTCTGTGGTGAAGAAAAGATGATGAAGTGATTTAAATGCTGAAGTGGGTTTAAGACAGTTGCTTCTATGCAATTCTCTGTCCTCAAAGTCTGGTAATGGTAAGGCCCTGAATGGAACACTTCTCACATTGGTGAATACTTCTGCTTCTCCATGCCTGTAATTATTAATATTTATTTGTATCCTATTAGCTCCTAGTTGGGCTATCATGAGAAGAAATTAAAAGGTAACTGTCACAGAGTCAGACCTACAATCCATGATTCTGCATCCTGTCTCAGAGAGTGGAAGGAAAAGAGAGTGAGAAACAGTTTGTCTCAGTAATCTGTCCCTTGGGATCTCCTCCCAGCTGCAACAACTGATAGTTCAGGGGTTTCCCAAGCTGCATCTTGCAGCTGGACTTGAGACACTCTTTGTGACACCTCTTGTTTTCTATAGATATCTGTTTGGTCGGTCAGCAGACGAACAAAACACAGTCATAAAAATATGGTGCATTCTTGGACTGTATTGTTACCTGTGATCCTGTGATGGCTGGTAAAGCTGCCACAGATACTGGATACTTGTAGGGGAAAGTAGTAGGCATCACATCAGCCTGAATGTCTAAAATTACACTAGACTGACTTTACAGAGGGGGAGGGAGGAGGTAAAGGGCGGTGAGAGAAGTGGGTGCCTTCAGCCTTTCATCTGTGTCTGAGACACATAGCCCAAGAAGAGATTAATTGCTCCCTGAGGGTGCATATCTGTCTCCATAGACAATAAATGGAATCTAGAATGCTAAATTCAGCCTTCAAATTCAATGCCAGCAAAACCAGGTTTTTCAATACTAACAAAACCAGATATTTCTTAACCAGCAGCATAACTAAGCCATCATCACTGCTACAGGTTATTTACCTGGGTTCAAAGCATGACTGGAGAGATTTTAGGAAGAAAATACTCTTTCTGAAACACCACCTCTGACTCAGCAAGAGTCACAGAGGGCTGGAAGCAGGAAGGGTGCTCTGAGGGAGATTCACAACATGTTTGCAGCGTCCTTGATGTCCCTTTACACCCTCTGGTTGTGGATGTCAGCAGAACTGAACCTGTGTTCTGTCCCCAACATTACTGTTCTTATGTTTATGTCTGGAAGCTTAAGGGGGAGTATAAGGATCCTATCTTATAGCCCTGAGAAAGAACGATTTCCCGAGCAATTCCAACTTTTTTAAAAAATGGTTTTCTTTTCCAATTTTTTAGGAAAACAGAGGACATAATTTCCCATGCACTAGAATCCACTGTTTGATTTTCATTATTAATTTTTTAGAGGGCAGAGGAATAGCAGAAATGAAAAGACCTTTGTCTGACTGTTTTCTGAAGCAAAAAAAAAAGACAAAAAGAAAAGAAAAAAAAAATCAGTCAACTGCCCTGAATTCTGGAAATTCCAGTGCTACTGTCTTGGATCCCAGGAAAATGTGGGGAATCCCTGCCATTCTGGGAAATCCCCTGCTTCAGTGCAGTTTCCTGGTGCCACTGTGGATGTCTGCAGCATGCGGCGCTGCCAAGAGCTCAGCTGCTTCCTGACAAGATGCTGATGAGGCCGGGGAGACAGGAGCATTTTCACGAGCAAGCCTTCTGGTTGCTCAGAGGACTTCTGTTGCGGTAAGCCAATCCCAGGAGGTTCTCAAGCCAGGAACATTGTTTCCTTCCCTGCCGCAGAGATCACAGTTACAGTAGAGAAGTCAGGCAAAAAATAGAAGGAAAGATGAGTCCCAGGAAAGGGGAGGAACTTGCCTAGTGTTACACAGTATGTCAGGGTTAAAGTCAGGAGTAGAATTTTCATCAGTTGATTCTGAATCCAGTACCTTGTCTACTGTTCTTCTCTGCTTCATCCGGACAGCCTAGTGGATGACTTCAGGCAAAAAGGGACAATGTTTTCCCTTTGAAAGCCTTTCTAGTGAGCCATGTTCTGTGTCCAGTTCTGAAGTCTGTAACCTAAGAAGGACATGGAGCTTTTGCAGCAAGTCCGGAGAAGGACCATGAAGATGATCAGAGGGCTGGGCACCTCTCCTATGAAGACAGGCTGAGAGAGTTGGGTTTGTTCAGCCTGGAGAAGAAAAGGCTCTGGGGAGACCTTGTAGCAGCCTTCCAGTACCTGAAGGTGCTGCAAGAAAGCTGGAGAGGGACTTTTTGTGAGGACAGGTAGTGATAGGATGAGGGGAAATGCTTTCAAAATAAAAGGGGGTAGATTTAGATTTAGATTGGATAATAAGAAGAAATTGTTTCATGTGAGGGTGGTGAGACATTGACCCAGGTTGCCCAGAGAAGCTGTGGCTGCCCCCTCCCTGGCAATGTTCAAGGCCAGGTTAGATGGGGCTTGGAGCAACCTGGTCTAGTGGGAGATGTCCCTGCCCGTGGCAAGGGAGTTGGAACTATAGGATCCTTAAGGTCCCTTCCAATCCAAACCACTCTATGAGTTTATGTTGCATTTCAGCTGCTAACACCTTTCACTACTTCTCTGTTTTAATTTTAAGATATGTTTTATTATCACTATTCTTCCATCATGGTTTTCCTTTTTTATTTTCCATGTTACCTTGCTTGCCTCCATTCACTGAGGCAGTCTCCAAACCTCTCCTCCAACATTAGCACATAAAATCACTTCCCTTGTGAGGAAGCTGGGAAAGTTCAGTCTTCATTCTAGTTGAAGAAAAAGCAGAGAGAACTGCATAGATTTTTAATTTTTCTTCCTTTTGTTGTTTTCTTTCCCCTTGTGTCGGTTAGTTCTGTTGATGTAAGGTTGTCCAGCATTTACATTTTTAATGGAATATGGGTTGATTGCTCTTCATCAGCCTCCAGCACCAGCTTGGAATCCAGCCCTCTCGATGTCATGGGTCCTCATTCATCACAGCAACAGGTTTGTTGCCCACAGCTTGTAGTTTAGTCTGACACCGGAGCTATGAAAGGCTCATTAGGAGTGTTGTGATGGCTCTTAAGCCAAGTGGAAACAAGGGGTGTTAGAAGATGTCCAGAAGAACAAACAGCAAAATCCATCAGAGTTAGGTTTGCCACCTCTTAGGAAAAAAGAAGGCTAAAATATAATCCAGTCTTCTAATTGTTGCCTTACAAATGAGATACGCAAATCCTTAAAAACAATTTTGCATCTTTGGAAGTAGTTTGTGTTTCAGAAGGGAAGGGAGGATGTGAAAATTGCTGTTAGGCAAAAGATTGACATCTTGGATAAAAGACATGTTCCCTTCACATGCAAGGCACTGGCTCAGCTGTGTTTCATGGAGAATTTCTCTTAGGCTATTGGGAAGAGACTGTCCAGGCTCTTTAGCATGTGTTATTTTTGGCTTCCATACTGAGGTGACAAACTAGCTTGGATCCTAACTCAACATATTCAGAACTGACGTTCTTTGAGTTTTCTACTTGATATTCTGGATATGTCTTTACTGTCTGCTAATGGTGGCCTCAAGACTGTGCTTGCCTCCTGCCCACATACTAAGCTTTTGACCATGGCCTCTTGCATAGCTGGAGAGCATCCTTCCAGGCAGGTGGGGCTCAACGTGGTCAAATCTGCCAGCTAGATAGAACAGGACTCAGCATGCCCACAGAGGTGCTCTGCAGGCAGGCCAGAGGTATCTGTGAAGCAGCCCAGGGTTCAGGGTGTGAGTGGGACCCAGACCAGAACAGGCACTGTGTCTGATTTCTCTCTTCTGGGGATGAGAGGTTTGAGAAGAGGGTGATTCTGTCCCAGAGTGAGAGTGGCATTAATGCAAAGTAGTGAGCACTTACAGATGGTCTCCTGACAGCAAGTTTACTTGTCAGGTCATTCCTGGAAAATGCAATGGCATTTATGAAATAGTGGTCCAGTCCTCAGCCAATTAGATTGCTGTAATCAAGGGACCATCTTTAAAATATCAGCTTTCCCATGAACTCAGAGGGGATGGAAAGGCAGGTTCTTTGTCTCTGAAAGTCCCACTCACATTCAGCTTGTTCTTTGAGTGCAAGCAAGCTCAAGCTCTTTTAACTAGAAAACTCTCCTCATGTCTTTCTTTACAAGGGCACCTAAAGTCGGAATGACATGTCGGTCCAAGCCACTGGTATCTGTTGGAGGCAAAACACAGTACTGTGGAGGTGGAGGAATGTTGGCCTTTTTCCATGCCCAGCTGAGATCAATCATCTATTCCTTCAGGAAACCAGTGTCTGGTTGCAAAAATTTTGTGCCTTAAAGGACGACAGAAATCTTTTTGGGAAAAAAAATTGTTTTTCCTAATGTGAATGTACAACATTGAACCCAGTTCATCTCATATCTCAGAGATATTGTGAAATAAATAATAAGGGTGTAATTCTAGCAGCCTTGACATGATTTTTAGCTCTCATACCTTGTCTATCATCTTCATTGCCCTGTGAAATACACTGTCCGCAAATCACTCAAAGAACGGCATGTTCCCTGTGCACTCAAAATTAACTCCTCTGGGACTTCATTGTTTGCGAGTTTTAAAAAAAAAAATC
The DNA here is from genome assembly GCA_013398125.1 of Aegotheles bennettii. Lineage (NCBI taxonomy): Eukaryota > Metazoa > Chordata > Aves > Caprimulgiformes > Aegothelidae > Aegotheles > Aegotheles bennettii. The sequence continues at coordinate 715,660 of VZRW01012087.1, forward strand.
CATCTGGGATGCTGAAAATACCTCAGTCCATCTTTCAGAATTGCCTTGCAATATCTGTACCCGTCTTACCATTTTTGAGTGTATAATTAGAAATTCCTAGATTAGGTTTTTCAGAACTTGTCAGATCTGTTAAGACAGTAACACAATAAATTTAGAACAGGAGGTGAAAGCTACCACTTCTTGTTCAGCAAAAAATCAACATCTGTCCAGGGCCCTGTGCCATGAACCTGCTGATCCTAAGAGTTCTGTTAAATACAGAGGTAGAACAACTTGTTTGTTGGGATTGTTGAATTTAAGGAGGTTCAAGTGGGTCCCTCTTAACCAGTTCCAGATTGTAGATGATGACTGTATGCTCTATCCCACCTTTGCATGGGATGGGATGGGCAGGCTGTCAGGAAGCATGCAAAGTCCAACAGCCCAATGCCTTATATCACCCATGTTCAGAGTCAACAGCCCCCGTGGACAAAAAAAGGATAAGGATAATTAATGAAGGACAGGCCCACTGGTGGCTTCCAAGTGTGATGGCCTGAACAGAGCTTCCCGCTGCTAATGGCTAGATGTCCGGATGAAACAGGGAGGAGTTCCTCTATACATGTTGCATTTCTTGTAATCTTAAACTAAATATTTACCCTAGGTCTCTTACAGGTAGAGTTCTGGGCTGACTGGTGAAGGATGTTCTTGTGTTCATCAACCTTGTGCTTTTCTGCACCTAAACCCAGCCTGCCTGTTGGAGATGGGACATGCTCTCACCTCTGGGTGCTCATGTGTGAGAAATGTTCCAAAACAGGTATTGATGTTCTGCTTCTGGAACACTTGGATTATCCAGAATTAACTTAAATCAATGCCGAGCTCTTCTGTATTTCTTTATCTTTTTAGTTTAGAGTCTGTGTTTGGCCATATAAATGGTGGCTTTTTAAGAAATCCATGGAGGTAGTAAAACCATAAATCCTATTGTCATTGTGACCATTCCGCATAAAGCAATATCCACACATAATCCTCTTGTAACTCATTCCCACCAATGTATTGTTCAATGCTTGCAGAACCAAATCCCTCTAAGGATGTTTGTACAGAGTGAATACTGACACTAATCCAGATTTACGCTGCTTAATTACTTACAGCCAATAGGGCATGTGACTGCATTTGCCATACTTGCTGAGATGTCTCCAAAACTTGCATTGGGCCAAGCTGTCCAAGGTTGATTTATGTTTTTTTATCCTCCATCAGACCTCACTGAGGCAACACTCCCAATGACTTTAAGACAAGGGCTTCCAATTCTTCCTGATTTTCATTAATCAAGTTAAAACCAGACACAGACCAAAGGGAGTTTGTCTGCTTATAGGAGGGAAAACTAAGTCCAGAGACAAGAAGTTCTGTGTTGTACTGTGATATCACCTTCTTCTAGTTTATTTGCATTGACTACTTGTTGACTTCAGTCCTGTAGTGTCTAAAACATCACAGACACTGAAACACATCAGTTTCTATGTTCTTTTAAATATATGATCCTTTATTACAAAATCTCTGCCACCCTCTGGACATCCACCCATACTTCAAAGCAAAATGTAAATGCTGGGTCTAAGTTATTACACCAAAATTCAGAATTTTCATCCTGCAGCAAATCCTGACATTTCAATGTTTGTTTTTATCCCACATCAGAACAAAGAGCTGAAATGTCAAAACTTTTTTTTGGGGTGGAAATTTTGGGAAAAAAACACAAACAAACTCTTTTCTGGCAAAGTTAAAGCATTTTGCTTGACATTTTCAAACGAAACAAAACATTTCAACATTCCTGAAATCAAAATGTTTTCTTGTGGTGTGTTAAAATGACTCAAAAATACTCTGTTTCAAGTCACTTTAGTGTTCAAACTGTGCCTTCCCCTTGTGTTATAGCCTTCTGGGATATGTAGTTTGCTCTTTGCAGTCTCCATCCCTGGATTGTGTGAGTTGTTTCATGCCTAAAGATTCTGAAAACCCATATAGAAATTCATCCTTGCACAAGGCAAAAAGAGAAACATCTGCATTGCATTATAGGATAACAAAGAGTGTCCCATCTACTGAGAAAATGTCCTGTACTGTAATCCTGCACTGTTACTGGAAAGTAATTAATTACTGAATTCATCTGACTCAAAATATTTTGGACCAATTCAGAACTAAAATACTCTGTCTTGGTTCAGTGTTTCTTTTTCTTTCTTTCTTTCTTTTTTTTTCCCAGCGTATATAGATTTCCCTCCAATTTAATTTACCACTTTAACAAAATAGGAGTATTTCTGCAGATACTGGTTTCCCGTTGAGTTTTGATTTAAAAATGGCACATCTGCTTATGTCCAGGAAAGAAGGGAAAGTTGGGAATCTTGTTATTTTCTTGATGCTCAGAGCAGGGGGCAGAATGTAAGGTCACTCCTGTTTCTGGCATGTCTAATAGGAAAATACAAACAGTTCATTTGGGATCTAGTTTTTTATTCTGCTTGAGCCCACCTACTTCTAAGGGGAGATGGATTTGGCACAAGTCTCACTTAATGGCTGATATACCTAGAGATATGTGGATCTGCTCCTAAGTAGGCTGCTCGCCATGACATGTGAAGGTTGCAATAGCACAAGAACTCCAATCCAAGCTTGTAATTTCTAGGTTTAGCAAGATTGTGTAGTTTCACCTTCTCTTTGTGACACCGGTAAGACACTCACTTTTCCTGCTCAGAACCACCTTCCTCATTTTCCTGGTATTCAATGAGAAGGCAATGCTTGATTACCTTAACATGAAAGTATCAAAAGCAAAGTAGTCTTGGTAGTCTCTCTCTGGAGATTTCATAAATTACTCCTGTGACATTTGGAGCACTCACAGGGCTTTCACTCTGCCCATTGCCTAATGATAGTTCCCACTCCCTGTAAGTTCTTCACCCTGTGGAGTGGTACAATCCCTCTAGAGAGTCCAACAAAGCAGTGCAAGCCAGTAAGGATCAAGCATCCCAGATAAAAAACCTTTACTGCAGTGTAAGGCTCTTCAGTGGACTACTGCTGGCTTACAGATCCTAAAATTCAAGTAATCCTCCTGAACATCAGCTCTCCATTCTTCTTTGAACTTCTGCTTTAACACCCAAACTCATCCCATGTAATTTTAAGCACTCAAAATGCTGCCTCTGCAAGTCTACAAATAGAATCATAACATCATTTAGGTTGGAAAACACCTGTAAGATCATCAAGTCCAACCATTAACCCAGCACTGCCAAGTCCACCACTAAACCATAGCCCTAAGCACTGAATCTACACATCTTTTAAATAGCTCCAGGGATGGTGACTCCACCACTGCCCTGGGCAGCCTGTGCCAGTGCTTGACAATCCATCCAGTGAAGAAATTTTTCCTAATACCCAATCTAAACCTCCCCTGACGCAACTTGAGGCTGTTTCCTCTTATCTTATCACTTATTACTTGGGAGAAGGGACCGATACCCACCTCATTACAACCTCCTTTCAGGTAGTTGCAGAGAGCAATAAGGTCTCCCCTCAATCTCCTTTTCTCCAGGCTAAGCAAGCCGAGTTTTCTCAGCCACTCCTCGTAAGACTTTTTCTCCAGACCCTTCACCAGCTTCATTGCCCTTTTTTGGACATGCTCCAGCACCTCAATGTCCTTCTTGTAGTGAGGGGCCCTAAACTGAACACAGGACTCAAGGTGTGGCCCCATCAGTGCCAAGCACAGGGGGACAATCTCTTCCCTAGTCCTGTTGGCCACACTATAAAGACAAAGTCCCTCAGAAAGTGCCTCCAGGTCTTAGTTGTGATGAACCTTTCTCAGCTGACTGTGGAGGGAGACTCAAAAGGCTCTTGACTTAATTTGCACCTTTGATAGGAGCCCGGAGACAGGTGGGAGGAACAGAAGCGTATGTGCCTCTTCAAGAGTCCGCTTTCAGTGTATAGGTGTCAGCTGGTTGATGTTTGTTTTCTCAGCAGTATAACAAAACCCATGGTAAAAAGCCAGTAATGTATTACATGTATCTTTAAACAGTGAATCTGCATCAAACTCACCCACAATGTATTTGTGAAATTATGTCCACACGCATTTCTTGGCAACAGGGTACGATTGCATCTTCCCCCATGGAGAGCTAAACAGCAATGCCATTGCTTTCAGACAAACTCTCCTAGCAGCTGTACCATAATCTGCTGAGGCAAAACCTGGAGAAAAATCCACAGTAGTTATTCAGGTAAATACTGTGTTTGCACTGTATTGCCCCTTCTCACTCTTTGTACATTGTCAGCCACGGAATATGAACTTTTGGAAAAGCAATGAATGGGTCATATTTTTCCACATGTGGTGATCACCTAACACACCCTGTGTAAGTAACACAGTATAAATAACAAATATTAGCAATAATCTCATACTTCCAGTATCTGGTGTTCCCATGGGTGCTGAGCAGCTAAGTAGTCCTTGTCTGGGACCATAATATTGCAGGTTCTGTGTGAAGTGAACATTGGCTCTGTTTTGGAAGATGTTTTTTGCACATCTGTGCTTGCATTTCATTTGTAGCTGACCTTTTATTTTACAAGTTAAACAGTAGTAACCAAGAGGCTGAGGTACAGCTGGTGGTGTGAGTTAGTTTCAAGCAGATTTCTTCTTTGATACAGCAATAATTTTACTGGAGATGAGTTGTAGGGGACAGAGCAGGTAACACAGCCAGGCTGATGACATGTTCATAATATCTAATGACCACAAAATAGAGATTTCCATGAGATCATAGCTAGTCTCACACATATTCATTACAACAAAGAATCTGGGCAAGAGATAACCTTTTTTTTTTTTCTTTTCTTTCTCCTCTGGCACCAGTCCTGAACCAAGGCAGGGAGAGTATAAAACATTGTGTGTGTCCACTGTGAACTTGGCATTGATTTCCAGAGAGTCCAAAATATTGTATCCTGCCACTGCAAAGGGATTCATGGACACCTAGCCAACAGGAGACACATTTCACCTCTGGACATTCAATTACTGGTCAAATATGCAATGATTTTGGTAGGATCTCAGATCACTTCCCAGCGAAATAAATAGATGATGTTTACCTGTAAAGTGGAACTGCTCCTGAATGCATCATGGTCAAGACCTTAAAGTGTCCCAAACATGTGGAGTGAGTGAATCTTCATGATTCTTGTGGCTTTGTCAGATCTGTACCCCATGTGAAACAAATATTAACAAATACTTGAAAATGAAAAAAGTAAAAATAACAAATATTTCATGGAAAAACATGTCCCTGTTCTACAGACATTATTGTCAGAACACATTCATCTGCATAACTGGCTCTCACTGTTCTTTGTAGGACAGGCAGAAACCAAATTCATCACTGTATAACAATGTGAAATCCAAGGAAATAATAAAGTTGCACTTCCAAGTTAATCCAGTACTCTGATTAGCAGGGTATTTTTTTCTAAACTGCCAGAAAAGATGGATATTTTCTAATGATTGTCAAGATTTCTTCTCACAATATCAAGGCTGAAGTTTCTTTCCCTAGAGGACAAGATCTGCCTTCATGAACAAATCAGGTCTTGGCTTTTACCTAATGGGGAAGAGGAGTGTTGTTCCTAACTGCTGCAAGTGATACAGTTATATCCTGACATAGGAGAAAGTAAAATTCATAACAAGTGTCAAACTGGAGGGAAAGTATTAGGATGTGTTCATAGATCCTTGTGGATTATCTTCATCACAGAGAAGAGAAATAACCTGAATACAGGAAATGTTATACAACAAATCTCCCTGTTTCTTTATCCATGGCAGTAAGCCTTTGATGCAGAGCTGCTGAAAATAATTTTTTATGGAGTCAGAGATTACTTTTCTAACTGAACTCAGATTATGACCCTCCAACAATACAAATTCTTTTTTAGGTCCATTTGCCATGTCATAAAGAACCTAACCTTCCTAAATGAATTTTGGAGCTACTGTGTAAGTAGTAGTTCTAATTATGCAGATCATAAGAATTTAATTAAAAAATCCAGTTGCATTACTTGCACCCAGAGGATGCAAATTCTCCATCCCATTGTTTTCCCCTCACTAGCATCCATAGCCAAGAGAAACACAGTGGGGTTGTCCCCACAGTGTTACCTGAGGTGGGCTTGGCTGAGGTCTCTTCATTTCTTAGTAAACTTGTGAAAAATTGACAGAGATATGCTCTAAGATTAATTCTTCCATGGTACTAAGATTAATTTTGGTTGTCTTAACCTACTCATCTTCAGTAATTAGCTTGCTCACACATTTCACCTAGAAGACACTTGTTTAAGGGAAGCTAAAGGAAGAGTGGAAAAGTGGAGGACAAAAAGGTTTTCACATCAATTTTTGGTATCCATTTATCTGGTTTCTAACTTTGGTTCTTTTTACAGCCAATTTGTCCAAATTGAGCTCTTCCAAAGGGCAAGTAGGAACATGGTCGTCATTTAGATGACTGTTTCTCTGCATTAAACTCAGAGGTACTTGATTGAGTAGCCAAAGTTGGGTGGGTTACCTACCATCACAGTGCCACCCCTTTTTCCAACATGCACCCACATTAGGACAAGTATGTCTTTCTACAAGGTGTCCAATTTAATTAATTAGTGAAGAGACACATATTAATGAGGACAGAAATGTAAATTATATCCAGCACAGGGCCTTTCTCACATGATATTTTGTGAAAACCAACATGTTCCCTGCTGACTTTTGTTCTGTGGTCAGGAACAAGTGTGTGAGCTGCTTTAAAGAGCATTCTGGGGAAGTAGCCATCATTACTGCATTCAGATGATTGGAAGCTGACTGATGTTGCGGTCACTTTGGTATCACTTGAGGAATTGTTTTATGCAGAGATGAGTCATGTTATTGGTGGAGCGGAACCTGACCCTAGGGCCTGCAAGCAGTGGGAAGAACAACCATTGCACCACCCTCTAATGACACACAGACCCACTCAAGAGTGCTGGCCAGCCAAAATAAATTAATTGCATCATCTAGTGGATATTGTGTTATATCAAAACCTCCTTCTCCCTTTAATAAGGGTAGTAAAAATGTCTGCATTAATTGCTTTCCCTTCAGCTAGCCAGCTTCTGCCTCCCAAGCTTGCTGAGGACAAGAGCTGGTGTGGGCAGATATCTCATTCCAGAAACACTAGCAGAATGAATTCCTTGCTCTTTGAAGTCACAGGAACTTTGTGTTTACCAGAGGTGGCAGAAGTGTACCCAAGGTTTTCTAAGCTTTTATTGATTTCCTTTCTTTACCTCTGTCATTCTGCCTGCCACTGTTCAGTAGCAGAAGAACTATGAGGCTATGATGGAGAATTGGATATGAGAGAAATCCTTCTCCACTTCCATCACCAGTATGTTCCAGGACTGTGAGTCCATAGCATCGTTTGAGATCTCAAGGAGAGAAAAGAAACACAAAAAATGAGCCCTTGGAATGTAGGGCATTTGGCCCTCAACCAAAGAGATTTGAGATTTGATGAATGAGAGGGAGAGAGCCTGACTAGGGTGAACTGAGAAGTCTGTGCTCAGCCATTCTGACATTGACAGAAGCATACAGCGAGACAAGAGGCTAGAAGGCTAGAAGCACAATAGGCAAAAGACTGCGAAACAAGATGGAGGTTCTGGCACAGGGACAAATGTAGAGCTCTCAAGAAGTGCAGAGATAAAGGAGCAGGGAAGACAAACTTCCTCTGGGAAATCTGTCTCTTCCTCCACCCCAAAACCTTCAGCATATGGCTGAATCCCATCACTGCTCGTGGCATTAATTCTCAAAATTTCTTCTATGCCTCTCATAAATCCCTGTTTGAACTTTGATCCACCCAGCAACTTTTTACATTTTGACTTCATCACCCCTTTCCCAGCTGCCCTCCACCCCACCCAGTCTACTGGCTTGCCTTGCAGCTTCCACACTCCTCTGTACTTCCCTCTCAAGACTCTGTGTCTGCCTTGAACTAAGATCCCTGATTCTTCATTTCCAGTCTCAAGACCCAGCCTATTCTACTGACTTCTCTGGTGGCTTCTTGCATACATGTTTGAAGTCAGAAGTTCCCAAAGTTTTGCTCTTAGCAGAGATGAGATGTAAGGGTGTGAGATGAACAAAGCTGAATTCATACTTAAGGCAATATTTTTTTATATTCAGTAGAGATAACGAGATATTGCTGAACATATATAATGGTATCATAGGCAGAACTAGACAGCACATCTGAAATTCATACCAGTCTGGAACTGGTACAGCTAGAGGAGATCTATATTACCTATGACTTGAAGATCAGCTAATTCTGTCAGTGTTGGTTACAATTAAAAAAGTTTCTTGCTTGGAGAAACCTGGGCCAAGGAACAGAGACACATGTTTTCTGTTGAATCACTGTGATGTGTGTAGCTAAACTGTCTCGATGTCTCAGCATATTGGTATCCTACTTCAAGATTAATTTCTCATTCCCTTTAGTTCTTAGAATAATGTTCTCCCTCCTATTGTGCCAAATAAGATCCTCCTTCAACTTCTTTCTGCAAGACCTTTGTTATTTCAAATCCCTGTGTGATCTCAGCTGGGATGCCTGTTGAGTACAATAGGATGGACCAGGTGTATACATTCAGTTACCATTAACATAATGCCAGTAGCAAGTCTCTTCTTGCAAGGTTCCAGTGGGAAACAAATGTAAGATGAACTGCAGAAGAATCCTACAGTGATGGAATCAGCTAGGCCAGACACTCAGGACAATACCATCTGCCGCACTCAAAGACCGATGGTTGTGGGAATCAGCATGTGAATCCCTGGGAGCACAAAAGAGCAGATGCTTCAAACCCTTTGAGGTTGACCCATTGCTGAGCAACGTTTCTAGTGTTTGGCTCTGCCTCAAGACAAGTCTTGAGTTTCATGCATTTATAAGGGCAGAAGGCAGCTCTGATAGAATCAGAATGGGTCGCCTGAAATGAAAGCTCAGCATTGGGTGTGTAGCAAAAAACATGCCAGACGTCCAACTGGGCAAAACTTAAAAGAGGTGTGAGTGGGTAGGAGGCACAAAACAAGCCTTTCCTTGTTGCTTGCTACACAGCTGGTTGAAATGTGTCAATCCAGGTATTTCAGGGATTTTGCAACTCTCCTCTTACTCTGGTAGGGGCCTTGAGTTTTGGACACACTTGCTTCCCATTCAGACATATAGATGTTAAACCACATTGAATCTGGAACCATATGATGTGAGATAAAGAGGAGATTGTCTCAAAACTTGGAAGAATAATTCTTGCTACAGAAGCAAAGGGAAGGGACCCCTGATCGTGGCGGTGCATAGACACAGACTTCATAGCAGACTCAAAGTTTCCCATTCACCTCTGTGACCAGGGTAAGGGTGAGCAGGCTTTTTGCAAGTAGAACATGAATGATATGGCACACTAGCAGATATAGGTAAGCAAATGAGGGTTTATATAACTGATTCCCATGTCTCACATAATGATAGTGCATTATCAAAGGAGTGAGAGTCTTCCAAATGGAAGGTATGCTCATAGAAGCTGGTGAAACCAGAGACCAAACCTGATTTACAGACCCGGGCAGGATATATTCAACAAGAGCTATTTGCCTTGTTTGTTTCCTCAGAGCAGTCAGATGGGGTTCAGCAGGACAGAGATGTTAAAATTGTACTGGAAGAACTGGCCCAACAATCCTCCTTCTCCCCCTCCACTCCCCAGAAAGAAGCCTTTCTCTCCATGATGCACTCATACACATACACAGAGTCTTTTCCTCAAATGTACAGAGACTCTGAGACGCCAGAATAAATGAATTGCATCATTTGATGGATTTTATCTTCAATCGAAGTGCACCTCTCCCTTTAGCAGAAAAGCTGTAAAAATGTCTTGATTAAACATGGAAGCTCCAAGGTGATTCTTCTGACTGAGTAGTGAAAAGGCTGGAAAGTGACCTCCAGGTTAACTCCTTTTAGGTCCCTGGCCCTGAAACTGATAAAAGAATCCCCCATGAGAGCAGGCCATTGTCCCAGTAAAAAAGAAGATAAACACAGATGCTTTCAGTTGTCAGAAGGGAGGTGACAGGTCAGATGGAGAGTGCATGCATGATTTTTTTTGCGGGGGAGGGGTTAGTCCTAGGCTCTTGGATTGACATTTTCTTATCAGCAGACAAAGGACAGGAGAAACACAATCCAAGAGGGTTTTCCCCTAGGTGTTTTAGCAGTCAAACCACTGCCTTGGTTTACTCACCACAGCTGGTGCCATTGGTACAGCAGGCCTTGCAACATGTTCTGAGCAGACTTTGCCCGGTGGGCTGGGTCAAACCTGAGCACATGAACGAGCCCAGGAGAATAACCTCTGCCTATCCGACACTCATTTTAAGAACATCCAGGTGCTCCTTATGCCTTGGAGAGGTCCCAGACCTCTGGCACACTTTAATAGGTCAGAGAGACGAATCATGGTCACATCACAACCTCATGTGCTTGTTCTGAGGGTAAGTGGAGAGGCTCGTTCCCTAGGGCTGTGAGGTGAACAATTTTAAAATTCATATGAATACACCGTATTTAGCAGAAGAACACTACAGAAGCTCTTTTGCTGACCTAGGCCCTCTTGGCCTTGATGGCATAACCAAGCCAGAGAAGTCTTCTACCTGAGGTGGTGGCTCTCAGGTACAACAAATGGGCCACTATGGCTAACAGAGCACATGGTGGCATGAAGTGCCCTGCTGTACTGCCCCAGCTTGCCCTTCCTTTCTGCACAGCCTTTGCTGGCACCTGAACTGCCTTGTTATTACCCAGCAGAAGTGTGGCCAACCAAGGCAGTTACCCAAGCTGGAAAAGTTACTGCTCATCCTCCATACCCAGCTGACCACGTGAATGCTCCTTGCTTGTCCTACTTGTAAAACGGTTGCTTCAGTCGCCTTCCTGTGAGAGATGTGGGAAGCAGGCAGCCTCCAGACCAGCCAGCGGCCTGCTGAAATAGCTGGGTAAACCTTTGTGTTTGTCTTTTCTCCTCCTACCCTTTTGTCTGGTTTGTATCTGTAAACCATAACTCCTCAGTGTGGGAAGTCTCTCCTCCGAAACACAGATCCCAACACAACAGAGCAGAGTGCAGCCCACAGGTATGAGTCGAACAGTAATGCTAGTGGTAAAAGCCCAATGACCCCTGTTGAAAAAGTCCAAATACTACATCTTCTATACTAACTGGATTCTAGTCATGCACGTATTACTTCAAATTACTCTGTAACTTCAGATGATAGCATTCTACCCTTTTGGCTTTAAACTGTGAGAATTATGTTGTCAGTTGGTATTTATAGGGTGAATCCTTCCTGTAGATGGACAGACAAATGACCAAGAGCAGCCCCATGTGGATGAAAGGTTAGATCCACCAACAGCTCTCCAGGGAGTGGTGCATCCACTCCTATAGTCTCTACATGACAGGGAGATCATCTTCTCTGGAGACCAGCTAAGCTGAAGGTACAGGTACAGATACTGAAAGCTGCCACCTGTCACATGCAGAGGAAGCTCTAATCTTGACAGCCATCTCTCTTTTGGATTGACAGCTGCCAGCAGTGTGCCCAGGTAGGCAAGAAGGCCAATGGCATCTTGGCCTGCATCAAGAACAGTGTGGCCAGCAGGAATAGGGAAGTGATTGTCCCATTGTACTCGGCACTGGTGAGGCTGCACCTTGAGTGCTGTGTTCAGTTTTGGGTCCCTCACTTCAAAAAAGACATTGAAGTGCTGGAG
>VZRW01012087.1:727420-778529 GCA_013398125.1 Aegotheles bennettii
TGGGAGGAAACGGCTTTAAATTGCAGCAGGGGAGATTCAGATTGAACATTAGGAAAATTTTTTCACTGTAAGGGTGATTGGGAATTGGAATGGGTTGCCCAGGGAGTCACCACCCCTGGAGGTGTTCAAGAGGCATCTGGATGTGGCGCTGGGTGATGTGGGTGAGTGGTGATGTAGGTAGGGGTTGGACTGGATGATCTTGAAGGTCTCTTCCAACCTTGATGATTCTATGATTCAATAAACTATAACTCTCCCTGATCAGGCTATGGCTCATTACAGCTTGTATAGCAGAGTTTAAACATGAAGCTTAAACCTGATTAAAAACACCAACAACTCCCCCACCCCAAAGAAGGGTGGAAAAAAAAGCAGGGCCAGGGTTTGCCCACATGAATTCACAGTTTCCATAGATCCCACAATGTCTTTCCCATTTCCAGCAGTTGGTGGGATGTGGCATTGTTTCTCTGGCAGCCCTAGCTGTTCATATCCAGACAAACAGACCTAGCCCCTTGCTTCACTTCCCCTTTCCCTCAATGAAGAGGCAGCAACGCTATCTGACATAAAAACCTGGAAAGATAAAAGAAAGAAATAGCTGAATTCTGCCTCTTCAAGAAATAGCTGAATTTTGAATCTCCCAGGCTGTGGTTGAGGGGGCAAGACAGGTAAAATGCATCAGACCAGATGAGATTAAATTCTAGCTCTCATCTGTCTTGGAAGGGCTGATCCTGACAGTCTTTGTGCTGAACTCTGTGTGTGTATACTTTATTTGAACCTGCTTTGTTTTATTTTATTTTACTTTACTTTCCCCCCCCTTGTTTGCGAATGTTCACAATGAATATAAGACAGTTCTCTAGCTCAGATTTACAGCTGCACAGAAAACAAGATTGTTACTATTTATAGTCATCTCAAGTTTGTTTCATCTGCCTACACAATCAATTAACTTCAGCTCCAGCTAATTTTGCAATCAGCTCAAGAAAGACATCTCTGGCATAATAGCTTGTTTTCTCCTTTTTTTCCCTGGAGCTATAAAAAAATCTGTTCCCCTTCCTTATCCAAGTTCTTCACCTAAGTACAGCACTAATCGGACTCATCCTCCATGTCTTTTGCCTCTTAGCAACTTCTTCCTGGCTGACTTGACAGAAGAGCATTTACTTTGCATGATGGAGATCTTTTTTCCGCTCTCCAATGGAGGTTTGGAAAGAATACTCCACCGTTTATTTTTCCATCAGCTAATTGCAAATATTGAAAGCGTCTAGACAGGAGGAAAATAGCTTTACAAATCATCAGCAAAAGGAATTTCAATATTATCTTAAATCCCACACAAATAGTTTTAAATATGCTCAGTAAATATATATTTGTATACAGTAAAATTATGGTAATGTGGAACTCATGTTGAGTGCACATCAGGAATTTAAACGTGCAGGGGAGGGAATCACAGAACAAGGATGTTGGAACCACCCACAAAGAGGCAATAAACCACAGCATTTTAAAACTAAAGATGCAGTGAAAAACAATGTTGAAGGTAGTAGTTTCAGGCAACTCCTCAGTTCCTCATTGCTGAAGTCTTAGACAAACAAATCAACAAATCTTTGTTGATCTCATCTGAGCTAAACCAGGAACCTAGGACTAAAAGAGCAGTGTAAACTCACTCAAGTCCCACTGTATCTGGGAACTCACCATTGATCATAAAGTAAAGAAAGGAAAGACAAGGCAAAGGAAGGACAGGGAAGACTCCATGACCTTCCAACTGGCCATTGTTACAAACTGGTAGCTCACAAGTGGTTGAAGTGGTATAACCTGTGGAGAATCATTAGGAGTCTTTGAACTGCGGCTGAAATCTGTGTTGATCCTGGCATCAGAGCTCCTACCAGAGTCACAATGTGGACAGATATCTCCTCAAGCCCCAGTGGTGACAAGACACTGTGAGGGCAAGCTTGCAATTCTACTTAATGCCAAAATAACCAGCAGGGCTCACAAAGTGTCCTCTAGTTCATCTTCTCTCATACGGTACGATCAGAAGTGCTTAAATCAGTCCTTACAAGTGCTGCATAAATCTTCACTTTAAAACCTCCAGCTATGAATGCATTGCTCCCTCTTCTCCTGAGCATTAAAACATACCCTGTGGTTACAGATCTAAGTTGAGTTGTAAGTCCAGAGCTTTGCACACTTACTTCTGTAAGTTAGCTTCCAGAGTGTCAGGGACTGAAAGCATTGCCCTTTGGGAGTCCAATCTCAAAGGATCTCTCAGCTCAGACATGAGATTCCTGTGGTTTTTCAGTAATTCTACATGCCCAAGACAATTTATTTAGAGAAACAAAAATATTGTTTGTCCTTGTGGGATAAACTATTTACTCAGTTCCTTTAAAACTGTCACATCTCTTTAAAAATGCTAGAGGTTTGTTTTGGTTTGGCTATGTTTTTTAGTTTCTTGCTCTGCAGAAGAGAGAGTATCTTGAGGAGAAAGAAAGGCATGTTATATATTCACTGAGGATGGAGGGAGAGCGTTTTTCCCCTAGAGGGACAACAGGCTTAGGATAGCCTCTTTCCCTTTGGATTGCTGTTCGAGTTTGGGCAGAGTTGAGGGGAAAATATGTAAATGAGGATGGAGGAGAGGCTGCGAGAGGATGAGGTACAGGGAACAGAAGATGGATGTGTGTTAACAGCATACAAGAAAAGGTTTAAAATAGTGAAACTTTTCACAGATTATTTAAAGCAGTCTCCACTAACCCATTCGTGATGCATCCCTGTCTGTTCCATCATCTTGTCTCTCCTCTGATTTCCTGTAATCCTTGAACTGTGATCCACATGTGGCTGAAGATATACAAAGCCACTGTGAATGATATTTTTCCTTTAAGGTTTGATAAGGTACATCATGGCAATGGTAAGCAGGAGTAAACACATTTTATTCCTCAGCTCTGCAGGCTCCCAGAAGCAGTCATTGCTCATCAGACAGCCACAACAGTTGTCCTTCCTGCTAGGCTCTATTCTAAGAAGTAACAACCCTTGAAATTTAGAGGAAATTGTTATTAACTTCCATACCTATAATGAGCTAGATAGAAGTTTCTGACCCTTGGGAAAATCCAGATTATGATCCAGATAATATCTGGAGACATGGCTGTAGCCCATCTTTTACTCTTGGGATATTTTATGTCTGCAAGGAAAGAGAGAGAGAGAGAGATATTTTCCAAGATCTGTGGATGACTCCTATCACCAACTTGTGCTGCTGCTCGATTTGGAAGTTAAGACAACACATGAATGGAAGAAACCATGTAAACTGAAGGAAGTAACAGGAGTCGGTGGGAACTTAGTGGCATTCTTGGAGGAGGACAAGAGGTGTTGGCTGCTGCTTCCCTGACAGCGAGCTGGTAACTTGGTTGCTGGCCTCACCTCTGTGACACTGTGTTTATAGAGGTTGCTATAGGAGTACAGCAAGTTCCTTTGAGCTACAATTGATTCAGATCTGCCACTAACACATCAGAAAGGCTGTGGTAGATAGACTCCCTGGGTCATGTCTGTGGAGGATGGAAGAAGTCAGAAGCAGCATTTTCTGCTTTGGATCTCAAAGTTGTTTCAAGCACCATTCCACTAAAGCTGGGAGTCCCCCAACTCCTCACTCCCAGCTGTACACTACCTTCATCCTTCTCCATGATAGGAAAGAAAAAGGCCCTAACCAGCAACACAAAGGGCTCAGAAGATGGACCTCATCAGTAGTGGTGATATGACATGGACAAAGCAACATGCTGTTGTTCAGAGGCTGGAATGAGCAGTCGAAGCTGCATGGTGCCACAGGAACTCTTACAGCTGGTGTATCCAATACTGTCTGTCTTATCAAACCATGGGCTTAGCTGCTGCTAGCCTCTGAAACCTGTTCTTCTACCTCACACTTTATTTTGCCCATTTCAGTTGGATAAAGAGCATTAAAACCAGCTATAAAGGCTGGAGGGATCTGTAGAACATGTATTTCACTGTCACAGAATAACTGTCTTGCTCAGAGCCACCAGAGCTATTCTTATTCATTTATATAGCCATGGGTGTTCTCAAACACAACACAGTAGGCATTACTCTATTGACTTTAACCAAAAGACCAATCTGGTTAAACATCTTTGTAATCCACAAGGTCAAATGAAGTTGTTCCTGGCCTGGTGGTAGAAGAAGGCAATGAACGGGTTCTCCATGACTGCATACATAATCCTTGTTGGTTTGCATTAAAAATCTTTTATGTTGATTTTCCTTGATCTTTGTGCAAGATCAGTCCAGCTCAGAGAAATTTACCATCTCTGGAACCCACCTTCCGAGACAACCTCAAATACTGGGTTTGGTAAATTAGAAAACCTACACAACAGATTTGTGAGGCTGTATTATTTCAGTCTCTTGTCTGGCTTTCTACTGTCTAAGCCAGTCAGTCACTTTCTTTCAACAGAAGGAAGGAAAGAAGGTCAGATGAAGTGACGTTACCAAGATTAAGCCAGGATGAGCCTGCTTAACTCTCGAATGAAAGACTTCTGAGAAGAACTGTACTGAGGTTTCTGAACTATCTTGGCATTTGTGTAGCACACTTTAAAATATTTTAGGAAACTAAAGCACACATTTCACCAGGACTGAAGATGTGCTTCAAAGTCCTAGCCAGTTTGCTAATGTGGTAACTTCTGTCTTCTTTAATTTCCAACATAGTTTGATCTTGATACAACATTCTGCTTCACTTCCTGTTCTGGAGTACCATGAACATTCAGCTCTGCTGTACAAGAGCTGCTGCTTCCCACACTGAGGACAGCTGCATGATCCTTACAGATAATATATTTCAGGATGAACTGCAGCTACCTGCACAGGACCACCTATCTGCCTGTCTTTGTCCATGTCCAGGACACCCAAGACATGGAACAATGTGGTTTGAAAGAGAGTAAGAGTGCTTTGGTGGAAAAGTTGAGAAGGTTCACAGCTAATTCCTGTTCAATTCCTGCAAGCTGTTCAGTTTGGTTGTCTGGTTGCCTTGTACAAACTCTGCTCTTAGGTAAGATACTGGCTCCTGCTAGCAGGGATTTGTCTCTGGCATTCTTGTATTTCCCCCTGTTTCAGATGCCACCATAATCTCCTTGAGAACCCCATCTCATGAGAGAAATTTCCACTGGAACGTGATCCAGAAAGGAAGACAGCAGTCAGTCAGACCTCTCCCATGGCACTCACCAAGACAGGTGGATCAGCAAATTCATGTGCCTGAAAAAGACCATGTGACATAATTTAAACAATAATAATAGTAATAATAATAATAATATCCAGTGGCTACTACAGCCTGTGACAGGGGGAGGGAAACTTTACACAAAGTCCTCAGGGCCATTAGGATTTAGTCAGCTCTACTACAACAGGCTGAGCAGGAAGGAGGAATAAAGAGCTCAATTTTCCCAGGAGGGATTTGTTACATACCTCTATCATTTCTTTCAAAGCTTTCTTTGCTCTACCTGGTGCTGGCACTGGACATGGGCCAGGTGCCCTTTGTGCCCCTGGATGCAAATCAGCCAGGAGATGTGGGGAAGCTGAAACTGCAATACAAGCAGAGCTGCCAATGCACTAAGCTGAGCCGCCAGTGTCAGCCCTGAGGACGAAGGTTATTCTTCTAGTATTTGATGCCAACTGGCACAGCCTCCTTCTTCTTCCTTCACACAAGTGTTGCCTGCTTCCCCTCTCACTCCATGGTATTTTGCCTTTGAAGTCACTTCATCAAGAAATTCTTCCTCTGTCAGAACTAATCTTCCACCTGCCAGGCCATGAATAGCCACCTTTTTGTGTGTCTGCAGCACACTGACAAAGAAAGGGAGCAGAAAGGAACAGGGAAGCCTGGCAGAGGTAAATGGTACAAAGACTCACCAAGAAATCCTACCGATACCTTCAGCCCAAAAGCAATGCAAGGTGCTTGCCCCTCCAAATTCAGTCTGACACAAGGTTTTCTCTAAACTGGTTAGATCTGAAAAAGGTCTCTAAGCCGTAATCCTACGTGGCCAGATGACTAATGAAGGAATTTCCCCCTGACTAAATCCATGGCGGGAGTTAGTACCCAGGTTCCTAACACTTAAGGGAGCCTGAATACCTATTTCCTTGAAATAGAAACATGCCTAAACCAGGACCTTGACTGTCCCAGGCGATTTCTTTCTCAGTTCTTCACATGGAACCTGATCTACAGTTCCTAGACATCTCTGATATTCATTGGCCTTCAGACTAGTGGTTTGCTTAGTAAACCTGTTCCCATCATGCTGAATTATTTCCTATAAAACTGAACCATCTGAATGTTAATTTTGAGGGATATCTGGATCATCTGTATATCTGATTGTGCTACAACCATGTAGGAGATATCTAAGAAACACTTTGGAGTTATAGGGCAGCCCAGCCCTTAGCTGGAGACTTTTACAAACTCAAAGCAGACTGAGTTCAAATCTAATGATATGGAGCATCTCCTAGGACATGTGGATCCAAGATGCTTTGTAAGAAATAGGAATTGAACTAATACTTTTGACTCTTTCAGTGAGTATCCTAGAGAAAAGACTAATGATTATTTGTGCAAATAAGCTACCGTGGCTCCTAGCACAAAGAGTCCTTCATGGCTGCATATTCCAAGTAGGACAAGACATTTTCTTGGTGCCTGGTCAGATTGCCAAATTGCCTCCAACAAGTCAGATCAAGTGGCTGCACAAAACATTTCAAAGGTGAACTTGTCTAGAGGAAAGCAGGAGTAGGATGATCAGCAATCCTGAATCAGGCTTACTAAGATAGATACATAGAAATTTCAAGATCAAGGTGCTTTTGCCCTGGATGTGCTGGTGTCTTGAGTCTTGCTGTCCCTTAGGTGTAGTGAGGTGTCTTTTAAAAGTCCAAAGGAGATGGAGGGAAACTAACTTGTATTCATATCCGAAGTGGTAGTTTTGACTCTGAAAATCTGATACTGCTTTAATTTCCCATGTTCACTGTTTGCCCTCCTCATCCCTTGAGACAACTGGAAGAAGGACCTTGTCTTCTTATACATGTGACCACTGGACTATGAGAACTGAACAATTTTTGGGTGGGGTTTGTTTGTTGATGGTTTATTTGGGTTTTTTTTCAGAAGCCTCTCAAGGTTCTTTTAATATCAGTCCTGTCCCTTAGTAGCCCTCACCTTTGAGGAGTAAAGGAAGCTCCAAGCACCCCCAAGCAGGGGAGATAATAGAGCATTAGACACCAAAACGTCAGTCTGATTCTCTTTCCTCTTGTGTCTCCCACAACTCCTACATGAAGCCAGACAGCTTCAGAGAAAACACTACCATGGAAATCTGCCTCCTGTTTCATTTTACATTCCTGCAGCTCTAAATACAGCCAAACAAATTTTATTGTATTGTTAAAAAGGACCTAATTCTAATGCTGTTTCTCTGTGGTATAAACAAAAAGACTCATGCCTCTACTTTTTCTATTTGTTTGAGACACAAATAAGGAGTCTTCCTAGTGGTGTTCTGGTGGCACAAAATCAGGGTGGAGTAAAGGTTTGAGTCACATCTGTGTGTACTCCCCAGGCTTCAGTCTGGAGGGGGCAGGACCTGAGGACTCATATGTCAAGTTGAACTGAGAAGCAAGCTTTTACGGCTGAGTAATAAACTCATGAAAATTGGGGGATTATTAACAAAAATGTTGACAGACCTTTAAATTTAGTGGTGCTACTGGGCACTGTAATATGTAAAAAAGAAATCTTTCTGCACTTAAAAAATTTATTAGCTGTAATTTATTTATTTATTTATTTTGCTTTCCACGTATAGAATATGTGCTCGGGAAACAAGAGCACTTTATGCCCTGTGAAACCAGAGTTGTTTTTTTTTCCTAGAGGATTTAAGGGTATTCTTTTTTAATACATGCTTTGTTTCTCAAGCTCTGGCATGGCTGAAAGTCCAACCCACTCCTGCAAAGTTCAGTGAGATTGTTGGCTTATTTCAGTGCAGCCCTACATCCAGTCTGGAAAGTCACTTGCTGACGAAAGGCACACGGTGGAACAAGTGGCTCAGATGGAAAGGGAGAGCCTTGTTTCCTTCCCTTTGAAACACAGCTTACTCCATCCCTCCCATCAGCTTGTGTGTTTTCCCAAATTAGATCAAATCCTGCCAGCAAAAGTGAAGAGGGCAATCAACTGACTTCTACCCAATTACAAACCAAGAAGTTTGCCTCAGGGTCTCAGAAACAAGCTGTTCCCTAAGACTGACTCCCGAACCTTTCCTGTTGTTTCTGGAAACACTCCTCTGCTTCCATGGCTCTCCCAGTGGCCCATGAGACTTGCTAGTGGTTTAGAGCAAAGACCCAATGGCTGGTTCCTGCCCCAGGAGATAACACCACTCTCTTCAACAGCTTCCTCCTACAAACATATGTCTACTTTGCTAATCACTCTGGAGTAGGTTGTTCCCCAAGTGAATTACTGTCATCTTTTGGAAAGAGGCTCTCCTCTCTGCCCACTCCACCCTCAGAAGCTGACAGCCCTTGCCAGCCAGCAGTTTTCCCTTGACAATGATATTCTTGTGGGGAAGGAAGAAAGCACTGGGAAGTGTTTCCGCATGCTAGCTGGTCACCAGCAGCTTCTTGGCCACAGTCGGTTGTAGCCAGCAGATGATAATGTCTGGTAAAACCAGTGCCACCCCTCTGAGACACCTCCTCCTGCACAAACCAGGCTGAACTTTTCTGTTCCCTGGCTGTGACCATGGAGGGGCTGAGGGATGTAGGGTAACCTGATGAGAGTTAGGAAAGCCAACTTTGTCTCTGACCAGTGGTAACAAACACCACAGGAAAGGAGAATATCTCCCCACACTGTGGATAAGACACCATGCATGGTACCCCTGCTCACCAAGAAACCTTTAGGTTTGCAGGCAGAAGCCTACAGCACAACCAGGAGGTCACCACAAGCTTGATCAGAGCAACTTCTTGTTTCAGATTCCAAGAAGAGCCTGAAAAATAGCGAGGCACCAGTCTTGAGTCTCGCAGGCTGGCTCAGGTCACCATGTGGAACAAATCAGCCTAAAGTAACACAGACCACATTGAAGATCTGCAAATCATTACCCATAATGATTATTCAGAAAGAGAGCTGGCATCAAAACCCTCTTCCCTCCCCTCTAATCTAAATCTCTCCCCCTCCCTTCTTCTTTCACTCCCTGGTGCTTTCAAGCAACAAAGAGTATCTGAGGATTCTTTCCCTCCTGTTGTGAGTCACTAGAAATCAGCTCAGGAGCAAGGCACAGTGGAGCCACAGAAAAGGCTAGAAGGGGGCAGAGAGACCTGGTCCCATTCAGCTGTGTCCATGTTCTGCCTCGTGGAAGCATGCACCTGGTTGGGATGGGAAAGCATGGAGGCAAACATGGGGAGACAGGGACCATGAAGGCAACTGTTCTCTCTTGCTCACATAATGAAGGGGGAGGATGAGCGCTCCCAAAAGTAAAAACATTTCCCTTCACCCAGGAAAGCAATGGATAGTGTAATGTCCAAGGTCTGTAATTACTTTCTGGTTTGAAAATATCTTAGATCCTTCCTTCTACTCAGGTGGGAAGTGTTCACTTGCTGACACCAGCAGCCCCCTCTCCCCCCAATAATTCCTTGCATTTGCAATAGCAAATATATTCCTTTTATTTACCATTAAAACAAGAATGTGAATAAATGCATTTGGAATCCTTTACTTCTATTGTAGTGCCACATGCACAAAAACACACAAGAATAAAAGCAGCACAGAGCTCAGAGGAGCAGAAACTTTGGCTGGGGGAGATGCAGAGTGCAAAAAAGCCTGCAGAAATGTTTGTCTGTATCTTTGACTGAGAGAACGAAGAGCTCTTCTCTGGGGCTTGTTAGAACTGTAACTGTCTAATTTGGAAGGATAGGATGAATATTTTATGAGGGTTTTTCCACAGGGCTGTTAACATTCAGCAAACAAAAGACATCCGTGATTCATTTTCCTTCTCTCAGGGGGCAAACGAGTTAACAGATGTAACAAGGGAATTAAAAAGGGATGCTCCCAACACTGAGAACAGCTGTTGCCTTTAACAGGTACTTAGAAAACTGGGAGCACAGAGGTTCATGCAGCATCTATAGGATGAGGGGAGTCTAAGGTAGAGATTGCAAATTGATTCAAACTGGTTTTCTGCTCCAGAAGCCCTGGGCAAGTGCTGCTCATCTCAGTGCTAGGTCTTAGGTGTCTAAACACCTCTGATAACCTATGGCTGTGCTGCCTTTCTCTAAAAAGGTGAAGGAAATATGTCATTTGTCTCCCGATCTAGTTAGATGGTAATTCCTGGGCTGTGGTCAGCATGGCCCAGCTAGTCATGACCTGACTCCAGGTACTTCCCCAGGTGCTTATCCTGCAGAGGAAACATGAGACTGTGTTTCAGGGAGGGCCCTGACCACACCAAGAGAAGGAGCAGACAGCCCTGTCCACAACAGCTGCAGTGTCTCTGCAGGGTTGTGGGGCAGGGGATGAGGTGCTGCCTCTCCCATTTTCTGCTGCTGTGAGTTGGCCCCTCTGCAGCACATCCCATCTCCCCTGTGGTGGGTCAGTTAGGCAAAGAAATGCTTCCTTTCCACAGGGACGTGTGCTGCCCTGGAGCAGGCAGCCTTGGGCACCTTGCCCCATCCTGCCGACTCCACCAGCATACGTAGGTGTCCTGAAATTAGCCCAAACCACTGAATAGGTTGGTCCACTCTGGGCCTGTGCCTGCTGCATTGTTAATGAGTGACTGAGCATGGCATGCTCTGTCTCGCTCCTGGATGCTCAGCTGTCTTGCATAGAGCCTGCAGACAGCCTGCTTAGGCTTATTTTGTAATGTGTGCTCCAGAGAATGCTCTCCACCAGCCTCTGCTACGGATGAGTGTCCAGCTTCAATTTACAATGTACAGATTACAAAAAATCCAGCTCGACATATCCCTAGAGACTGTTTCTTTTGCATACTTGCAAGCACCCCTCCCACACATGCACTTCTTATATGCTCCTCTGTGTCTACATAATACAACAGTGCCATAAAAGTAATACTAACACTCCAGGACAGGCACATTGCCAGCTGCATCACTGGACTGCTGATGAGCATTTCAAGCCTCACCTTTGCTAAGCCATCATGCAAGGTTCATCTCCAGGAGAATATACCCATCACTGTAGTACCTAGATGCTTACAAAACTAAATGGGGGTCAGATGCACTGAAGAGCTCTAAAAGACTGAATGTTGTGTTTTTCCTAGTCCTTCCTCCACATTTTGCCTCCTTGTTCAGAAGTTCATGTTTAGCAAGAGCTGCAAAACCTGTTCTTGCAGTCTTCTCTAGAGAACCACATCAAAGTAGAACAGTGAGATGATGACCAGATATACTGGTGCAACCCTAATCCTTTCCAATCTCTAGGCTTCCCCTCCCTCCCACTAAATCTGACCACAGTTCTCTGCTGTGGGGCCAATACTGCTTAGCCCTATTTTAATCCTATTTTGGAAATCTATTACTGCTGGTTCTAAAACATACATAGGGGACTAAACACAGGCAGGATGGAGCTTTTAGAATTGGTAGCAGGAGACAGACATGATGCAGAGTCCAGGTCTAAAGCAAGGCAAGTCTCTCTTTTGATTGCACTCTCTGTCCCTGGAGTGCACTTCATATTTCAGCAGGGCTCACACACCTGTCTGTGCTGGCCTCTGCTTTGTTTTTCTCCTGGAGAAAGTGGAATATTCATGCTCTATCCATGTTCCGACATGATTCTTTGCAGTGATTTTCTGCAGGCACCTCTCTTCTGATGCTGGAGGTCCAAGGCTGGGCTCCTTCCATGCCTGAGGCCTAAAATAATGGCAGAAGTGTCATTATATCATGTCATAACACCAGTGTCTGCTAGCGGCCACCCACTTTGACCAACCTCCCTGGTGCCTGTATCTGAAAGCCAGCTTGACAGTTAACTGTCCCAAACTTGCTTGGAGCTCTGTTATTTCCCTAGAGAAGCAAATCATCCTGGACTTCTCCTCACCTACAGCTACCTCCTTGTGGCAATTTCTGTGTCCAGCCTGGACAGAAAATTCGGCCCAGAAACAGATTTTAGTTATGTTCTGGATTATGATGGTGAGAGAGACTGGACCCATGTCATCCCTTTACACTGGTCCCAACCGTGCTTCTATCTACACATGACCTCCTCTGCCACCTCACACCTTTAGAAAACCAAAAGCAGGCAGGAAAGTTTTCTTGACTCCTTCCTAAGGAAATCTGACAATCACCTGGAGCAGGGTAGAAGAGGATACGTAGGTAGAGGACTACCAGATGTCATGCTGATGGTGATCTGCTCACATAAATTGCAGACAAAAAGTGTGCCACATCTCAGCCAGTTGTCTGGCACACATTCCTATGGAAAATACAGTGGTAGCCTCCAAGTTTTTTGCTTGGATTGTTCTGGTGGAAGGCATGCAGCCTGTTTCTACATCCTGTGAAAGCAAAACAGGGGAAAACATCATGAGTCTAAGGTTCAGACTCTCAAATATTTATTAGATTAGATTAGATTATTTATTAGTTTAGTGACTGAGGGGCAAAGGGGAAGAGAGCCCAATATGCACAGTAGAAACACACTGGGCAGTTGATTATTTTCTGACTTCAAACCAAATAAGGATTTCTTTGTTTCTCAACTGACCCATCTGTGAAGTGAGAATAAAAGTGCTGAGTTTAGACTAACGATTTTATCTAGTGGAAAAAGCAACTACATTGTGGCACAGAAAGGCAGTGTTTGTACTAATATTTGCACTGATATTTGTACGGATAGTAGAATGTATTATTACACACTAATTGTCGGGAAGCTGGATGGCATATGTTGGAATCAATTAGGAGGCTTAGAAAGGAGTGTTTCAACAAGACCTAACACAAAAGGCTAAATGACATACTGAAGACAAAGGTGAGTGGCTCTGTTTGGGTTGGAATGCATTCATCCTTTTCCCA
Organism: Aegotheles bennettii; assembly: GCA_013398125.1. Lineage (NCBI taxonomy): Eukaryota > Metazoa > Chordata > Aves > Caprimulgiformes > Aegothelidae > Aegotheles > Aegotheles bennettii. Next base: position 740,342 of record VZRW01012087.1, read on the forward strand.
GAGATATACCAAGAATGAAATTGCTACCATATTTCAGCTTCTGTGCCAGTCCTTTTATAGCGTGATATCCTTTTATTATTTGGCCTTGGGACATCATCATTATTGAGTGACGCTCATGGAAATGAGAGATTGTCAAGATTTGTTAAGGACAGGCCTAACAGAGTGCTGAGTTTTCTTCCTAAAGCCAGTTCTGCTGAAGCAACTCACTTCTGACTCACAAAATGTATCATACACCAGTGACAACTCATCCTCATCTCCAGGTTTCCCTGTCATGATTTACCACTCTCCCTCATATTCTGTGGTTGAGTTTTCAAGGCCACTGGTGCATAAACAGCTTCTTCAGCCCTGAACTTCCCTGGAGTACAGTCTGCTGTTTGCTTAGATACACAAAGATATATATCTATATATACATGTTTATATACAGGTATATGTGTATGTATAAATATGTATGTGTATGCAGCATGTACTTTTCCAAAGCTCTCACATATTAGTTAATTAACTGTACAGCACAATTAATTAATTCATTGTTTGGGAATTCCAGTAGCATGGGATGAATTATTCCAACAGGAACTTGGCCAGACAGACAATTTCAGGAACTTCTCTCCATGGCTTTGTCATTCTGAGAAATCAGGGGTTTTTTGCAAAAAACTTTTACAGAACAGATGGCTCATTTGAAATACTTGAAATTCCACCAAAATAGAGCTGATAAAAACAGATAGCTTCACTGAACCTGGTGGGTGCTAAGGAACTTGAAGGGGAAATAAATTGTGTGTGAGGCTGTCCCTCATTTGTATGATTCATTTTTTAACTAAGCATAGGCATTTGCACTATACTGCACTGTGCTGGATTCAAGATAAAGCACGTGAGTCTTTCTACTTCATTGCACTAACACAAGCCCCAATAACCATCAAAAGCTTTCTTATCCATTCTGTGATCAAGCAGCACAAGGTGACACGCACTGCAAGCAGTTTTGTAAAAGGGGATGCCCTACCAGTTCCTCTCACTGAAAAAGGGAGCAGAACATAATCCTCTGAAACTGGGACTGTACAGGACTTAGGGCATAAGAAGGGAGGAATTTTCTTTAAGGAGTTTCTTTCTGTTAAAAAAACCAAAACGCAGGTCTGGGTGAAGACCGACATTTTATTGATTTTCTTTCTCCTAACTAGCATTTTTCTGGGAAATTTTAACAGTCTAGTCTCTGCATTTTCAGTCTGAAATGAACTTTTAGAACTTCTGAACACCAAAATGGAGGGAAAATATTTCCATTTCTTTTAAAACAACAATTTCAAACTGTCTAAAACCCTACAATTTCTGAAGAGAAAAAGAAAATCAGAAAAAATTGTTTTTGTGTTAAACTGATACAAAGTTTCCTTTTTGTTTTTAATTCCAAATTTGAAATGAACTTAGGAGTCACGTTCCTGTCACTTTCCCTTTTTTATAAACAAATCATTCACTCAGGCTGGACTGACATCAACAAAGACAGATGCCTTATAGGTGGAGAATCAATGTGATCAGCTTTTACTTTTGTACAGTTCCAGAAGTACTTCCGCTTTTAGGGAACATTTGTCATTTAGAAACATCCCACAAAGACATCACGTAGCTAACAAGCAGCAAACTGTCTTAGACTGGAAAATCAGTGTCAGAGCAGTGATACTTTTGACCGGAATTACACGTGTTAACTTCTGATATTTGATATGGTAAATGTAAATGTCATCAGTAGGGGTATGTTAAATACCTGTAGGTATGAACACTTGTAGGCACCTACATATAGACTTTAAATGTCAATGTCCAAATATGCAAACTGGTCTCTCCAAATGAGAAAGTTCAGAACAGCAACCATGGGTTTGTGGATGGCTCTTTCCCTAGGCTATCTTTAATGCTACTAATTGTAACATTTATTACATGTGTGCATTTCCTCTCTGTTAGTACCTGCATTGGTCTCCATGGACCCCCTTTCAGAGTTCCTCCACAAAGTCCTGGTTACTCCTATACTGTAGATGGAGTTCTGAAAGACAGAGAAAACATCCTCACAAAGCTGAGCCTGTCACTCAGCTATCACCGAGTAACTTCTGAGTAACCTGGAGGTGACTTCTCTTGGGAAAAGGATACCCACTTAGATAAATCCCTTCAGTATGCAGATGTTCTGATCTGCGTGATTGCTAAGGGAATTAGTGAGGAAATGGGCAGAGGCAGGTTCTGCAATTGTGCCATGCTGCAGGAAAGTAGCAAGTCCCTTCTGCTCTGAAAAATAATATAAATGGGATAGCTTTTCTAGCCAGGATTTTACTCAACAAAATGTTTCCAAGTGGAAAACAAGCACATCTACTGGGAGCAGCAGGTATCATGGAGGTTTCCACTACCGGTCCCTTGCCAAAACCACATGAAATGTCCTTTGCTTCAGTAGATGGTGGCATGTGGACAGCTCTTCAGAGATTTTTAATTGCACAAAATATTCTGGAATTCCCTTTCTCCTAGACACAGCAGGAAGGCAGGTACTAGAAGGGTAAAGGGCTTCACAAATGCTTCTCAAAGGTCTGAAGACATCTTCAGGTCATCAGGGCTGTCTTTTTGCCAGTTTACCAGGGATGAGAATTAGTAATAACTAGGTTGGGGAATTTTGCTGTTGCCAAAAATCCTGGCCAGAGGAGCTGGGAAGTGCACCAATTTAATGATGGATCCAGGGGCTGCCAGAGTGTAAGTACAGAAAACATTAATACTGTTCAAGGTTTCCTCTTTACAGGAGACTTGAGCTAGCAAAAACAGCTGCCAAGGCCCAGACTGAGTAGATGAGTCTGCTGCTGGGCACATATGTTGAGTGAAGACTGCTGGGATACTCTACACAATATTCCGTGATTTGTGTGTTCTTTCTGGGACATCCGGCCAAACCACTAAGGGTGAGAATCGTCCTTGTATTATTAAGATGTCTGCCAATTCCAGAAGGATCTGTAAAAAATTGCAGTTCTTCTTGACTACTCATCAACTATGCCTACAGAGCAGTTCTTCAACGGTTGTGAAGAAGGACACCTTACTTCTTCCAGATCAGATATATATATTTCAGTCAACTTTTCTTACACTCATTTCTTAGGGAGTGATGCTCAATGAATTCCAGATGAATAAATTATTTTGGTTTGGTTTGGTTTATTTTACCCAAGTGGTCTCCACTGGGGGTTGAAAGCCAAGCTGGTAGATTTTTCTTGTATTATCAATCTTTGGAATGTATCTCCCTCATTGTTTCATCTCTCCTCCTTCATATTCAGCAGTGAAATGTGTAAATTGCACATTCTTTTAAAACTGTTTTAACCATTTCACAGCCTGTAAGACCTGGGAGAAAAAGGAAAGAACGCCCCACTCTCTCCTGCTTTAAGTACCTATAATTTTTAGTATTAATTACTACAGCATTAGTCTCCATACAGAGGCATAGCAGGATGCAGCCTTTGTCTTTTACAGCCATTTCCAGTTGAAGAGTAGGAAACAGACATTTAGGGCAGGTATAGATTAAAGCATCAAGACCTCAGGACCCTGGGCATCACTTTCATGCCTGCAGTGCTAAGAATCAGAAGTTTCCATCCATATCTAAACTGAAGAGCAATTTAGAAAATTAGAGCTCTGAACTCTTCTGTGCCAATATGTTTCACAGAGGAAGCCTTCAACTATTTCACACTTGATTCAGACATTTCAGTTTGATGTCTAATGTTTAATGGCCTAAACCCTGGACTATGGGTCTGAGAGTTGAGTGATTTAAGTACCTGCAGTTTTTGTTGACTTCCCTTGGGTATGTAGATGCCTCTCACTTCTCAAAACCAAATTCTTAATGGTTTCTTCCAGCGAGTTTCTGTAAGGAAAAGGAATATAATTCAGAGCTCATTAGTCCAGCCTGGAAATGTTTGGTCATCTGGGTCATCGACTTGGGACTTTCTCCTCTGAACAAATACATCTGTCTATACTCACACTAGGAGGAATAATTGTGCTTCCCAGAACCAAATTGCCTCTGCTAGTTCCAACCAAAGAGGGGAATGAAAGAGCTGGCTTTTTAAAAATGTAATTAATACTAATGGAAAATAAGTAGGTGCATATGTTCCCTGTGGCCTGCGATGGCCTTTTCTGAGAATGCTTGTTGATACTTAACTACGGCAAGCACTGGGTGGTTTTCCAATGAGCAGACACCTCAGGCTGGAAGGTGGGAAGGAAAGGAGAAGAGCCAGATGTCCTGAGGAGAGGGGCTGAGCACCAACAAGATCAGTGCCCAACCCTGGTAAAGCCTATAATACAAGGGACCTCTCAGCACAATCCCATGCATCCCAGGCCCTGTCCACTCCTCTGTGTCTTAATTCAAAAGTTTGCATGGAGCTGGCTCTACCCCTGCCACCCATCTGAGCTGACCTGGAACTGGGCTACCAGCAGGGTCTGGTTTTGATTAACCTTCTCATTCATGTAGCGTCAACCAGCTTAATTTTTTTATTATTGCTATGAAAGAGAAAAATTAAAGACAGGGTTGCCTGGCATGGTGTGGCCTGCAGCTGTTCCATCTGAATTTCAGAGAGTGAGGGCGGAAGTATGGAGAGACTTGGCTAAAATGGAAAAAGTTAAGGGAGAATTGGGTACATAAAACACAGCTGCTACTGGGCAAGGGTCTGATTCCTGGGCTGGAAATCTGGATTGCAATACCCTCTGGAAGCTTGGAAAAAATATCTGTATTGATTGATGTTTGTCCTTTTTTCTTTTAGCCAAACCCTCTTTTCAGCTGCTTGGATGTTTTGACAGAGCCTGAAAATCAGCTTTACCCCTACCCTCTCTTTTCCCCCATTTTCAGTCTACTTTCTTCTTGACACAAGAAAAATCCATTGAAACCCAACAAGATCAAAACCTCTTGCCCTTGATCCTCTGGTATTGAGGTCTTTCACACGGGAGCAAAAAACCTCTGTTCTGCACAGTATTTCTCCCTGCACTGAGAAGGACCAGCTCTTATTTAGATCACCTTGGGCTAGGTGTTGTCTCATTGTAAGGAGTTGAATGTCTGAAGTCTCTGCAAAATGAGGGTCATTTTTGTGTCTTCTGGTTTATGGTGATATCTGTCTAGCTTGCAGCATCCAGTGGTGCCCACTACGCAAGGTACTTTTGCAAGGAAGGTTGATGCAGCTTCTCAGAAGACTCTTCCTAATGTTAATTGAGCTGGCCCCAGAGCCCAGGCTTGGTGAGTGATGTAATCTTTCAGCTCCAAGTTCAACCTGGAAAATTGCTTTCAGGGCTATTACTTTAGCATCCTTTTTTTTAGCATCATCTAGCTTGAAATTCCAGAATGATGAAAATAAGGAAAATAAATAAACAGATATATATGTTAAAATTAAACAAAGAATTTTTTTAAAAAGAGACAGAGAGACCAAAAAATGGACAAAAAAGCAATGTTATGATTCATGCATTGAGTCTTCTTTCCTAAAGTAATTGCAAGAAATGAAAAAGGGATAGTTTCCCAGGTGAACACTGCAGAAGTGTACATGGACTTTATTAGTTTCCCAGAGGTTTATACAGAGCTTGACATTTCACATTTCACTGAACACTACACTTGTACAATGGGTTGGGTAGTATATTTTTGAGCCAAAAGTTCTCAAACAAGGGCGTCTAACTTTCTGAAGCTAAATCCCTGTTTGGGCACCTAAAATTTCTGAACACCCACAGCTTTTGCTGATTTTTATTAGATTTGTTTGTGCTCAGATCTTCTGAAAAATCCCTCTGATTTTATTTAGGTGCCTGTTGGCAAGGATGTCTACACTTCAAAGAAAAAAAAATGGAGAGAGGAGGAAAATGGAAAATAAGCAATATTCTTAACTTGAGATGACTTATAACACAGGTTCAAATTTAACTTTAGGATCCTTTATTGGCCTAATCCAAACTGTTCTGAATTATTTTGGCTCCATTAGTGCTATAAACGATGTTGACTTACTTAGGCTAGCTAGGACAAATTAAGAACATTTCTAAAATATATTTTTAGCATAGATCTACTCTGTTGATTTCTGTATGCTACCTTAAGGACCACAGCTGGAATGTTTCTCCCCAGGACCTCATTTATTGCACTCCAGGCAGAAATAAGACCATAAGAATGGGGAACGTTGTTCTCTCAAATATTTTTTTCTGCCAGTACCCAAGAGCAATTCCCAGCACAGTCTGCACACAGGAAAGCTCATGCCCTACCTTTTGGTACCTGCATGAAGAACAACAGGCAACAAAGTTCATTTAGTGTGGGTCCAAGGATCATATCCAAAAGCAGCTCCATGAAAGAGAGGCCAGGTCAAGATAAGAAAAACAGGAGGAAGTTATTCAGTGCCCAGCAAGAGGTGTTCCAAGGAGCAAAGTTGCTGGGACAGGTCATCATCAGCCATGAATGAAGTAAGAGATCCTTTCACCTTCCAATTTCTATGTCTTGGTTCCTCATATCTCCTGCCATTTTCACTTAATGCTTAGTATTCCTTTGGGCAAATTTCCATTGGTTTTGCCAAGGGAAGTACTGAGTAACAGCTGAGTCAGGTTCTGAAGGCTTGAAAGTGTGATCTTATGCATGACACGCTGCAGAAGTATGCTGCACTGAGTGATGTGTTTGGGAGCAACGGAAAGGAAAAGCCCAGCTGCACGTGCACCCCCTTCCCCCCAAACCAAATGCTGAAGAACTTTTTAATCTCTCATAATATTTAGTTTAATTCTTTTCAAGGGGGAGGTGAAATTTGAGCGTCAGATTATGTAACTTTAAAAAATGTGTTTCTACTTAAAAGCTAATCAACATCTCCCACATCAGACAGTAAATGTGGTGCTGTTGAGCAGGATTATTCCTGATCTCTGCTTTGTCTCAGCTGTGGATTAAAAAGTGTAATGTTATCCTGTTTAATATTTTAACCGTATGGGCTGCAATTTCATGGGCAATTATATGACAAGGGAAGCGCTCAATAAACCAGTCACAACCCAAAAGATTGTTAAAAGATTGTTATTTCCCTAAAAACTACACTGAAATCTGCCTACAGTCGCAAGGGTCTGTCTCATCATCTCTCTCTTCCATAAACCTATTTATTTATTTACTTATTTGTTTACTTATTTATTACCCTTACTAAGCCATTTTGCCCAGTGATACAGAGAGGACTAGAACTGGGACTTGTATCTGCAAAGTGGGTGCTCAGTGCCAGATACACACAGCTGCACATATGAAGCCATTCTAAGCACATCAAGGTAACAACTATATCTCACACCACAGCCCTGGCTAACGTTCATTTGAATAGGCTAGTGAATTGTGTTTTTTCCTGGTTTTGTTATGTCTTGCATTCACACAGCAATGAGAATGAACACTGAGGAAAAACCAGGATGAATGTTTAGCTGGATGTCAATAAACAGTCTTGTACAGAGTGTGTGGATGGGTCCTCTCTGCCCAGAGAGAAGAGAAGAGAAGAGAAGAGAAGAGAAGAGAAGAGAAGAGAAGAGAAGAGAAGAGAAGAGGAGAAGAGTATTCCAATTGGAAGGGACAGACAGCTATTATCTAGTCCAACAGCCTGACCAATTCAGGGCATTGCCCAGTACCAAGTCAGTGTAGTTTCCAGTCCAATCCTAGAGGACGCTGCAAAGCTGGTCTGTCCTACAGTGAACTTATTTCCAGCCACAAATTGAACCTTCCATTTCTCTATCAAGTGGCCTTTGCTGAGCAACCTTGGTATATTTTGCAAAGCTGGGTTCATTTCTTGTTGGTGTCAAGATGAAATGTAACTAAACCATGCACTGAGATATTTTTTCTGCGTGATAACTTGATTCTTTTTACCCCCACTTTCACTGAAGTTGTAATGTCAATTGTTTCCTGTCGTATATCAGTCTTTCAAATGATTTGTAGCTCATCCCACTCATCATGGCATTTCAGCTGTGATGTAACACCAAGTAGCTAGATATAACTAGTTTTTAAAATATTTTACAATTAATTACATGAAAGTTGGAGTTATACAAGGGCTAAAACCTTTCGTCTTCACTCAGACAAAACTCACATGCAAGCCAGTAGGGATTTGGCTTAAGAAAGGAATTCAGAATCTTACTCAACAATAAATTATTTTAGTAACACTAATACCACATTAATACAGTTCATGTAGAATACAGACGGATTTACCATTTTTTAGAAAGAGTCAGATTTGTATAAGCAAAAAGATTAAGTCTTCATCTTAAATGGGAAATGTATTGGGCTACAGAGCACTTGTGGTTTTTATATATCTATATATTTGTGAAATTAAAGATAACAAGTATTTGAGCTGTGTTCTGGCACCTGCAAACTCATGAAACAATGCAGATAAAGTAGCATGTCTGCTGGCTGAGTGTTTGAGTTCCTGGTGATTCGCTGTAATCAAGGCCAGGAAAACTGAGCTGTACTGAAAAAAAAGGAAAGATACAATGGTATAGAGTGAAAAAAATCAATTTCACATGTACCAAAGCAGACAGCTAATAAAGTTCTGGAAGTGGTTGTCCAAGCTGGTTGTTTTCTAATGTCCTGCTGATTTAGAGATTGGATTGGATCCCTCTGTATTTTTTCATGTTACCAAATAAATGTAAATACAGTTGCATAAAGTATAATCCATGGTGTGGTATATTTGAGATCACGAGTTCCACATGGCTATATGAATCTATTGTATTCACTATGAAACATTAACTGTCTATAGATCATCTTTGTTTCCTTACTGTTTTTCAGGGTGCAATGTATATAATTTCACATTTGGATGGATTTTTTTAAAACAGTTAATCTAAACAGAGCATGAATGTAGTTTATGTGACTTCCTCTCCTAATGAATGTCTTCTTAAGCAAGTGTACATAATCCTCATCTGTAATTTGGAAACAGGTAAAGTACCTGTGAAACGAAAAATATCATCATGTACTTTTATCAGTTTAGTAAGAGAAACTGGTTTTCTATACGTGGACCAGTCAGAGGAAATGTGGGTTTCTAAAGACACAGGGAAGATGCTGGCATTTTAATTAGGTTATAAATAACTAAAAATAAAAAAAAATAAAAAAATAAAATAAAAATAAAAAAATAAAACTGCAGAGATTTTAAGGACTAAGCTATAAGACTGATATGTCCTTAAGCTCCACAGAGGGGAAGCTGTGCTTCTCTGGGCACAGAGACAGAATTTGACGAGGGCTCATGAGAAACAAGTCTTCTTCTAGGAAGGATACGCAATGAGATACTGCTCAAGTTCCTGCACAGCACATGCTGCCACTGAGTGAGGTGTGGGAACTTTCACACCACATTCACTACATCTCACAGGCACAATTTTGGAGATGGGACACCTGTTCCATGGTACATGGTATGTAAGTATTCCAATGGCTACTGCCTAAAGCTTGTCCCAAATCCATGTCTTCTAACCAAAAGCACCTAAGGGATAGGAGGGAAAGCCTGGCCAGCAAAACCAGAAGCCATGTGCACAAAAGAGATCTATCACGTACAGCTGGGCAGTTATTTTTCTGATGATCACAGAAAAGGCAAAGAAGGGGAAAACATGTTTCCTCTCATTAGGTTAAAATTAGGACTTCGTATATCTCAGACTATTGGAGAATGTTTCATGCACTTTTAACTGCACAGATTCTTTTGCAAAGAAAGATTTTCACAAAAAGGAAGGTTAAATTAAACCAATCAAATCTATCCAGTGTTACTGGGAAAGGGAGACAATATTACAAGTCAGAACCCACGTTAAAGTCATTCATACCAGAACACAGGCTTGTGGGCATGTGGCTATAGGGAGGTGCTGAAGTCTTTGCTGGAATAGTTAAGTACCTTGTGAGCTGGAAATTGTGCATCCAATTGAGCATCCAGTTCTTCACATCTTCAAATTCTTGGCAACATGGGATACACAACAATTAACTGATAATTACGAGGAACTCACCACAAAAGGCTGTCTTGCAAGAGCAAGCAGAATATGCAGATTTTTTAGTTTGCATAAATTTGCCTAGTGAGTCCCACATAGATAGATCTCTGAACTGATGGTAATGCAGCTTGTATGCCTTTCTAGAACAGGCTGCAGTTATAGGTAAAATTCAGGAATCACTGCATACTACAAGCCAGTTTAAATAAGAAAGGAAAGAAAATGAAGGTTGAGACAGACATGATAAATTGTCTTTCAATATGTGGCAAGTTGTCATAAAGAGATTGATGGTGACTCTTTTAGTATAGCGACTGATGAAAAGATGAGGGGAAAGAATCCCAATTTACAGCAAAGAGAATTTGGGCTGGAAATTAAGAACACCGTAACTGTAATGGGAATAAGAAATGTAGGAGGACATGTACTCTCTTTCTGCTGAAGTTTTTGAGGCTTGACTGCTGTCTGTACAATATGTTCTACACATACGTCTGCTTCATTGGAGGGCAGTAGAATAGCTTTTCTCTTGAAACCCCTTCCTCTTACACAATACTGCAATCTCTGGTATTTTACAGAAAATAAATAATTATCTGTGACTATGTAGGTATCTAAACTGAGGTTTTGATTTGGCTCAAAAAGTGCCAGACAGAAAGCAGTAATTGTGAACATTAAGTCCAGAACAAAACCTCCCAGGAGTTTAGATTAATTCAGATATGGGACTTTGATTCCGCAGGTATTTTGGCTGGCTAGGAAATTAGGTCATTAACTATCATTATAATTTTAAAAGTTGTTTATGGAAGCTCCCTTGGTGCTTTCCAGGGATTCAGCAACTCCTGCACACTGCTTAGAAGAGCTGACATGCTGGGATGCAGTCTTCCCAAAGTCTGGGGAGGTCTAGCTCTGTGGATTTGACTATAACTACATTCTGAGTAACAACAGTTCAAAAAATGGGAAATTAAGAATTATTACAGCCTCCCCATCCTAGTAACAGACTGGGAGAAGGAGCCAGGACTTGACTCCCCATTCTTCACAAGCCCATGACATTCCAGCTTTTTGGAGGGTTGATTGCGAAGGAGGCAAAGCCACACTAAGGCTCACTGCACCAGTAGATGCGTTTCAGCAAATATTAAAATCCAAATGGAAGGGAAGGAACTTGCACTGGGTATGAAAATCCCAGATGTGAGAGCAAGCCTTGGTGTCAGGTAGAATTTGCCTTACCTTTTACACACTTCCCATAATTGCTCTTACCACATCAGATAATTACCTGGTCCTTCTGTGTTTCAGCTAGTTGTGGGCAGAGCTGCCAAAAGCTTGGAGGTTATCTTTGCTTAAGCATCCAAGTGTTAAAAGACTTAGCCAAAGCTTATCTCAGATTCTGGAGGCTTCTACGCTGGCCTCTCTGTCACCTTCCCTTGTAGGATCCAAAACCTTTTCTCTTTTCAGTCAAAGGTGGCCAATGACTTTGAGGAAACCCAGCTATATCCTATCCTTATATTATCCAATTATTTTCAAAACACTGTTGATTACAGTAGCAATACTATTGCTAGAGATGGGCTTTACCTCTTCATTTGAGGTCTGAGTTGACCCTCCCCAAAGATGTAGATCCTGATTTTGGTTTGATTTAAATGGATTACATAGCAGTGCCTCAGCAGCATTCACATCTGTATCTGAACTCTGCAAGAGTTCAAAGCTGTTCATTTCTGGCTCGCTTCGGAACACTTGTGTTCCTGCACCAGCCATTGAATCATACAGTCTTTATTTTTTACCATCTCTATCTTCTTGGTTAACTGATAGCATAGTCAAAATGGAACTTTACCAAACTTCCTGGCTTAAAATCATCATTCATGTGAGAATGTACCAGGCATTTATTTTCAGTAATGAACGGTTTTGGAATTGTTTAAGAAGAAAAATGCAGCAGCCCGAGGATAGTGGGAGATGGGCCAAAGTGAGCTGAGTTTAGGTGGGAAAGAGAAATTACCATCAGGGTACTAGAAGGCAGAGGCATGTCCAGATTTGTTTCTGGGCCTTCAGTCCTGCCATCCTTCCTGCTTGAAATTTGATATTTTAAACTCCAAAAAAAGAGTTACAGAGCTGAAATACCTCCTATCGCTGCAAATATCTCCTGTTTTCAAACTGCTGCAGGTTCCACTTCTCAGTAATAACATTCCTTGTGCATGAATCCATAGAAATACATAGAAACCAGGCTGGATTCCTTAAAACACTCAAATAATATTAGTCTGAAAGTACTAGAGAAGCAGTTTAAATACTTGTGAGGGTGGGTTTGTTTGTTGGGTTTCTCTTTTCTTCTTTTTTTTTTTTTTTTCTCCTCCCTGGACTTCTTCTGTTTCCTTTTCAATGTTATCTTAAGCTTTCAGGTTCCCCTTCCCAACCATCTTCTTGGAAAATGGGCTGTCGTTTCTAAGCCATCTCCCCAACGATAAGTAGTTTAGAAATGTTTGTTTTTCAAATACCTTAATTGTATGGTGTACCCAGAAGTGATCGGCACCGAAAATTATATTTCAGAGCTAAACACAACCAGATGGAGAGAGAACAGCCAACCAGTTGAAAAAACTTAAAAAACCTTTCTGAGCTCCCCATGTGGTTTGGTTGATCACTGGTTAATTTCATAATGATCTCTCTTGCAGATGGGTGAAAATAATCTGGGTTTTTATTTATCTATCAGAAGAAAGAACCAGGCTTTTCAAAGGCAGCTCAGACATATCAGTATCAGACAGGCTGTGGAGCTGGTACAAATGCAGCGACTCCTGGCTTCAGGGAAACATAAAACCCTTTTCAGAGGCAAAGTTTTTCTTTTTAACACACTCAGACTGGACTCTTAGTTTTCATTAGCACATCCTGTTTGAAGATGGAGATTCCTTGCACCTTGCTTTTGCTCTCAAGTAGGTTGTGTTACATGTTTTTTTAATTCAGAGAGAAATGGAACAGCATACAGTGTCATAGGAGATATAAATTATATTGGGGAGAGACATTCTGTGCCATCTACTGTATTCACACAGACTTTATACTGGAACATATGTACCCTGCCCAGTGCCAGATTCATCCTCAGGAATCCTATTGCTGGCCTGCACAACTTTGTTCTTTCTTCCTGAAGCCCTTCTGAAGGACAATTATGCCTCACTTGACTCAAGTGGAGTTTTACTTCATTGTCACAGCTTGTCTGTAGCTTCAATTCAACAAGGTGATGGAGAACAGGTGGACAAAGGGGTCCTGCCAGTCATCCAAAATCATCCATATTCTCTTGTGGTCGGGACTGGGACATTTCTATCAGAAGACAGTGCCGGTGGCAGGAAATAACCTTGATGATCTGGTATCAGTTCCTTCTGCTCTGGAGAGTCAAAGGTATTTGTTCATTCTTATGCCTTAGCATCGATCTAGGAGAGACATAAGCTTCAGGGTCTGACATCTTAATCAGGAGCCCAAACAAAACTCACACTGGGACACACTTAAATGCAGCAAGAGACAGTCAAGTCAGGAGGGGGGATGGAGGGCAACACAAGAACCACTGGGATTGCAAGTCCATTCAGATGCTTGGAGAGGAGCTTCATCTGCAGCTGAGACCCTGTTGGCCACCAGGATAAATTATTTCAGTGCCCTGAACTTGTAGGAATCACTCAGAAAATACAGCTCTTGAAAGTTCCCTGGGATGGACCTCAATGTGGGCTTGTTGTCAGAAGCCTTCAAAACTAGATCCTTTCCATAAGTTAGTTGCTGGAACAAGTTAAAATTAATTTGGGTCATTGAACAATAGGTCACAGGATTAAATGAAAACTGTAAAGTGGTTTAAAGACAAATAATTGTATTATTTTTCCTTACCTGTAGAAAAAAGTCATGTCCAATAAGCAATGGAGGAAGAACCTAGGCTTTACAGATTTGCTTGTAAAGGGCATACTGGGAATTTTTTAAAACAGTCCTTTTTCTATTCAGTCTGGAAAGATATTTAGAAATGCACAGGACATGGTTTTGAGCATGTTTACTTTGGTTTGATACACCTAGATCTTCACAGCTGGTGTCAATGAGTCCTGGTGCGAGCAAGACCTAACTCAGACACTTGATTTTACATGTGTTGCCTGAGAGAAGATAGGCACCTTCTACTTCAAAAAAACAAAAATAAATAAATCAACTACAAAGAAGTTGCCTCAAGCAGGATCCCTCTTCAAGGCTCACATTTAAAGGCACAAGTGAGCAACTGCAGAAATAAAATGGGCCCCCAAATAAAGAGGCAACACCACACAGGGTTTCTTATCAGAAAGCATCCTTCAGGAGTCTCCACAGCTGCTGGAGAAATTCTGAACCCTCACTTCAAAAAGTATCTCTTGCCTGAACCACAGCAGCCTAGTTACTAAACGAGGGAAAGTCTGATAGTTCTCCATAGAGATGCTTGACTGAGAAGTGAGTCTAGGGGAGATAGAAACAGGCAGCAGAGGAGGGGAGAGCTCAAAAACCCCCACAAATCCTATGAGACTAGCTGATTTATGTGTAAGCAGCAGGCTGTGGAGTCTGTGAATAGGTCTGGGGCAAGGCAGTGGAAGGAACCTTGGCAAAGTTTCTTTCTTCAATCCTGGTTTCAGACAGAGGGGAGAGTTTAGCTCCTCACTGAAGCTTTAGCGGAACACAAGACAAAAAGTACACTTGACAGGAGATACCATCCACAAGATGTGTATAATGAAAAAGAAGGAAAGAAGGGAAAGAATGTGTTGACAAATCATAGCTCCATTCAGCTTGAGATCTAAAGAAAGTACTACCATGCTTTTCTAGGTATTGGAGACCACTGCTATCACTTTTATCGGGTCATCAAGACCCTTGTCTTCACACTTGTCAATTTTTCATTGCTTTTGTGCCTCTGTGTGTGAAATGAAGGTGTAGAGGAATATACTATCTACTGCCTTGGCTGCTGTAAACTAATAGATGAGAGAGAGTTTGTAGTCCAAAGGAGAGTGAATAGCCTTAATCAAGACTGCCTTGAGTTGAAATGGGCTGGTGCACAACCTCTATGAATCAAGGCTCTCCCAGGTCTCAAACGGGTTGACAAATAGAACTAGGGAATAATGAGCTTTTTCTGTTCTATCACCAAACAAAATATTGCTGGGAAAAACTGTTTATTTGCTTTTTTTCAACAAAATCCCAAAATTGATTCTGGACCAAGGAAAAATATTAGGCTTTGTTTTGAAGTCATTCAACACTCTTTAAATCTTCTATGAAACCTTTGTATTTAAAAAAATCAACTTTAAAATAAAACATAATTTCAAAACAAGAAATAAAATATTTTTATTTGATGATGTCAAACCAACATTTTTCATTAAATTACAAAATATTCCCACTTCCTTTGACTGAAACTATTACCTAAATTAGAATCAAGTGCACAGATAACTTACATTTCCCCTGCAGCCTTCAGCCTCCATGTAATGTTTTCTCCATCATAATTTACATCATTCTGCTGACGAAAGCAAGAACAGCAGCACTATTTGCATACAGAGTTCCTCCCTGTATTAAGTCATGATTCTACTTCTAATTAGCACTCCTTTCTGTACTATTATAACATCTATTGCATTTTTACATTAAAATGTTCATAAATTACAGGGATTTTAAGATCCTTCTGATTAGAATTTTTTTCCTCATTCCCATCCAGGACCCTCTTCTGTTGTTTAAGTCATGACTTTGGTCTGTCATGAGCATGGAGAAACAGAACAGCCCTTTCCTTTCTGCAGTATCCTTTTACATACCTACAGTCTAGGATAAGCATCTTTTTCTCCAGGTCTTGTTTTCTAGACCTCTGATTTTATCTCTTGCCTCTCAACTTCCTCCAGTCAATCTGCATCTTGTTTGGCATCACAGGTCCAAAATTACCCCTAGGACTTTGGAAAAGCCTCTAGCTAAGGTTTTATCAATGTTGAGCTGCAGGAAAGGATTACTGCACATATTTTGCAGGCGACACTTGTGTTTATACTTCCCTCAAGCTGTTTGTCTTTTTTTGCAATATTATGACATGGTTGACTCATATCCAGATTATGTTACACTACAACCCCAGATCCCTGTTACCCAGCAAGCATTACCCACCACATATCTGGAAAAATGACAGTTGCTGCCTAAGGAATGCACATTTGTACTCATTCCTACTGAAGATCACCTTATTTTTTTTTCAGATTATTTCTCCAATTTGTTGTAGTCATACTAAATTGTCCTTCTGCCTTCCAGTATTTACAGTTACTCCCAGTTTGGTGTCACCTGCAAGCTTAATATCAGATCTTTGTATTGCATCATTCAGTCATTAATGAAAACACGGAATAGCACAGGAAACAGGAACAAATCCCTGTAGAACTTCACTCTTATATCCTTCCATTTTGTCAGTGAACCATTGATAACTACTCTCTGAGTACAATTTCCCCACATGTTCAATTACTTGCCCACTATGACCCCTTCAGAGCCACCACATTTCAGAAAGCTGTTTCCTTTCTTGAGGGTATCTCCAAAATTATTTATTTGTTCCCATGTACATGCTTACCTTGAATAGGCTTAGTATGTGAAGTAGCTTGATGGCTACATCTCTATTTTTTTATTCAAAGTCTTACTTCATTTTCAAAAGGAAAAAATATCCTCAGAACATCTTGTGAGAGTCTGAAATACTGGTTTGATTTGCAACCAAGTTAAAATTAGGCTAAGAATCAGATTTTTACCTATTTTTCATCTTTGTCATTGCTTCCTTGCATGGCAGGAATGTTTGTGTGTGGGAGGATTTTTCTGTGCTTTTAAAAAGTAAAAATAAAAAATCAGTGAAGACTCCTACTACTTCTTTGCAGTTTTATCTGTTCAAGCTATTGGATAACACTAGGAACAGCTTTGATTCCCACATCTTCTCTTCTAACTTCTCCAGAAAACCTCCATTTGTACAAGTGCCCTAATTCATAAGTTTTTGTCGTACAGCTTTTTAATCAGCTCCTATTTAGTGTAAAATTTGTTGGAATTAGACAAACCGAGTTGTTTTTGAAATTAGTGTGTTGGGCAAGTTAAAATCCTTACAATGGCCCCTTATCTTTCCACGGTCACATTTGCTAACCAAATTTGTGATCTCATTAGAGAGTGAAATTGTGTTGGTTCTACATGACCCATGTCTATTAAACTACATTGGCTGACATTAAGTAGATTTGTTCTCTAATTTTTAATT
Organism: Aegotheles bennettii; assembly: GCA_013398125.1. Classification (NCBI taxonomy): domain Eukaryota; kingdom Metazoa; phylum Chordata; class Aves; order Caprimulgiformes; family Aegothelidae; genus Aegotheles; species Aegotheles bennettii. Next base: position 757,383 of record VZRW01012087.1, read on the forward strand.
ATTTGACTTCTGGTTTTGTGGGGGTTTTTTATCTTGCCTAAGTATAGTGTCAAGCTAACTGACTTACTATTAGTTGGGTCATCTTACTTGGCCTTTTTGAATATTGGCACTGAATCAGCTGCTCTACTGGAATTTACTGGGTAGGCCAAGATTTATTTAAAACTAAAATGACTTGGCTAGAGATCTCTTTAGACAACCTTTTTAGGACTCTTGGGTGCAAGTTATCCAGACCTACTGATTTCAAAATGTTTATCCCTCACTGAGGTTGTTTAAAACCATGCTTAGTTACTAATGGACTGGGATCTGAGTTCAGTATTCTCATGTCATAGGAGCGCAACATCCCACTTCTTTCTAAATGTAGAAACATTTAGAAAAAATGCTTGATTTTTCTACATTGTTGCTAAGAAAAATTTACCACTCTGATCTAGCCATGGGCCTCTGTCACTGTGATGTGATGTTGTGAAAGCCTTGCAGTTATCAATGCACAAGAAAGGAAAAGAAAAAAATAGCTTGTTGCTTTGATCAATAAATATAATTTATGTCTACTGGATCCTGTTTTCTTATCTTTCCTCCATTTTTGCTTGTCATTTCATTGTTCATCTAAATGGAGAGAAGTGCTGGATCTATGCAGTGATTTTTCCAACTCAGAGCCCGGATGTAATAACAGTGAACAGTACTGTGCTACTGTTGGCTGCAGGTGGCCTCATAAATAGATACACATGATCAGTTATATCCAAGATCCAGATAATCTGTGGATATAGTAGTCACTGCAGGGACCAAATTTCTCCTCTCTTCCACCAACCTGACCTCATAAAGACATGCAACTCCCTTGTCTTTTTCAACAACTGATCTGTTGGGATGAATGATTTTCTGGGCAGGTGTCTCTTTCTATGTTGCAAGATATAAATCAAAGCAGATCTTCTCAGGGAGACTTTTCTGTGTTGATTTGTGTTTACCTACTCTGACCATTATAACACAAACTTGAAGCCTTAGGATAAAAGGACAATATGCTGAGGAGAACCAGAAAGCAGAGACACTAAATTGGCCTCCACATATTAAGGACCTTGTACCTGATAGGAGTCACAATTCAATGATGGAAACTAAGCAGAAAAAAAGTTGTGAAACCAAGCTAAAAATATCTGCTGATGAATTTGCAATCACACTAGCTCGTGTAAAATCAGTAGCATCTGTCCATGGCCTACGCATGGCCATGGCAAACATGGAAGTGCAGCACTTTGATTAGTCCAGAGAAAGAAAAGTGTCTGTCTGGATGGCAGTCACTGGTTTTACACATTCCTTAATCTTGGGAGATGCTTTACCCCCAGTTACTGTCACCTAGAATGCAAGTTACTCCTTAAATTTTCCAAAGTTACACTAGCTCATGATTTTTTCTAGGGACATGATGTTACTGGAACCAGATCAGAATGAAGTGCCTTATATTCCTTCTGTGCCTTGCATCTCCCTATTAGTCTTTTAGGCTCTGGATATTCCTCTATCTCAGGAGCAACTCCAGGTGCATTCTTAGATCAAACTGCCAATTGCTTTGTGCTGTCTGGGCACTATAGGCAGGGCTGGAGATTTAGTCCAAGAGCTGTTATTCTCCAAGGGGAAAGAAGGAGGTCTCTCTGGGTTTTACATTACAGATGATGCTGAAGGCTCACCTGGCTTTGTTCAGCCAAGCACGCTGTTTTTGCCGGTGCAGAGTACTGAGCCCTGAAGGGTGGAAGGATAAACAGTCATGGCTTTGAGCAGGGAAGCCACTGCCTCATAGGGATGGAAGGGTTAAACCAAGCAAATTCCCACGGGGAGGAGGGAAAGAAAAAGGAAGCTGTATGCATCGAAAGTTTCTCTTGGTGTTTTATATATGAATAATGGGTCCCCCTGGGGTTAGCTCCTGGGTTCAGAGAAGGATGTTATCTCGTCTAGACATATGATCTGAACATCCCCAAAGAGCTGGCGCCTGAATCTCACAAAGACAACGTTTCCCCCACTGACTCCCATGGGATGCATCCAAAAGATTTCTATTTCAGAAGCACCTGCAGGTAGATGAGAGGAGAAAGGGGAGGTGGGAACAAGAATTCAGGCTATCTTCTATGGGTGTCATTGCTTTTTAACATAAGTAATATTTGAACTCCTGGATCTCTACATGCAGGGGCTAAGAACTTTTAATAGTCTCACAGATGCCTAATATGATGAAACAGGACCAGGATGCTCTCTGGAGAGCCTGGTGCCAGCTTCATATGAGATCAGTTCATGTTTTGGATGAACTCAGGACAAACTTTAAGTGACTTACAGCCAGTTTATGATGTCAGGAAATCAGAATGCAAACCTTCTTGAATCAAGTATGTCCTAGTATTTCTCAGGATCACCTTTACTCAGCAGATATCAAAGCCAGGGACTTTAAACCCTGAGTGTGATTCCAGACCTACACTGTTACTTATTGAAGATCACTCTGTGCAGCACTCTGTGCTTCTATTTACTAATTTTTAAATATAAAGAGAATCTATAAATAAATTTATTTGAGCACTACTCACAAGTGGTATTATTTTACTCCCTTTCTTCTCAGTCCACTTCAAAAAAATACACAGGAATAATTTTTCTTCCAAATTCACAGGTGCATTTGAGAGGATGACATTTAAACAACATACCAGCATGAATGGAAAAGACAATACAATAGTCCCCTAGCTTTCTAAGAGTAGCTTGCCTCCACCAGCTTGGCTCAATGGAAATGCTCCTTGGTGCTGTGAGACTCACAATGTTCAAGGACTTTCCTTATTCAGCCAGCCTTTAACACTGGCCTTAATCTTGTTTTGCCACTAGCATCTTACATCTGTCCAGCTATACTCAGAAGAGAATTATTCTGATTTTGGTGGATATTGTGTCTTCTTTTGTCACGTCACCACCAGAGCTCATTCACGGATACTTGATACATTTGAAGCAGAATTCTGATGAAAACAGCTAGGAGCATGCAAGGCATCTACATATGTACACCTCTCTATACCATGTGTCACCTCAAACATTGCACATAGGTGAAATTATTTAATACTTTGTGAAAAAGTTAGCAAAAGGCAAAAGGGTAAAACAAGGTATGGATTCTTCAACTGCCACATCAAAGTTTGCCTTAGCATAGATGAGTACCAGAAACATGTCATTGGTGATTTGCTGAATAGAAGGAAATCTCAGTGGTTAGGTTTAGGGTATCCTGCAATTTTACATATTGGAGCTTGATGTCTTGTTGTCTTTGGGTGACTCATGTAGACAGTTGTTTTATCATTCTTTCCCTCTCTCTGCCTCGGTTTCTTAAAATGGGTATAATAACACTTCCTTGTCTGTTTCCTGCTTTGTTGTCAGAGATATAGACCATCAAAAAAACCTAAGAGAAACATTGATAGGCTTTAAAAGACACATATGTCAGGCAGGTTCTCTGTGTTCAGATCATAGAACCACATCAGAAAGGCCATAGAAAGGACTTTTTGATACTGGGCTGTGAAAAAGTCCCAGTGAATGTGACAGGATGATGCCACAGGGATATGAAAAAGTGATACTCAGGTGGAAAGTATGGCACCACAGAGGGTTAGAATACAATGAGTAAGCCTTAGGAGTAAGGATCCAGTAAGGATACTACAGAGATGTCAGCTGAGTAAATGCACGAAGAATTAAACTGTTCTCAGATATGATGGAAAAATGGCAAAGTGCTTAAAGATTTCAGGGTGTCTCATTCTTTCTGAAATTAGTACAACTTGATTAGCTGAATACCTCTAAAAATGTGGGTCATTGTGTCTATGATTTTGCATCACTCTGCTGATTGAACCATGCACTTTATCAACCACCATGTGTTCCTGCTGTGAGAACTGCTTTTAGCCAAAAAAAAAAAAAAAGGAAAGAAAAAAAGAAAGTCAGCTGTGTGTGATTGTATGTGAACACCATCTCCAAAGTCTTTTCTCAGCAATGAATCCAGTGTCTGCATGCACACAGCCTGGGCTTTGTTACACTCAGCTACCCACCAGTGATGCTTTGAAATGAATTAGTGAGCTCAGCACAGTTCCCACTGAGCAGGTGTCCACATCAGAAGACAGACCATTAGGACAGAATGACCTTAAGGGGAACTAGAAAGTGACCTGTCAAAGAAATTTTCTCCTTTTTTTTTTTTTTATAAAAAATTATTTTGTCTTTTTGCTTCCTTTTTGATAATGAAAACGGGCTTAAATTTTTCACCTCATATGCTCACAGCAATATCAAGTCTGGCCTTCCTTGATTTTCTAACATTTTAGGTAACTTTAAGTTGTTCAACCCACATCAGAAATGCAGAAAATAGTGTTTGCTCCATTCAGTTGAAAACAACAGTATTTAAAATTTCCAGTCAAGCCCACTTTCAGTCTTCTTCTCAGTGACCAAAGCAACTCTTTGGGGATAAGGATATTCACAGAGTTGATTGTTGGGAAGCATTCTGTACAGCCTCCTGAAACAGTGTAAATGTTAGGTTTTTCTTTATGGTAAAGCATTTTTCTTCTACCTATAATATGTATAAATCTCTACATAACCCTGCATATACATTTGTGACTCTTTGCCATTCATTCCCAGCTCTGTTGAATTTTTTTTTTCTTACAGTTGTAGCCTTTCCTTACAGACATCGTTTTCAATAAGAGGGGTACAACAACTTTCCCCAGTCATACATCTTTCACCTTCATAAACCATATTCATGAAGGTCAGGTCTTTATATGTTTGAAAGGTATGGACACAAAACCAAGGAGCGTGTCTCCACCTTGAGTATGAAAGATCATTCTGGCTCTATAAACCATTCTTCTGACTGTCATGATCAGTCCCAAGGCAGGTATATGGCTACAAGTTCTTCTTTCCTCTACCTCCCCTAGGTTTCTAACCAATTACTGAAATGTCCTCATCTGTATCCATTATATTTGTATTTTCTAACAATGTGGCTGGGGAGCAATCTCTGATAGCAAAGAAGAATATGCAAACAATCCATGAGTCCCAGAGCCATAGAAACACTTAGGAAGGGTGCTTAGAAAAAAACAACAAAACAAACCAACAAACCCAAACCAAACATTGCTACTTATTTGTTTTGTAGGACATCTCTCTTCATTTTGCTCTTTTTTTTTTTCTCTTCCCTTCTTTGCAAAACATTGCATTACAAGAAGATTTCTTCCATGACTCTGGGAGATTTTACAGCACAAATGCCGATAGGATTTAAGTAAGGGAAAAATTCACTTTGATGAAGCTATTTTGCAGGAGTGGGTTTTATTAATCTGTTTATGGTTTACAAATGCAATCCCTGGAGAAGCTGTTCACTAAACTCATGGCCCCAGTCTAACTTTGGATTCTGCAAAGATATTGAATTTCCTGTCTTCTTTCCAGGAGGGATTATTATTGAATGGCTATTTTACTTCTGCATTTAAGGGTTAGTTTCAAAATTTGCCAATTAGTTCTTGCCAATTAGTGCTGTCATATAGTCCACAAAACTTGAAAGCTTAGTTACTCAGTTGGAAAACTAATGTCTTTGCATTTTGCAAAGACGTCTTCCCACATCTTACATTCCTTCCAGGTTCTCTGGGCGGTTGTTTACATTATAACTCTGTAAAAGGTCAAAATTTGAGCTGGATTGATTTATTTACTGAAAAAATAAAACCAGCAACAGCAAATGATTCTTGCTGGTGAGAGTAGAAACGAATTCCCTGGAGGTCAAAACCAGATTTACTAGAAGACAGTGTAAGTAGCTATCTTGCTGTGCCAGCCCAGTCCTGCCCACGCATTATCACACACTCGTCAACCCCTGTGTGGAGTTGTCTCTGGTCCAAGCCTATGCGACTTTGTGAACCCATCTCATTACAACTTAGAGATACCATGGGGAAAAATTTCCATTGGAGTTTAGGAAAGGAGGTCATCTCCCCAGTTGACCCCATTCCCTGGAAGGATTGTTTTTTCCTGTCTGCAGCTCCTGCTGGGAAGGAGAGTCTGGGCAGGTATCCAGTTAAACTCTAGGAGACAGGTTCAAAACAAAAATAGGTGGCTCCTCTTGTAACAGGTAATCCAGCTGTGGAACATCCTTGCGCCAGGACACCAAATTCAACAACTGATTGGATCATTTCATGAGGGAGAAATCCATGAAAACCATTACATACAAAATCACCCATGTTACTGGAAACTCTGAGAACAGTCAGAGAAAAGACTGCTACAGGACTGCCTTGTGCCCATGCTCTTCACCAGGCACCCACTTGTGTCTAGTGTCATGGGAGAGCTTCTGTGGGTGAGGATGGTCGTTTGACCTGAGGAGCAAAAGCTGTTCTGATGTTCACAGCTTATTCCCTTGAGCAGTAGATCAAAATATCAACAGCAGCAATCCCAGTCCTCCAAGGCACAAATCTTCCAATCAGTTTATACCCAGTAGGCAAAGACCAAGGTGAAAATTGTTGTAGCAATAACATCCTTGTAGCAGTCCAACTGCATTTTAATGGCCCAGGAGGAAAGGTCCTTGTCTGACATAGACCTTTGTCTTCAGGAGGGTGGACTTCTGTTTAGAAAGGTGAATGAATGTATCAAACTATTACAAGTACGCATGACTCACAGGTTTTTGGTGCACTCTATCTACCACCAACTTTTGTTTCTTCAGATGGCTTTTCCTGAAACAACTACTGCAAAGGCTTAAAGCAAGGAGCATTCTAGGTTGGAAGTATAAAAAAGATGAGGCAAGGCAGAGCAGTTCTTTTTTTCATGTTTTGCCAGAGATGCACTAGTGTTCAAACCTTCCCCCCTGACTACTCAATCTTCTAAATCCTCTTCCCTAAACATTGCAAGGGACATTGCCATAAAGCACAGGACCAGCCACAACATTAACCAGCCACCACCTTCACTACTGGTTTATTCAAGCAGGATATGAAATTATTGCTAGAAAAGGATTCAAACCTTTGGAGCTTGACACAAGATTTTACTCCAAAGCTAGAATATCCCCAGTGGGCCAGGAAGTTTCAGTTTAGCAATCTTGTTCAGACCCTTTATTAAAACAAGCCCCAACCTGGGAAATTCTGATCTTGATGAAATCTAAAGGTGACCTTTATTTTTACTTCTTTTTTTTTTTTTTTTCCCCAATGGAGGCTGAGATTGGGTGCCCTGGCTCTGAATCACCCTGCAGCTTCCTTTGCCTTGACAGGCAGTTTGTCCTTTCCAGGGCAGGATGGACATTGGCTCTCCAAGGGAGGGATCTGGAGACCTGGGTCACCGTGTTTATCACATGGCAGAGCTGCGTTGCTCATAGTGCTGGGGATGGATGAAAGGTCTCATCCAGAAGGAAATCAGTGTGCCAGATTCGATACAAAAGTGGGGAGAGATTTTACCACTGGAGGGAAAAAAAAAACACATGAAGGAAAAAAATGAAAATAAAAAGGAGAGATCATTAACATTTAAAAAAATGTGCTTGGCAGGTATTTCTCTGCGTCCCCTCCACTGTTATTGTTAATTTGTGTGTGTGAATAAGTTGCTTTTTCTCCCTTGGGCCTGTTGTGTCTTTTTGCTGAATTCTGTGCTGAAGTTTGAATTCGAGATGGGCCCAAGCCCAGCCCTACCACCCCCGAGGTCTGGATACAGATTCTGCTCTTGTGGCTCAGGCTTCATCTCTCGCTATAATCCTGGGCTAATGATTTCACCATCTACTGTCATCACGCCCGTGCCTGGAGCTCCCTCCCTCGCTCGGCGTGCCAGACACACATACTCTTTCTCCTTTTCACAGCCCTCCGGCCATAAAGCCCACACAGGCAAAGGAGTGACAGTAAAATCATCATCACCTATCCCCTGACCCTGTGCTGTGGCTGGAAGAGGTGGGGAGGGTGTGTTGTGCTGGGCCAACAGATTGAACCAACATCTCTGGAAGGGGTAAGGTCACGCCACCTCTCTGTGGTACAGGGTTGCCTCTTGCCGACCTCCCGCTTCCCTGCAGCTACAATAAGGAGCAGGATTAGGACACGGAGGGTGTGATCAGGGCTTCAATGTGCCCCAGGATCTCAGATTACTTTAGCGTCGCCTGGTGGATGTTGCTAGCCAGTATAATTTAAAGTTAAATTCAGGCAGGAAAAGAGAGATCAGGGATAGGACTAAAGGTTACGGTGCTGTCTCTTGGAACATATAACACATTTCCCAAGTAGGGCTAAAGACCAGATTTAAATGCAAAATCTGTGCTGTCCTTCTGTTCTGGAATCATGTTTTTTATTATATGTCCCTGGATATGACCATCTGAGTAAGGGAAAAAAACATATGCCACATCGTGAGTGCTCTTTGGAGATTAGAAAATAGACCCTGGGTGAAAATGAGAACTTTCATAATAATAGAGGCAGTCACATCACAGAAAATTAACACAACAATATTTTATCACACTAGGTCTCTAGCCCACTGCTGGTGGGAGAACTAAAAGGTCTTAATTGCTGTTTTACAGATGAGGAAATTGAGGCAGAGTACAGGACTGACTCTCCAGCTCCTCACAGCTTGTACAGGCATGTGCAGAAGCTGAACAGCAGGTGATGAGAGCCATTCAAGGTATTTATCCTCACTCCAAAGCAGCCAGAGGATGATAGGCTCATTTTGATATTGGCAAGGCATCACAGGGCTGGGGAAGTCCATGGAGACAATGGCTGGCTGACCGCCCTAGGAAGAACATCTCAGCCTGCCTTTGGGGCCAGGGGTGGAAGAGCCTTACACAGGTAAGTCCCACATACATCTCTTCCCAGAGAATGGACTTGAGTTTTCTGTGTCTTTTGGCAAGGAGTTCCACAAAAGAGAGGTCCAAAGAGAATGAAAAGGGCTCTGCTGTGTCACCACCTGATCTGAGTTTCCCCTGCATTTTGTGCAACCTGTCTCTGCAGGAGTCCCTGGTCTTGTCAGGACCACATCTTGACCAGTCAGTGTGCCAAATCCTGGCAGAGGGGTGTTCCAGGCTGGCAAAGGATGAGCTGGGTAACATCCTGGGGAACATGGAGTTTGACTGCAATGTCATGGTGCCTTATTGTATTACAGTAAACTAGTGATAACAGTCAAGCAAGAGTTGCCCAGAGAAATGTCACCTCTTTGCTTAGGGTAAACACCATCCAACAGGTCTGCCTATAAACCATCAGACACTGCAGAGTTTATGGGACCCATCATCTCAACCACTTCCCTTTCAATATGAGAAGTCAGAAGGGCCTCCAGAGTGGCCTCATTACAACATTGCACTTATAATCCTTCATGTGGAAACAGCTCTGCTGCTTGGATCCTCTGAAAAGCACTGGTCACTGCTAGGCCACCAGTTCAGCTCCTCTATGGGCCAGAGTGGGTCAAATTTCTCACAGCCGAAACACAAATGAACTGGAATCACAGCCTGGTTCCAAGAGTACAAATATTCATCACTTCAGCTGGCCCCCAAGCTGTCAGGCCAAGGAAGATGATTTCCCTCTCTTTCAGCCTGACACATGGAGAAAGTTCGCATTGTTTTTCTCTGCAGATAAAATCAGCCAAATCTGCAGGATTTGGGGATAAGAAGCACTAGAGACCAGATGTGCTGTGCCTGACAACAAAATGCTCAAAGCTCTGGACTGCCATTTTGTGCATGTGTGAAGGAGACATTCTGCCTCCATGGGCAATGCCTCCACAGACATCCCCTAGGTAAAAAGTGAGCTGCTTCCAGATGTTAGAACAACTATGGGGTTACACAGGCTGTTGTGAATTTCTTGCTAACATATGGAAACCTGAGAAGATGAAAACCCTCCAGGGATCTCACCCATCTCACGAGTCTTGTACCAGGCTTTACTGAAGTCCTACAATAACCTCATCTAAGTCTGGTCTGAAATCATATGAAAATGCAGGGAGAGGAGGTGTTGAGAACTAAAGAATTGTTCTGAAAAAACTCTGTAAATAGCAATAATCATATTAATCAGGAACTAGGGGCGTAGAGAGATTGCTTATCCTAACTCCAGCTTTGCAGTTCTGCTCCAAGGAACATATATGCACACATCTATACATATCTATTTACTTGTGCATGATACTTATTTGCTTATTTATATAGCTAGATGGACAATTATCATGCTGTGCCTGTTGGTAGCAATTCAACAGCCTACCAGCATCAAATGTCTTTCTAAATCTGCTCTTCCAATTGAAGAGGTTTCAGAGAATGCCTTGCCTGATGCATGCATGTTTACATCTGTTTCTCATGCTGTTCCAAAATGGAATTCCATTCATTTCTGTCTTTGCTAAGGAGGGTGTAGAAAGAGAGAATACAAATAGAAATAGGAATACAATAAAAATAAGTGCAGAAACCCGTTCAAAAATAGCACTTCAGCTTTTGACTTGTCCTTAGAGCTGCATGTGTATTTTAGAAAGGGAAAGAAACAATTGCTGAGGCTCTGGAAAAGGTCAATAACAAAAAATAAATCCTGCAGATTCCATCAGCTGCCAATGTCTGCCTCCTCCATGAAAAGAAAAAGGGAAAGAAGGAAGGATTTCAAATCAGCTCTCAAACTTTGGGAAGAATAACAACAATAACCATAATATTGTCCAGCTCTTATTCAGTGTGTTGTGTCGGCAAATCTCACAACAGACTAGCAAAGGAGATTCCAAAATAATTACATTTATTTTCCAGAGGAGGAAACATATTGGCACAATATCACCAGCCTGGTGGCAGAGATAGGAATAAAATTACAATCTTCGAAGGCTGAAAGCACGTCTGAGCCCAGAGGGCACAGTGTCATATTTGCCATTTCCACCTTGGTTGATTATAGGAAAATTACAGAAAAGGAGGCAAGATTAGTGGAAAAAAAGGATCCTTTGTCATTTTAGCATTTTAACATTTTGTGGGGAAAGTCTGAGAAGTTGATAAGAATCATAGTTGCAGGGGCATTACTATCTCAGAAAAGCAATGCAACTGCCCCTTCTTTCTTTCATCCCTTCTCCAAAAATACTCTATGCCAGCTCTTTCTGTAACAGTTGTAATGTTATCCTGTAAAACACCTTTTTCTCATATTTTAAAATCAGTACCTGTCAGGGTAGGATCTGTGCAAACCAACACCAAATAGGGCAGTCCCTGATCCAGAATTTCCATGTCTGCAGAAAGTATGTCAGTATGAAGAAGCAACACAATGAAGAGTGACCAGAACAATTTGCACTTAATTTAATAACTGATCCTACAGAGGAAGATTTTGCAGCCATACCGTGATCTAGTTTTTCAGAAGAAAGTTTAGAGGAGCTGCTGATTTCATGAATGTGGCTGCATGTTTAAAACAAACATCAGAAAAGGGGAGAGGCTAACGAGAAAAGGAGGCAGGCAAGAACTGAAGCCATCATGATATGGCAGAATGAAGGCTTCCATCCACGTACTGACAAGTGCAAAGACCTGCTAAACTTTCTAAATCTTGAGATGTCCAGGGAATGCACTGCTGCTAAGAGGTAGACTGGAAGACAGAGTCTCCTGGCAATTTCAATCCTTTGCTTTTTTTGAGGAGACTGCCCAGGTTGCCAGGGCAGTGGTGCTCCCGTCTGGACATGAAGTTGGCCTTGGTTCAGTTATAAATGATCTACATTGTGCTACAACATGCCTGGCAAATAAATGCCAGGTTCAAATTAAAACAGAGGTGAAAAATTACCTTAGCCATACTTGTAAAATGCAGTTGTATATTGCTATATCAATGAATTATTAACCACTCATCTGTTCAGGTGACAACACACCAGGCTGTGGCTAAAATGGCTCTCCATTACCAGATGAGCAGCTTTGCTGTAAAGTTACTAATGAAACTGAGTGATTGGGGATTTCATTTCCATAAATATGGTTTTGATGAATGCAAAGTAACATACATGGGTGTGGGGGGAGAATCCCTATCTAGATAGCTATAATTTAGCTACTTGTTTTCACAAAGAGATCTTGAAGCCATTATGGTTGACTGTCTAAAAAAGTCAACTCAGTACCCACTGGCAGTCACAGAGGCCCACAGAACATCAGGAATGCATTTGAGACCAATCCAGAGAATACAGTTTCATTGTGGTATAGACCAGGGTGTGCAAGTGGAGTTCTGGTCCTACTCCACAAAAAAAAATAAAGATAAGATAAAGTTGGAGAAGTCACAATCCTACCGTTTTGCCAGGAGGCACTAAACAGGAGGCTATAGAGAGCTTCTACTTAGGAAATAGGTGGCTGAGGGCTGAGGGGACTATCATAGAACCCTATTGAATTATGAACAATGCAAAGCAAGTAAATAGGGGACAATTAGTAATTACTTCTCTTTTATAATAAAGTTAGCAGAACACCAGTGAAGTTAACAGGCAGTGGATTGCCATTGAACTCATAGAAGTGCCTTTTTACACATGTCTGTTTAAATCAAAGAGCACATTCCCACAGGGAATTATGGAACTTAACTTACACAAGGGCTCAAAATGTGATTAGTCCATTGGTGATATGTCTTGGTGGCCACTAATCCCAGCAACCTGAGAAATAACCTTTAGTCAAGGATGACTTTAAATCACACAGAGGCCATGGGAAGACTGCTAAGAGGAGGATCACGCTATACCTGCCTCATCTCCTATACTTCTTCCCCAGATATCCCCTATGCCCCTTTGCCAGAGGTAAGGTGCTTGGTTGGATAGGATCTTGTGATTTAATTTTGTATGACTGTTGCTCTATGTTGTGTTAAATGTATGCTGTCGGTTCCAGGTGGCACCTTGGCAAGAACCCAAGGCCTGTGCCAAAGTTATGTCAGTGCAAAAGTATTAATGCACATGACCCACGTTATTTGCTGTCTCTCCAGGAAGAGAAGCCAGTGGGGTTTTTTTTAATTCATCAGCAAAGGGTGCTTACAATTAGTTAACTTTAACTTTTTGTCAGAAAGCACAATTGTTGATGGCATTTCAGAGACTTCTTGGCAGGAGTTATACTTAGTATCCAAGTGGAAGATTGCTTTAGAAGAAGGGATCATATAATTAACATGGCAGCCACTCAGCAGTGCCCATGGTATGGAAATGCTTACAATTAGAACTCCTTTTTGCTTACATCTTACCGTAACATCAGCTTCTGGCTTGATGTTTCCTAACCATCGTGTATTCTGGAAGGTAGCAACTAGTGGAAAAAGTGTAGATAGACCATTTTGTCAAGGTTCAAATCTGGCAATGAAATGAAAGCAAATTAAATTTTAAATGTTTAGCTTATTGCTTCTATTTCTAACCTGTGCAATTGTAAGTGTTCTCCAATCATAGAGCTAGAGTGAATTTAGGGTGGCTGTGTCTTTGTTATTTGTGCTTGAAGTTAGGTGTGAAATGACCATTCAAAACCAGGTTCTATTGCTTGCTCTGACCATTTTTTAAAACTGTCTTTGAACTAACGTAGCTGTGACTACATAAAGAATGAATAACAAACAGTAGAATGTGGTTTTGCTGTCACATTATAAAGAGGTCATATTATAAAAGTCCCTGCTTTTGCAGACTAAGGTGATCAGCACCACACTACTGGAATTGTAAAGCTGCACTTGTTTATGATCTAACCCATAACATCTGGAAATCCATGCAAAGATTCTCCTTCCCTGCATGAGGTTTTGAATCAAGTCCTTTTTCTCACTTGTATTAATTCAAGGAACTCAGTCTCTAGAGATACCACCTAGACAGAGGTGAACTTGTTAGCCTCAGGTAAACAGAGTAAGATGAATAGTTGTTCCAAGGCAAAGATCCAGCAAAGAATCTTTGTTTCTTCTTATCTGCTTAAATACCTACAAAATTAAAAACAAATGATTAGAATTCCAGCAATCAAGAGTGTGATCTCCTTTATTACTGGAGGTGCTTCCCTGCCGTTGATGTAATTATCAAGGTTGGTGAGAGCTTTTGTGTTTGGAAGCCTCACGTATTTGTAATGGTGACAACTAAGGGGACAGCTGTGTCATGAGATTTCCAGGACTGAACATGCTTCATTTTTCTTATGCATTTTTCTTTAACCCACTGTTTTTTGTTGCAAATGCAAAGAGCAAAACAAATGAGAGATGCAATGTACAATGGTTCACATTACCAGAGGAACTTTTAGTATGGGAGTTAGACCTTGGACCTAATGACCCATTAAAGATTACACTGCATTATATACGGTTCAAATTCATATTGAGAGTGAAAAAGAAATGCACATGTCTCAGAGCTTCCAGTCCCAAGTTTTGGAAACTCTCCCCTTCTTCGTTCCTGGACGTTCCCCTAATGGAGACAACAGAGTAGTTAATCTGAGAATGACAAGACCAATTCTACTAAATCCCCTCCCCATGCTGCTTCTCCTGCACCTTTTGGAATAGTTCACCTCATGAAAACAGGGGTTGCATGTTTTGGTGTGTGGATTATGCAGGGGGGTACATTCCCTCCTAGATGAATCATTCAAATCCAGCCTAGCTTATTAATAAATACAATCAGATAAGGCTTTTGCAGTGGCTCCCTTTGCTGGCGCTATCAGTGAGATCAAAGACTGAACAATGCCACTCAGAATGAACTCCCTGTGGCAGACCCTCCAGTCTGGGGCAGAAGTACATTTGTAAGTGACTGCATGTGTTTCACTAGGTACTGTTGCTGTTCTAGCTATGAGGACAAACAGAGGCCTCTAAGCCCCATATCAGCATGAATGCAGATATTAAGAGAGATAAAAAGCTGCCAATCTTTTTATCTCCCAACAGGGAGAACTTCTTGATGAAGATTATGCCTGAAACTACTGACTATAACCTACCTAATTTAGCATTGGGAAAAGATTGTTAAAGGAAAGTGGCTTACTAGACCAAGTTAATTCTAAGTGTAACTATTGACAGCACACCAGGGAAGGAGTTGGGCCCATTTTTGCTTTTGTAGCTTCAGCAGATAAGCAGTGAGGACTCATGCTGGGGGTACTGTGAATATGATCATATGATCTCCAAAGTCCTCCTAGAGGACAATCCAGTGGCAACTAAGCTGACTAATTAAGGGAAAGCAGAGAGGGCAGCAATGGTAAAGAAACATTCAGGCAGAGTTTGAATCACATCTTCAGAACATCCCCTGTCCCTGCAGGAAATCCCTTCAGCACGTTTCTGTTAACATTTGTCTCCAATGGAGTCACAGTCTGCAGGCGACTGGCTTTTTGTCTGTCCCAGCAGAAGCTGACCATTCTAAAAAGGAGTTTGGGTTGATCAGTTCTTGATTAAAAGGCTTCGCTCTAGAATAATGTTTCTGTATCCTAAGGCAGATGCTATTCTGTTTGTGTATCATTGGTGAACAGCACTTCCAGCTACACAGAAAACAGGCAATAGTACAACCCCTGAAGCCAGAACCTTAAGGAAATTCCCCTAACTTTCTTCATGATATTTCACTGCAACACGTCTCATCACTGACAGATTAAGTTCGGCACTCTTAAAGGTCCTTTCCAAAGCTCTTTGGTTGCTCTTTCAGAGCTTTGGAGTATGGCACAACACCTGCTTCATTTTGCACTCCTCCTGATGCAGTGATGGAAACCCCCAGCTGACTCCCTCTTGGCCAAACCATCTCCTGGCTCCCTTCCATTAATGGCAGGATTGTCCCCAGTAACATCTGTTACACTAATGTCTGGACAAGACAAACCCTAGTGTAGTGCAAGAAGTGTCTCAAGGCCCTTTACAACAGCAACATATTCACTTTTATCTATAGCACAGTGGTCTGTGATCCCTAATGTATACATATACACAATATTATTTAATTCAAACGTTATTCCAAACTGTTACTGACCCCATGAAGACTTTTGACCCCCGTGAAGAGTTCCTTATGCCCTGGGTTTGGCTGCTGCAAAGGAAATTAATTATATTTGATAAAGTTAGTCTGACTCAGCAGATCTTACTTTCTGATCTAGATACAGCTTCTCAGAGTTCACGGGTTGTACTGCAACCCTTCTCCCTCAGCCAGTCCAATATTTTCAGGTACTGGCTTATTCGAGCCTATTCTTATGGCACCTCTCCCAACTATGCCCTCCAGGTCAGACAACCACCCTGACGCCAACCAAATGGCCTGAAATCCCTCCAGTCTGGATTCCTGTCTGGAGCTACACTTTTCTACTACATCAATCTTTAAGGACATTCACCATGCCTGGTCCAGCTGCCTCTGCATTTCCCAGCTGCTCTTTTGGCAACCAATGTTGGACAAATAAGCCCACCCCAGAATCCACTTTAGAAGAGGCTTGAGATCATGTGCCCCAGAGGCAGATGGGATTTGCAGGCTGTGTGACTCTGACTACACTTTTGCAGTTATGGGCTATCTATCAGCGAGAGCATGGATGTCTAGACATAGATCCAAGGAGAGCACCAGAACTCGACCCACTCCTTGGCTTAGTCTCCCCAAAGAAAGTGTTGATGCAGATTCAGTTCTTCCAGTGGCCTCTTGTAATCCCCCTCCATTTTGTGTCTGCTCTTTGCCAGCTGGGAAGGCACCATGCTGACACTCAAACGATCCACTACGATTCTACCTGAGTGGTGCAAGAGGGACTGGGTAAAAGCGACCTTCCTGTTCCAGTCTGGACAGTGATATGACAGGAGGTATATATGCCAAAACTGAAGAAAATAAATGTGCATGTTTCTCTGTAAGGTTTACATTTGCACAGCTGAACTTTCAATGGAATATGAGCTTCAAATCCCTGCTTTTCCCTCTCTCTCCGAAAACATTATTTCTTCTACCTTTCCTCCTATATTTTTTCTGGTTTTCCTCTGTATCTTCTTTAACATCCGAAAGAAAGTGGGTTTATATTTAACGTGAGGGTGTGGATGTAGCTGGTGCCTTTGATCCCCTACCCACCCTTTCCTTTCCCCTCCCCAGAAATCAAAGCTGGAAAGTATCAAATGAAAAATTACACAGCACAGGCCCTGATCTGTCAGCGTTTGGGTTCGGATCAAACTTGTCCGAAGCCATAGGTGCAGCTGGAGATTGCTGGTGGTTTCAGCCACTTTTTCTCTTCCCCTCTGAGATCATCAGGTCGAAGCTGTTTAGAGGATACAGTTCAGCTCTGAAACATCCCTGCCTAACAATAATTTTAAAAATATTAATCCAAGTAATTTAAATAAAATGGAGAAAACACCACAGAGGGGAACATAAAAAATCTTGCTAAACTGTACTTTACCTGCTGACTATCTTACTTTTGCTGAAAGAGTTATTTTGTGCCCAGTTCACCAAGACCATGAGAGTCTGCTGTTTCAACTGAGTTAACAATTGGTAAAATAAATTTTTTAGTACAATAACAGACAACGTGAAGCCAGAAATCTTTGGAGAACAGCTTTCATGCCACTGGAAGATAAAACTTTAAGGGCATTCATGTCAATGTTTAAACAGACATGAGACAAGAGACAGGAGGAAGGCTTTATTTATGCCAGACTCTATCCCAAAATAAAATTAGGCCAGTCCCTTGGTCATCGCATATTTTCTATAACCACAGCTGTTATTAAAGGCCTTCAAACTGGAGGACCATTCCTGAAGTCTTCTGGCATCACCCTGTCCTAGACTTCAAATACAGAGCTCCCAAAGTGTTCACATTTCTTGCATGCATGTAAATGTACAGCTTTACACAGTCTCCTCATCTACAGAACACTAGATGAAGGTCTTTTTTTTCTTGGCAGGAGGTGAGGGGAAGCAATCCCTCAAGGGGATCTCAGGCCCTTGAGGCCTGAGAAGATTTGTAACTTGGGCTCCCAGGTGGAGCTGAATTTGGAAAAGGCTCCTGCACTGGAACAATCAAGCCAGCCTCCACATTGAAGCTCCCCTCTGAGGGTGTGTTCAAAGCCCAGCACCAGCCCAACAACCTTGCTCCTCTCACTCCTGGTCTATTTTCATTCATTATTTCAGGTGTGCAAATTAAACCACAAGAGGAGGGAGAAAGGTCCCTGCTGGTAGGGAAATTAATTAGGATTTGGGAGATAATGCTTCAAATCACAGCTTTCTTTGGTGATCTTCCTTGCAGCCTCAGGCAAAACACTTTGGACTCCATCCAGGCTCTATACCACAGTGATTACAGCAGGCTAAGGTAGCTGCAAATGGTGTATGCATTGAATAGAGCATTGGACAGGGAAGCCCAAGGCTGCTAGACAAGGTCACTGTACACAGACAAGTGTGGAGCTTCAGGTAAATACCTATATGAGGTGGCTTAGACCCAGCCCCCTTCTCTCCATTATTGCTTATTGAACAGTCAGTAACCGAGACACACCACACTTGGAAGATCAGACTTGAATCCCAGCTGCAGGTGTGAGTCTGAAATGTGGCAAGTCTCAGTTGCGTTGCCTGCCCCAGGCCATGCAGTCGGCACTTAATAAACAAAAACATGTGGGGGTGTGATTAAAGGAACTGCTGGCATGAATTTGGGAAGTGCGACTACATGGCAACAAATACAGAGGAGGCTTGAAGATCATATGGAGGGAGATGTGGATAAAGTTCACTCTCCCCCTATAGCTCCCAGGTGCCCCACACTAGACCCAATAGCTGCAAGGGTAAAGATAAATGCACACATAATATACGTGCCCATAGATAGCTTTAAGTGACTCTTTCTTGGAGAGCCTGTTTCAGAAATAGGTATTCTGAATTTCTGCCACTGTGGTCGTTATGATGGCATTCTTATTTGTGGAAATGCAACCTTGAACTGTTGAAAAGGAAATTATGGGAAACTACTTGATTTTGTTCTGTCCTGGATCTTAATGCATTTTCACTGCCATTGTTTCTAAGCCCCTGCCAGTAGGGCAGAAAATAACACAGCTGCCATCTGCCTGGTGTTGTTTGTGCTTTATCCTTTTCCCTAGAGGACATGCACATGGAGTGGAAAGCTCTGGGTGGGTTTGTTTTGCTCTGGGTTTGGTGAGTTGTTTTTTTTTTTTTTGAAGGGGGAGGAGTACATTGGTTGTTTGGACCGCAAATGTCACAAGTAGCCATCGTGATAAGGGTGGATAGGCAGAGCTCAGATAATTTAATCAAAGAGTTGTTAATGCAATCTATTCCTTGGTGGGGCTATATTGTCTCATGTGATATTCAGGCTGTAAGTGGTACTCGTAGTTATCCCCAAACCAAGAAATGTCTACTTGTGTTGCAAAAGACTGAAGCAGGGGAAGGAAAACCAGTCCTAGTTTGGTGTGCACTTTGACTCCTCACATTAACAGTTCTTGCTAGTACATCAATATCACTGAGAAATGACTCTGGGTGGATGATACATTTCTGTTTTTTCTGAAATTATTTCCTGAGATTCTACTCCAAAAATCATTGTGGCTGGCTTAGCTATAAATATTGTTTCATGGGGACAGATGTGCCTACTTGGATTCTGCAAGAGTCTCATTTAACATATTCGTTAATGTCTGGAAATGGAAGTAATCAGCTGCTTGATGAAATTTACAAACAGCAATAATTTGGGAGGAGTCACAAAAAAAAACAACAGCAGAAAAGTAGAAGAAAGGCAATTTGGGGGGTATAATTTGGGTGTAAATGGCATAAAGGAAGGATGCAGTCTAATTCTATTTATTGACGCCAATAAGAAAACAGAAACCATGAAGAATTAATGGGAAAGTAAGATTTAGAAGGCAGATAAAGAAAAAAGAGCTAAAGGTTTATAACAAATGTTGGTTTATGGCATAAACTAGTAACAAGACAGGTCAGTGGGAGTTGTGCAAAGGGATCCAGTCACTGAACCACAAAATCTAGAAAGATCAAAACCTAGAACAAGGAATTCGATTCAGGAAAGGAAGACAATGACAAGATCATGGAATTCAAAGAAAATATCTTTAAATAATGAAAGAACTGTAACTTATGATACATGAGGAAAGAATAAAGACCTAAAAATGCTAAAAAACCCCATGGAAAAAAAAAACAAAACAGGCCCTGAGTAAGGAGGGAGGGGAGATAAAGCAGCCAGCCTGCAGAAATTACAAAGATATTTGCTATGAATAATGTAAGAAAACATAAACAATGGAGAAATTTGGTGCAAGTTTTTTCCTGACAGTGACATCAGTGGCACTATCATAAAGTCTTCTAGGAGGGCATTGGAAAACTCAGCATTTAGAGCTATCAGATCCCATCCTGAGACAAAGCATGGATAATATCTATGTGCCAAACCATCCTCTGAAGGCAGGGAAGCTGCCATCTAGTGCTGGTTGTCTAACTTCTGTGACTTTATATTTGCAGGGAGCAGCTCCCAACTGTATCTTTGAACAACTTGCAGAAGATATTTCCACCTCAATGTATTCTAGAGTAAAGAAGGGTCGTGTCTTGCTAGGGACAACCTGATATTCATAAACAGTCACCTAACTAACCAGTGACGTATCTAGTCCTCTTGGCCCTTCCTAAAAGTGGCTTGTCTACCCTTCTAATCTTTTTGGCTACACCTTTGTCATAACTCACTACACCTTCTAATATGGCTAACCATACATTAGACTAAAAGCTTTCATTAAAGTTTCAGTTCACACTTTTGTACAATTTATGACTAGAGGAGGCTGTGATAATTATGTCTGTTGTGTTGCATAACTGTGCCCAATTAATTTCTCTAGTTAGCTGAAGCCTATACTCCCAGTTTGAGTCAACTCATACTTGTATGCATTAAATAACAAGACAGTAGATGCAACTTTGCTTGAAATCCTAATATCCTGAGAAGGATATTAGGCAGGTAATGTTCAGAATTACCAGAATCAAGGCATTTATTTTTCCTGAACTCTTCTGTTCAGGGCTTTGTGCTGTCTTTCTGTCAAGGACATACAATAAACTCAGATTTGTCTTGAGAGCTGTTAGATAAATAACAAGTAATTTCCTCCTGAATGTCTCTATGTCTTGACTATGTGTGTGTCATTGTGAGTATGTGAACATGCATTTTATTTTGTTGGGTCTTTTTATGCTTTAATCTTCCAGAGCTCTTCTCCCCCCCCTTTTTCCTGTTGGACGAAGGGTCAACATTTCAGTTGCTTGTTTTATAAGGCAATGCATCATCTCTTCTCATTGCCATTAATTAGCCAGTGTAATATTTTCCACGTGAAATCACAGGACTTGAAATGAACATATTTCAGCATCAATTAGGTCTCTGCTCATGTGAGGGCCCAGCTGCACTTTAAATTCTATTTATATAATGGTAATGAGCCAGTCATCACCACTGCTGGCTTCCAGCAGGTTTTGTACAGTGCCTACTTGAATATGATTAGAAGTGTGTGGATCTTTCCCCCCCCCCCC